>CM077244.1:5580784-5925784 GCA_039654775.1 Spinibarbus caldwelli | reverse complement strand
AACCTTGCTTCGAAACAACAGCTTTTTTTTGGTCTGCAGGCCATAGCAGATTATATTGGGAATTGGATATAGTACACAGCATGTAAAGAAATAATTCAAAAAGGTGTGTGACAGACAGTATTGTGCGGATAATGAATTCTTGCCATTGTAGACTGTACAATTCTCTCCACTACTGGTTCCTGCAACTAGTTTAGTTTTCCCCCCATGGATATCGAAACACTTTTATAGTTGAATAACTGATGCCACTTAAAAATTTACACAATATATAACGGTTACCACAAAATACAAATATTAAAAACCAAAAGTATATATTAATGTTTATTTTTTGAAGTCATTAAATGCCACCCTTCTACTAGAAAAAATATATAGATATATTAACAGAAATCAACCTACAGCCTACATAAGTTCATGCTAAACATTGTTCACTTTCACATAAAAATGTCACAATATGTAGTTAAATGCATTGCAATTGGCGTTTCATTTTCTTGCAAAATCTGAATGTTAGTGAGAGGAGAACAATGACTGACATTTGACGCCTCCACAGTGTTAACAGCCGACTTATGAGCTGATCGCCTTGTACAAAACCTCGAGTCAAGTTTAATTATGATTGAAAAGCATTTTTTGGCCCTGGATGAAAAATGTTGCCTCAAATGTGACGCATTATTTAAGCTCTAGTCTATCTCTGTTGTACTCAAATTAATGTATGCATGGTACATGCATAACAGATGTGACAAGCAACATGAGACCATATGTGATGGATAACGCCTGCAGTATTCCTGCTCATACTCTCACAGCCCATTTCTGCTGGTGTTAGGAGAGGTTAGTGAGCTTTGGCACACTTTAATGTGATCAAAGTCTGGATTAAGACTCGTATAGGATCACAAGACCAAGACTTTTTTAGTTTCCCTTTTAATGGTAATAAATGAAGGGTAACCAATGGCTAGATCCCAGCTTTGCCCCTCATATTGATCCATTCAACCAGAACGGCAGCGGAGCATCATAAATCACTATGCTTTAAGATCTTTACTGAAGAAAAAAAACTTTTAACAGAGATTCTTCACTTCAGAGAAACTAAACCCGAGACACTTGATCCCTAGGATTGGAGGTGAGGTCAGCGTTTCATTATTGGAGATATTAGAGACGATGGGGGTGCGACTTGACTCTACTTTTGGCTGTGCAATGAACCACTCAATTCATCAGAGTTTGTAAAGACCACTAAAAGCTCCTCCACTGAACAGAATCAATGCAGAACAGCCACTACACATGCTCATTGATCTGATCATCACATGGATGAGTTGAGATCATGTGAGGCAGATGAGATGATCTCGTAAAGATCTGATCTTCATCGACTCAAGTCTGATGATGTAGCTCTCATCAGCCTAGCTTGCAGAAAATGATTCATTGATTAAAAGGCATTTTACATTCCTATGCTTGATTTCTCAAAACAGTATGAAAGTCATGTGCAACACACTGTGTATCTGGACAAATTTTGCGTGAATATGAACAGAATATTCAGTGAGAAAGAGTCCATTATTGAAATTTGATTATACACACAGTTCAAGCGTAATGTTGCTCGCTATGAACACATATTGCATCTCTGATTGAGGTTATTACTGTAAATATTGCATTCTGTGTTGCATGTAATTGACAGCTAATAAAACTAACAAAATGAATTAAATAAAATACATTAATCAGAAACTGGCCTAAATGATTGATAAGCAGACACACTGAAGGGAAATAATTTATCAACACTGTTCCTGACCACATAAAAGCAACAAGCCAGGCAAGTGTGAAAAGGGAGATGCAATTTACACTATCGTTCCAAAGGCTGGGGTCAAAACACCTCTTATGCTCACCAAAGCTGCATTTATTTATTAAAATATAGTACAACCATAATATTAAGTATTATTGCAATTCAAAATAACTGTTTTCTATTGTAATATACTTAACACTGTAATTTATTCTTGTGCAAAGCTGAATTTTCAGCATCATCACTCCAGTCTTCAGTGTCAAACTATCCTTTAGAAATCATACTAATATGCTTAATTGCTGCTCAAAAACATTTGGGTAAAAGTCTTTACTGTCACTTTTGATCAATTCCATGCATCTTTGCTGAATAAAATAGTATTAATTTCTTTTAAAAATATCTTACTGGTAGATATTTAGCCCTTTCACACATACAGACTTTTCCGGAAAATTACCGGTAAATTGCCATAAAGAGATCATGTGTGAATAGGACCTTTTCAAAAATACCGGTAAATTCGTTCCGGCAATTTACCGGTATGAGAAGTTGTAACATTACCAGTAAATTGCCGGAATTCTGCTGTGTGTGAACACAGAAGGAAAATTACTGGTATGAGCATGTACGAGTTCAGAACGTGGTGACGTAAGACGTCTACTCCGGGCCAATCCAGAGCCGTTGAAATTCAAAATTCAACAGCTCTGGGTCAGTCATAACATTCTGATGCAGTTTGCGCTGTGTTTGAAGTCGTGTAATGCAATGTCTCTGGGCCAAAAGAAGCAGCATGAATGTGAACGTTCGGCACAAAAATGAAAACATCAACAAAAGCACTGATCGTGTTTACCCCTCCATGTTTACAAACACAACACCGGGAGGCACAGACGTTTAGAGGTCATTTCCGTTTTATGATGTCACAGAATTTACCGGTAATTTAAAACCGATGTGTGAATGGTGCTTTACCGGAAAAAAGATGGAATGTCGTTGCCTGTGTGAACAGTGCAGTTTTGAATTTACCAGTAAATTCGTTCTGGTAATTTTACGGCAATTTACTGGTATTATTGTGTGAAAGTGGCTATTGTTAGCACAAAAAAACACAACAAATAGCATCTATTTCACAGTAAGTGCAGATATAGATGTGACTCACACAACATTTACTGAACGTACAAAGTTTTATGTTATTTGCAATAAAGTTAAAATATCATAGCAGTGGTAGAAGACGTTTGTGACAATATAGCCTCTGTTAACAAGGTTGGCTGATTGCACTCAGTCAAAATAGACAATGCCATAAAATGACCTCTGATTGATCAACGACGTGTGGCAGATGCAAAACAATAAAATAGTCTTGTGCAGTGTGTGCTGCTAATAGTCATGCACGACAAAGCGACAGGATTTTGTGTACAAGCTTGGAAAGCAGTGCCTCTGTCAGTGCCCTCTGAAAATGAACTGGAAACAATGCAAAATGGCCTTAACTGACTTACTTTGACAACAGAATAATAATTGGAATAGCCTCCTCATTGATTTTTTTATATACTGAAAACAATACAGCAGTTTTTAAGTGCCAAATCTTGTTTTAGCCCCAAAACAGTGATGTACACAACCTCCACAAGAGAGCTGCTTCTATGCCAAAAGCAAACATTGCTCATGCTTATGTATGAGACCCCAACATGGAGCACATCAAAGAACAGTCCAGCCGTACGGAAAAAAAAATAAAAAATCTCAAGATGTCCTCCCTGTGCCTTATTACGTACAAACAAATCTGAAACCCGCTGAGCCAACTGGCCATGTCTCTTCACATGGTTTCATCCACCCACACCAGTAAATACACTTTGAAACTATGGCAAAATGTTGCTGACAACAGCACATAAGGAAAATACTATACCATACTACAGGTGCATCTCAATAAATTAGAATGTCGTGGAAAAGTTCATTTATTTCAGTAATTCAACTCAAATTGTGAAACTCGTGTATTAAATAAATTCAGTGCACACAGACTGAAGTAGTTTAAGTCTTTGGCTCTTTTAATTGTGATAATTTTGGCTCACATTTAACAAAAACCCACCAATTCACTATCTCAACAAACTATAATATGGTGACATGCCAATCAGCTAATCAACTCAAAACTCCTGCAAAGGTTTCCTGAGCCTTCAAAATGGTCTCTCCGTTTGGTTCACTAGGCTACACAATCATGGGGAAGACTGCTGATCTGACAGTTGTCCAGAAGATAATCATTGACACCCTTCACAAGGAGGGTAAGCCACAAACATTCATTGCCAAAGAAGCTGGCTGTTCACAGAGTGCTGTATCCAAGCATGTTAACAGAAAGTTGAGTGGAAGGAAAAAGTGTGGAAGAAAAAGATGCACAACCAACCGAGAGAACCGCAGCCTTATGAGGATTGTCAAGCAAAATCGATTCAAGAATTTGGGTGAACTTCACAAGGAATGGACTGAGGCTGGGGTCAAGGCATCAAGAGCCACCACACACAGACGTGTCAAGGAATTTGGCTACAGTTGTCGTATTCCTCTTGTTAAGCCACTCCTGAACCACAGACAATGTCAGAGGCGTCTTACCTGGGCTAAGGAGAAGAAGAACTGGACTGTTGCCCAGTGGTCCAAAGTCCTCTTTTCAGATGAGAGCAAGTTTTGTATTTCATTTGGAAACCAAGGTCCTAGAGTCTGGAGGAAGGGTGGAGAAGCTCATAGCCCAAGTTGCTTGAAGTCCAGTGTTAAGTTTCCACAGTCTGTGATGATTTGGGGTGCAATGTCATCTGCTGGTGTTGGTCCACTGTGTTTTTTGAAAACCAAAGTCACTGCACCCGTTTACCAAGAAATTTTGGAGCACTTCATGCTTCCTTCTGCTGACCAGCTTTTTAAAGATGCTGATTTCATTTTCCAGCAGGATTTGGCACCTGCCCACACTGCCAAAAGCACCAAAAGTTGGTTAAATGATCATGGTGTTGGTGTGCTTGACTGGCCAGCAAACTCACCAGACCTGAACCCCATAGAGAATCTATGGGGTATTGTCAAGAGGAAAATGAGAAACAAGAGACCAAAAAAATGCAGATGAGCTGAAGGCCACTGTCAAAGAAACCTGGGCTTCCATACCACCTCAGCAGTGCCACAAACTGATCACCTCTGTGCCACGCCGAATTGAGGCAGTAATTAAAGCAAAAGGAGCCCCTACCAAGTATTGAGTACATATACAGTAAATGAACATACTTTCTTTACTTTTATGAAGTATTCTAATTTGTTGAGATAGTGAATTGGTGGATTTTTGTTAAATGTGAGCAAAAATCATCACAATTAAAAGAACCAAAGACTTAAACTACTTCAGTTTGTGTGTATTTAATTTATTTAATACACGAGTTTCACAATTTGAGTTGAATTACTGAAATAAATGAACTTTTCCACGACATTCTAATTTATTGAGATGCACCTGTAGTAGAGTAAGATAACTTGTAGCTATAAAATTTCTTGTGTTGTAACCTGAACTGCCCATGGGAGCCTTACAGTACCTTTGTACCAACAGATCTAGCCAATGTTAACATTATCTGTTCTGCATGACTGTTTCACTCTTGTGTGTTTACACAACCTCTTCAAAAGTATTTCACTGGGTTATTTCATACTTGCGTACTACAGAATGAAATTGTACAAACTTAAAATTAACTCAGCACACAGCACACAGAACATAAATTAAAAATGTGCTCAACTGATACTGCATTATATTTAGCAAACCACACTATGCCTGCCAAATCATCACAGATGCTCTGGCCAGATACAGTCATGTAACAGTTTGTAAATTTGCTTCAAACAACTTTTAGCCCAAATTAATGATATAACTAAGAGAAAAATACGCATTTTAGCACCATGCAAAGGAACAGTGTTATTTGTCAGTCTTAACTTGTCTCTGTGCAGGTAATCACACCATTAAGGCTAGACTGAAACAGCTACACTGAGAAATATGACTTGTATGCAGACTTTTAACTAAGCCCAAAGGTGTGCGGGGAATATAAAACTAACTCTGAGCAAGTATGAAATGTCAGTGGCTTATTAGAGGTAGGCATCGTCATTAACCAAATCAATTACTTTAGCAAATAAGCGAACTGCGTAGCACATTAATGTAAGGGGCTTGTTTATGCATACTAAACTGTTGCAATACTTTGTCTTCATTAACATTTCCAATCATATTTACACAGCAATGCAAATGTATTAAATTGTTTATGCATATTAACCAGATTGCTGTCTTGGGCAAGCAAAGTTTGATGGTTGTTTAGCAAAGCCTGACATCAACTGTCAGTGACCTGGTAATTTAATCTGATCTGAAAATTAATAAATCAGTAAATTTAGTTCCTTTACGAATGCTACTGTTTTCTATAAGCTCGAAAGCATAAAAATGCTCACTCTATAGTACACTAATATTTAAGGACTGGAATTATAATCACTCTGATTCTAATTGATTCTTTAACAGAAGTACTTCTGTGGGGGAAACAAAGAAAGAGAATTTATGAGCAATCTGTTTCCAAATGAAGTAGTCATTTCAGATCTTAACATAATGGAATAAAATAAAATCATTCAGATAAAAATCGTTCAGTCTATAAAAGTGGGACTATATTATATGTTTTTGATTCAGAAAATTTAATTGGCTCATTTAAAAAAAACATTGGTTCAGGAATTGGACTACACTAGTAGCTACACTGGACTGAACTGTCAGAGTATTTTAGAACAGTGTTTTGTCTGCTGCGGTGGAAAAATGTATTTTCAAAAACCAAATGTCATAAAAAATAATCTGGTTCAGTTTTGTTAGCAATACTTGAATGCACAGTTTTCCACTGAAGCAGACAGAAGTTTCCACAAAATTTTAAGCAGCACAATGGTTTTCAACATTCATAATAAGAAATGTTTCTTAAGCAGCCAATCAGCATATTAATTGGAATTATTTCTGAAGACTTCATGACACTGAAGACCGGAGTAATGATGCTGAAAATTCAGCCTTGCATCACAAGAATAAATTACATTTTAAAATATAATCAATTAGAAAAACCTTTTTTTTTTCAAATGGTAATAATATTTTACATTTTTTCTGTATTTTTAATCAAATAAATTCAGCCTTGGTAACATTTTAAAATCTTACCGACACCAAGCTTTTAAACAGTAGTATATGCATTCATAGTCAGCAAAATTATAGAAGACGACTGTTATACAATTACGACAGCGATTTAAGCTATAAAAAAAACATTGTTGAACAAAGAGATCATATTCAAAGAGATGTCACAGTGTACCGTTTCTACAGTGCAGACAGACCTTTTTAGTCAGAGCTCTTAAAGAGCACAATTACATGAAAGAACTGTCAGTTGTACTCTGACATTTTGATTTCACATAAGAGTAGCAAAAGAAAGAAACACTTCATCTATATGTAATCTTACTTAACATACTATCTTTATAAAGTACTATTGTTGTCGTACAGTAGATAGTCTATAAAGTTAAGAGAGAAGGCACTTAAAGTCCCCTGCTGAAAGCTGCCCTTTTTCCCCTGACCTGAGAACGGTCTTTCTGGTCTTCAATCATGCCTTCCTTAAGGCTGAAGCAAAGCTAAATCTGCACCCAGGCCTGTGCTTCTACTTATTCTCCAACTCTACCTCAAGCTGACAGCAGATCGATGCGTTTTGATTGGGTGCCATCATGGCTCCGCCAGGCCCTGGCTTAAAGAGGTCTGCGGCCACTGGGAAATTCGCTTGATACTGAGCATCCTTGGAATAACCTCCCCAGATTAGAGCTGCGTGCCGCGGGCTGTCAGAGCACGCTCCACTTTATGAGTCTAAAGCTAGAGATGAGAAAATATGAAACAAAAGATTAACTAGCAATCCCTGTTATATTTTTCAAATTGAAAAAAAAAAAATCAAGGGAAACCTGAGGTGGCTGAGATGGAGGAAGAGATGGGGCCCTGGGGACTACCCTCCAGGAGGACTCAGGTCAGCGTCCCAAATTACTCCAGTGTCACTGGGGAGAAGCCAATCCTTCTATATCTGTGCTGGATAACAGCAGGCACTTTTGATAAATCTGCGTGCAAAAGGCCCTCTAATGGATGCAGTTCATAGATACGGGGTTTATAATGAGGAGAAACTTAAATGATGTTATGTATGCAGAAGGTTAATTAAAATAATGCAAGCCTTATTTCACAGGAACATAATATGAGAAAAGAACAGATATAAAAGCACACATGGTTTACTTTATAACGGTCTAAGACCGGCAATACTGTGTGCGTCCTCCACCGAAGGCATTCATTTACACTGGAAAACTGCTGATAGATGTGAAATGACCCATCATGGTGTTTTATAATGAGCTTCTTTACTCTGTGGTGGAGCGATGATGACATTGTCCACTGAACATGCCTAGGTGGGTGGAACTGTATATGTTATAGCAGGCTAATATCCTAACAGTCTTATAATAGGATGAGATTCCCTGCAGGTTTTAACAGCAAATTATTTCCATTAGGTAGTTTATAGACCAATTGTTTAGATTGTACGCTAAACTTCATTTCACAGCATGTTTATGCAAGCAAATGCCAAACATCAATGCAGAAGCATATTTACCTGAAGGATGCTGTAAATATCTAATGTAGTGGATAAAAAACTTAAATCATTAATTTAGCTGTCCAAGCATGAATCTTTTGCTCAGATATTTCTATCTTATATGTATTTTTTAGCTTTGACAGCAGTGGTGCTTTAATTAGCATGATGACTTTGTGGTTTTTAGCTGTGCATATTAAAAGTTTCTCCTTGTTCATTTAGACAGACATGGTTTCTTGAGCACCCTGCATCTTTAAGAAAATCTAAAAATACGGCCACAGTTAAAAAACTTTTCAAACTGCCTCTAGAGACCCCTGCATATTTTTCCATTTGGTCACAGTCCTTATATAAATGCTTCCTAATAAATCTGTTCTGCCTAAAACCGGCCTAATTACCCAGTGCTTCCATATCAAGTAGCCACGATAGTTGTTAAGGCAACCTAACTATTCACTTGTTAAAAATATAAAATTTTGCACAGTTGTAACATAACGATTTGTGATATTTGCATCAGTGCTTGACGTGGAAAAAAAGAAGGCCCAAAGACCACTAAATCGCCTGCCTATAATATACGGATCCATTCAGAATCGTTAAATCTCTGACCACCGCATAATCAGCGTTCATTATAAAACACTCTTGCTTTTAAGCCAAATACACGCTGAAAAGAATAATTTTACTGACATCTGGACATAAGTCACTATTCTCGCCGCAATCGCTGATGAAATCGGCCGTGTTTTCTCTGCATTAGCGCCGTTTTGAGCTTACTGTTTGAATTCGTTCACTGGATCCTTGGACTTTCCATGAGTTTACCGGTTTAAAATGATGTGACTGCAAAAGCATGCTTCTTTTCATTTTAAGATATTATTTTCGTTATAAAGTACTGATTCAAATTAGTAACCAATAATTAATTATTATTCTACTACTCTGCACACCACAAAATGAGGGAGACCGACTCCGCTTGCGTTCATTCACGTGATTGGTCGAGATGAGAGGTGATCCCGCCTGGGTAGTGTGATTTATATAGTGTCCTTTCTAATCATATATAAGATCATATAAATCACCCAGACCCTGACGATTTTACTCTGAGTACCAGCAACATGTCAGAAGTGCCAGTAAACACAAAAAAGTGCAGGTACTCTAAAGGCTAAAACATAGAAGTGCCGGTACTGCGTACCGGTGCATACCGGCCCACTTCAAGCATTTGTTTGCATCATAAAATATCTAATTGTTAGCTTGAAACAGGCCATAACGGAAGTGCAACGTTAATCCGTATGGTAAACTTTCTTTGACACCGTATTGTCGTCTGCTTTACGTCCTTTCCCTCTTGTTTTGCTCAGCCCCATCGTACCCTCTACCAGCAGAAGCAAAGATTAGTCTCTTAGGGCCTTTGATCTAAAACTTAAGCCTCTGGGTAGGTGGGGATGGTCTCCCTGCTCGTGTATACATTAGACAGCACATATTGATTTTTTTGTGCTGCTCATCCCAAAAGGCCTTTACGTTTCTCCCCCCAATCTGCTTACCACACATGGAGATGAATTGCGCTTCAAGGCCGGTTTTGATGAACCTGTGATTGGCTGTCCTTAGCCTTGGGATCTGCTGGTGTAATTAAAGCCAGGAGCCAGCCTGCCTCACGGTGAATGAGATGGCCCCTATGCCTGTCCTGTAGAAAAATACATGTACATTCACCGGACCAAAAACTGCCAAGAACAAGATTCATGCTAGCTCTGAGCTATTTGAGGAAAAGTGAAGGCTCGGTAGCGGTAGAGATTCATGCATGTGCCTAAATATAGATATGAAGACCAAGACCTGACAAGGTCAGGAGAAAATCTATAGAAGTGCCTTTTTTAATCAATAGCAGTTTTTAATCTGTCATTTGTAAGCAACTGAGACTAGACCTGTTGACTTTGAACAACAGGTAACTCAACCTGCAGGAGAACTAGGCGGAAGGTATAAAGGATGTGCACTAATAAGAAGATGTACAGAGAGAGTGGTAAGGTCAGCTCACACTAAGAATGTATTCAAAGCCCTTAGTATGTGAGAGTTTTCTCAAGTCTCCTTGACAATGAACATCTCACTTAATAAAAGTTATCCATGCTTATTTCAAATGCTACATAAATGCTACAAAAGGAAGGGTGCAATATATCATGACAAGAGTAATTCACTGCCATGAATAGAACACAATAGCTTACATTTAAACATTACTGTATCTACTGTTAACTACCTGTAAGTCACAGCATTCCTCCCATATTTTCTTTAGTAAGTAGAATAACTCTTCAGTTGTGGTGAAAGTCTGGTGATTAGCACTGAAGCAGATTTCATTGTTCAACAGTATGTGCTGTAGTTCCAGCAGAGCAGGATTAATTATTAATAATGTACTTTGATATCTACCAAAACACTTTTGTACTCCTACAGTCAGGATGTAGTTTCAGAAATATATTTGTTTTTATACATACAAAATGTATTTGACTCAGTTGTAGAGATTACATTATTGAGTATTGAAAGTAATTATAATATCAAATAATTTACAAAAACATTGCACCTTGCCTCTTTCGTGAGTGAAATGGATGATATGGGCTATGAATTTCAAAATCGATCTACAAGTAAAACAGGTAAAGCAAGTGAAAACAATTGAAGTATTTTTTAGATTATGCTGAAAACCGCAGTTAATAGATGCTGGTATATTTTTAAACTATAGACATTTTCATAACTGAATTCTATGGACTGAAAAATGTAAAAAAAATAAATAAATACTATTATTTAAAAGAAACAGACATATATTTTAAAAAATGAATGGAAAACCATTGAAAATTTATGAAAATTCTGTCATTTTAAATTTGGTTCAGCAGCGATAAAAGCAGTTGTTTGAAAGTGTAATAATCTAAAACATATTTTTCCTTTGTTTGGACACTGACTTGTTTTCCACTGACAGGTTTCAGCAACTGATTTATAGAACTGTTTCTACTTTCGCTAGCTGCATCCTAAATACAGGTACAGTACTTGAATATGAACACCAAGTAATCTTAAACAGTGGTGTATACAAGTACTGAATTTGAACTGTACTCCTCAATAAACACCATTTGGAGCTTTGGTTGTCTTCTCTGCCATAGCTCTCAAAATTCATTTGCTAGTCCACATATTCATACCTGGCACATCATGAGCAGCCAGACAAGAACCGATGCCATTTGGTGTCATAGATACCAAACTTGAAGTGCCGTACTGGAATGCACATGGACATGAGTGAGATTTGAGAGCTGCAGCAGATGGGAACTTTTTAACAACTTAGTCTGTTTTGCATGGCTTCAGAAGACTTGGAATACGCAGCATGAGTCATATGGACTACTTTTATGGTGCCTTCATGGTACATTTTGTTTTCCTTTTTGTAGCTTGACAGCTCGTGGTCACTGTACGCTTTCATAGTACGTTATAGTGCAGCTCTTTTGTGCTCTGCAAAAGAAAGTCTTTTTTCAAATGGGTTTTGAATGACATGAGGGTGCGTAAACGAAGAGTTTCCATTTTTGGGTAAACTCTTCAAGGCTGATGGAAAAGTGAGGAAAAACTACAGCACTGACTTTTCTATGTGACATATAATCACCATTGTAGCAAATCCAGGAGGTGCAGGCAAAGCTTATTAAAGCAGGGCTTTAGTATTTGGACAGCATTGTTTCATACGGTGTCTGTGTGCTCTCCCTCTCATTCATACACACGCAAGGGGACCGCGGTGATGGATTAGCTCTCAAGTTCTGGTCCTCCCTCTTTCTCCCTCTCATCTCTCTATGGCACAGTCTGTGACCACAGCAAGAATATGTGTATTTCTGACCCCTGAATTCTACATGGACTGGAAGAAAAAGCTAGACGGAGAAAGAGACTTGAAGAATAAAGAAATGGTGGCTGCAAAGGCAAATGGAGAATATGAAAGACGGGGAGAGGACGGGCGACAGAAAGAAAAAAAATAGAATAAAGTTCTTGCTCAATTGAACACTGTTGACTAAGATTTGCTCTTCCAAAAAAAAAACAATATCTGATCGAAAGACTCACAAAGCTACAGATGACAGATTTATTCATCCAGCGTGTCTATTGGTAGCTGTTTGTACACCACAGGCATGAGTAAAAAGAAGAAAAACATTCCAAGTCTATAAAAACAGTCATTGAAATAAAATAAAAATAATAAAAAACTGAAGGAAAAAATGAATAGAAAGATTAGGGGAAAAATTATAGTGAAGCATTTTTCTGAACCACTGAACCATTTCTTTTTTCTGACTTGATTTATGACTCGCAAGTGACTATAAATGTCACTGAAATCTAGAAGTATAAAACCATTTAAATAAGATTTCCAGGCCTGAAAAAAAAATTAATAATATTAAATTATAGAAATGGAAAACTAGAAAAAAGATACATAAATGTTATAATACATTTCTATAGTAAACCACTTAAACTTTTAGTGGCTTTAAGCTGCTGTTTAGGAGTGTAATCTGTACAAAATTATTGAAATTACTTTAAAAAGTAATCACAAATTACTGTAAATGTCATGGGAATTCATTGGTCAAACCAGCTAGTTAGTTATCAAGATAGGATATGTTGGCAACAACAGATAAACCATTCACCATGCTACTGAATAATTAAACTTAGTTAAGTATAGATAAGTCATTTTTATTTTAAGGTTTTCACCTTTTCTTTCAACCATATACGAAAATACATTGCTGCTACAGTCCTTTAGATATTGTGGAAATATAATTCTAGTGAAAAAAAAGAAAAATTACTGTAGGCAGAGCAACACGGATTCAAAATCGGTCTGAGCAGATGTTATGATACATATTGTGATCTTTATTATGTGTTGTGTACGTATACTGCAATATCAAGATCTTCTTATGCATGAAGAGTTTCCTGCAAGAGTTCCTGCAGAGGAATGAATGAGCAAAATATGAACATGCAATTTGCAAGCAATATAGCCTGGACCTGCTATGATCAAAAGCGCAACAGATGTTGACCGGTATGGCAGCAGCTGACCTGTGCAGTGCCAGGACTACAGATAGGAACACATGGCATTTTGGGAAAGAGCCCACTCTGACTGTGAGATTACCAATAAAGGGGCGGTCACACTGCACTTTTTGTTCCATTGACTTCCATTCATACGCATGCGAATGCATCAGACCGGAAACGCAAGCCCGTGCGAAAAGTTTTTGCAGTTTGCTGCGTTCCAAAGTTCAACCTTGGTGAACTCTGCCCTGCGAATTTGCATCACGTGACACCGTGTGACCAACGGCAGATCGATACATCACAGCATGACCTCGTAGCTGAATTAAAAGAACATAAAATTAAAAAAAGCAGAGTAGATTGTGTTTTTACATTTTAGATGTATTATTATTTGTCATGTGTTGAATTTAACTTTTTAAAAAGATGCAGTAGAGCATGACGTCATATCACGACCGTTGCAGCATCCGAGGGAATTTCGCATGCTCAAAGTCTAATGTGACCACGGCGTAACTTTAGCAACCGCACACTTTCAACAGGAGGCAGCAAACTAACAGGTGTCATTCCACAGGAAGCACATGAGAATAAAGACATTTACAAAGCTTGTCCATCCTAAACTACATTTCCTGTATGAGCAAAGCTGCCTTTTTAAATGATTAAGAACAATGTAGGTGGTAAATGAATCACATCTCTGGCCTTAAACAGATTCTCTGAAAGGAACACCTCCACATCAGCACTACTGCAACATTTTTTCAGTTCAATTCAATTGTCATTTGAGACGTACATCCTCCTTGAACTGTGGCCCACCAGGCAAAACCCCCAGTTTTGTCCATATTGTTGCCCTGTCAGCATCATTTTTCATCTCCCCAAAGCTTATTACCAGCCAGACAACAAGTCACAGTCAGCCCACAGTAAAGCAAAAAACCTAGTTATTCTCAAGCCCAGCATTGAAACAATTAACCAGAAAGGATGCTCAAACCTAATGTGTTTCACAACTACTTTTTGTATCGCATTCCATGCGATTAACTGTAAATAAAAGTGTATTTTTTTTCCCCTCCGTCTCTCCCGAGCAGAATATCAATATAGCTTTTCAATTATTGGCCGGCCCAAAGTGAGGTCCAGACAATGATTGAGCAAGTGATGGGAAAAAGGCTGAGAGAAGAGACAGAGACCACAGCTGTTCAATCTGGGGGGCAAAGCAGGAAAAAAAACACCATCATTTCTCGCCGCAACAGCATTGTCAGTCACATTTATTACGAGTAGCTATCGTCACATAAACTTCATGCCGAAGACAAAGAATAAATATGCCACTCTATTGAGCTTGTTTTATGAAAAGACATTCAACAAAAGAATTGTATCTTCCAGTGAGCGTAACTACATCAATTTGCATTCATTAGAGCACAACCTCTGGGGACTAATCATGTTCTGGTGTCACCCTATAGACTAAAAGGTGCATGCACACAAGAACGTTACGCTTGTGACACCTGCTACATACGTGCCTCTACAAACACACTGTATCTGCAGCAGAACATATATTTGTCCATTACAGAAAACAAGCTATGCACTATTTGCATGAGTAGCCCAGCAAAGAAGCCCATGCCATTAACCTTGACTCATTTTTACGTTCGCGTAGCGTACTCATCCAAGTTAAACACCCACCCAGACGTACACACATAAACAGACGATAGATAAGCACAGCTACACAGGGGATTGAACACCATATGGAGCCAAAGTCAAATACACACACGCACACATGACTGCACACACTCGCACAGACGGGCGGAGAGAGCACGATCTACTCACAGAATGAAGCAGACGACACCGAGAGCTAATATCAAAGGATTGGCACGGATGCAAGCTGGCTGCGTCCCGTCGGGAATGCTGACAGATTCCGGGGAAAAAGAGGAAGGAATATCCAAGGACACCTCTGAAACTGGATGGGAAAGGGGGGGTGGTGGTGGTGGTGGAGCGGGGAGGACGAAAGCAGATCTCACGCTTTTTTAAGATCGGAGGTTAGGCTTCAGAAGATTTCCGTCTCTTGTTCTCGTTGCCTGGATCTCCTTGTGGAATCTTTTGCCAAACGCTATCAGGTTCTTGATTTTGACTTGAGATACAACAGCATTTTGTCTGGGGTAAACAGGAGTACAGAAGAAAAATCAGTCGGCAGGGCAAATAAAAAAAATTCCAGCAGAGATGAAATAACTCAATTCTCTCCTTTGCTCTCCAAGAGGCACGGAGAGGGGGATAAAAACGGAGATGGAGTGACAAGATAAATACCTAAAACTGCAAAAATGAGAAGCCAACAGAACATTCTGTTTCAGCTAAGGAAAAAAAATAATAAAGCTTCTCCCTCCTTTTCCCCACCCTATCTCAGTCACTGCAATGTGTTACGATCTCCCTTACAGTCTTAAGGGTCATCTGGAAGAAGAAAAGAACCAAAAAAAAAAATCTAATTTTCAAGATGAAAAGAAGATGAAAATGGAAAAAGAAGCTTAATTTATCAAAAGGTAGGAGTTGGCGACGATCTGTGACATCTGGCCCCCTCCCTCCCCTTTTCGCTGTCTTTGGTCTTGTTCTCCTTCTGTCTTTCAATTTACTTGAATCTGAATTGTAAAACTAAGGCATGTAATAAATTTTTCCTTTTTGCCCCAGATTGCACGGAACAGCCTTGTCAATCCAAAGCATACCATAAGATCTGTTTCTTTGTTTTTCTTTCTAGACCTACACAGTAAATCTGTTGAATGTGAGTCTAAAAGTTGAGATCTGATTGAGGTCTAATACAAAGCAATCCCAAAATCAGTCTTTCCCTCATCAGAACTGGACAGAACAAGAGAGGAAAAACACCACCAAACGCCACAGATCGCTAGAAGATCGCCAACAGAACTGGCCTGCAATCTGATTCTGAGTGGCGGGGTGCTTGAACGTATCCCCCAGAAAAGCCACTTGAACTTCTAGTTCTCCATTTTCAGCTGCCTGCCAGGCAGGAAGTTCAATTATCTCCCGTTGAATGGTATCGCTTAGGATCCTCTCTGTGCGATACGAAATCAAAGGATCTTCGTGTGATTGGATGACACTTATTCCTTTGGCCCCTCGGGGTTCCGTTCCAACTTAAATGTTGGATGGTTTCGGAGTAGTAAACGTCAAGTGATTTCAATAAAAAAAAAAAAAAAATCCCAATCAAGGATTTGTTCTTTCTTTTCGGTCCTACTTCCTTTTTAACGGCAGATTTCCTCAAGTCTCTGTGCTCCTGTCACCGTGCTTTTGCTGGCAGGAAAATAGGTGCATTCTGAGAGTGTCTGGGGATGCATGGAAGAAGAACTTGCTGTCAGCAGGCAGGAGCGGTAAGATGCGTCAAGGGTGGAGAAATGGGCCTTTACGGAACAGGAAACAGCCTGGAGCCGGAGGAACAGACAATTAGGAACATATAATTAAAGCAGGAAAAGAAAATGATGTAATGCCAGTGAACTAGAGTGGCCCAAAATGGTCTTTTTCCATTACTTGCTCATTTTATGAGTGCAGTCTCATCATCCACACCTCTTACTCTGTGTTGTCCTTGCACTGACATTCTCCCTTTCCCAAGTCTCTTCCTTCCAGAATTCCCACCTTTTTTGTGTCCCTCTGTCCTTGAACTACTATTTCAATACAGTCTTACCTCTTATCCAACATATACAATTTACGCTATATAAAAAGTAATTACAGCCGATTGTCCTTCAGATGAAGTGAGAAGTCAATGCAAATGCTTTAAACAGAGAACAATCGCTGCGATTATATTTTCACCGAGTGAAGTGGTGTTACGAGGGACCGTATGGAAAATGTTCTGATAAATATTAGCGAGACACTGGCTCCTTGCGTGCTTGAACGTTACGTAAGCCTGTTAGCCGTAGCTGGAATAAAGAGAGAGGGGAAGCCGGTCAAGTGGTTGCCATGTTTCTAAATCTGCCAATCTACCAATCTACTGTGCTTTTAAACATGAACGCTCACAAGCTGATGCTTTTTACATCATGGAATGAGAATCGAGTGCTTGATGCTGTAAACACATTAAGCCATTAAAATACATTATGCTTTGGCTCTCAAGTCAAATTTGATTTGTTTTGACTCATTGAAACAAATATAATTAGGTATTTACAGGCCATGATTTGGGTTTGTTTGGCTAACATAAAGTATTACTTTTACAAATATTTGGACGAATTTGATATGATTTTGGGATCTGTTGTCCTTGTTTTTGTGCGACAGCTGTGCCAATGCGTTTTACATAAGAAAACAATCGAAATGTGTCTCTCTAGGGAAAACATTCCCTTTCAAACGCACGTTAGTGCATTTGTCCTTGAAAAACATGCCATGTCACAGGTAAATCGAGGCACTTCTTAGTATTATCTGATTGTGTATGGAGCCAAACCAATCCATTTTTGACTACTCAAAGCCTTTTTACACCATTTTAGAAGCCGTCATGTTAAATCAATAGGTCTGAGCCCTAGCAGACATCAAACTCCATACCTTCGGCACACATATTAACAAAGACTTCAGCAAAGGGCGCCGAGATCACATTCTGTACTTTTCTCTGTGTGATCTAATGCTTCCGCGAGCGAGTCAGAGCATCGTGCCAAGAAACCAAGCAAAGGTGAGAGGTTGAAAACGAGATTCGTTTTTCTCTTGCACTTCTCGCACTTGGTAAAGTGAAACATAATTTGGTCTGCTTTGTCATCCTCTATTCCTGCCCCTCTCTGTCTGAGATAGCGGCTCTGAAAAGGATTTACAACTCTGAAGATTTCGCTGTTAAATCCGACGCTTTGCATCATCTCAGTTACACAGAGGTAGAGACAACAACAGTATTTCACTCCGTGATATCACGCAACTCTATTTCACGGTAATTTATGAATCATGTCACGCGGGCGATAAAGCGGTTTCCAGTATATCACCTCTCTCATCATCGTTGCTTTATACTTTTATCTTTTGCAATTGTTTAGGAAGGGTTGTGCTTATATCTGCGTTGTCAAGAGGTGGGAGATCCTCTTATTACTGTAGACTAGCAACTGACAGGAAGTTTTATTGCCCAGCGGTTTCTCTTTCATCGCTCAGAAGTCTTAATGGAGGTCTTGGTGTCTTAGGAGAAAGAAAATTGACACAAATGAGACAATACTTGACAGTAAGAATATGGAGCTATTAATTTAATGTGAATAGCTTTAGAATTTGATGAGAAATTGGATTAATCCTGAGATCCCTGGCTCTTGATTGCAATCGCTCGTGAAACGTTTTGGTGAAACTCACGAGAAAACAAACGAACATCTAAGTGTCTCTCTAATTTGGTCTCCATTTAGTCTCATCGCTGTCTAGGAGAAACAACTGAGATATTAAAGAGAACTCATTGGGGAGTTTTCTTTGCTACAAGTTTGTACGCCATATAAAAGCTGTTGTATCCAAAATGAGCGTTTTATATATGTGCGTATATGCTTCCCCTTCCTCCCAAGTGATAAAGTTAAATAACCTTCACACACACTCAGAGCCAATGGTAGCATAGCCAGCAAAAGCACAGCATCGTGGGTAAGCTGTCACAATCACCATTAATCTATACGCTCACTGCCTCACCCATGAAATACAAGCAGAGTTCACCGGCAGACGCATATACGGCCGTGACGATATACGAGTACTGCGTGTGTGTTTGTGCGAAGCATGTGTGAAGGATGTGTTTGACCTGAGAGCATTGGTTTAGGTTGAGCGCTCCTGTGACACAGACAGTTGTTAATGGCTGTTGAGGGATGGGCAGATGGGGACCGATGGGGGGAGCGAAGGGGGGACCGTGACAGATAGAAAGATAGAGAGAAAGAAAGAGTAGGAGGAGACGATGAAAAGGGATAAAATGGCTGATGGACAACAGAAAAAGGGAATTTCGGGAAAAAAAAGAGGGGTGAGGAAAATGATTGCGGTCAACTCATAGTGCATCATGCATGGAAAAGAGGGATGAAGAAGAGCAAACGAGAAAAGCGAGACACACTCACCCATGGCTCTTTTCCTTCACTTGCGACGCTGTAAGTCTACTGCCCTGCCAGAGAGAGGAAGAAAAACAGATAAACCTCAACAGAATGCCAAAAGGACTGATATTATGAATGTGTCCACAAAGAAAAAAAAAAGCCAGAGGGAAAACGAAGAACATCAGACAGAGATATCAGAGGAGCTCAAGTGTCCGAGCGGCTCGCCGCATCAGTCCCGGTCATATGCATAAATGCAAAACGACTTGCTAATCGGAGTCTTAGAGAATTACACATGCGGCTATAAATCAACATGTCAGCATTCATGCACTCACTCACTCATACACACATGCACGCAGCAGCACAAACAGGCTCCACAGGCGCTACCTCAGAGGACGCTAGGCTCTCTCCTCCTCCTCCTCCTTCCCCCCGTTCTCCCTCTCTCTCTCAGCCTCTTCTGCGGTTTCTGTTTATTCACCACAGATCATTTCCCAAGAGAATGCAATGGTGGGTTCTCTTCATTTTCTGCGTCCTTGCCATCCTCTCATTTCACGCCCCCCCTGTTCCAGTCCGGCAGAATTGAGCTTGCTGTAATTTCTGGCAGCTGGGCTAATGTGTAAACTGCATTCGTGCCCTCATCGTTCTCTCTCTCACTCTCTTGTTGTGTCTCAGTGCCTCTTCAGCACTGCCTCCAATCCAATCAGAAGCACATCTCTCTCTCTCCCCGTCTCTCTCGCTCATACCTCTCGCTCCCACAAATACTGTAAAATAAACATCGAAATGTACATTCATCACAGTCACACTGGTCTCCTGAGCTTTATCCGCCATCAAAATACACACACCCCACGACAAGGATGATTTCCATATACAGTACTCTACAATTCTTGGTAGAAATGATAGATTGAGATATTTAGAAGTTACTATACAAGTATACTGACAACATTAAATCATTACAGAAAGCAAAATAAACTACTGACACTATGTCTGCTGTTCCAGGCAAACAATGTCCTACATAAGTAGTTTCATGTCTCTTGAATTACGTTTTACTCACATAATAATGTCAACTTTACTGTTTAAAAAGTCGGTAAGATTAAAAAAAAAAAAAAAAAAAAGTGTTTTTAAAAAAAGTTTCTAATGCTCACAAAGGCTGCATTTATTTGATAAAAAATACAGTAAAAATGGAAATACTGTGACATGTTATTGCAATTTAAAATAACTTTTCTATTTGAATATATTTTAAAATGTATTTATTTCTGTGATACAAAACTGAATTTTCACCATCATTACTCCAGTCTTCAGTGTCACATGATCCTTCAGAAATCATTCTAATATGCTGATTATTATCAATATTGAAAACAGGTGTGATTTGTTTTAAGGATTCTCTGATGAACAGTTCAAAATAAAAATAGGTAGCACTTTATTTTATAGTCCTGTTCCACGTATACATACTATTTAATTGTTATAGCAATTACAATAACTGGGTAATAACTAGGTACTAACCCTGAACCTAACCTTATGCCATGCATTGCTTTATACTACCCAGTACTTTCTCAAGTAAGTACACCGTAAGTACATGTACTGTAACATAAAGTGTAAGTGAAAAATATTGATTTAAACATAAAAAAAACAGATCAAATATCTGTCACCTAATCATCCTTGCACGATTTCTTTCAAAAAAAAAAAAAAAGAAAAAAGAAAAGCTGGATATCATCGCAAAAAAAAAAAAAAAAAAACTCTTTAGGATTATGCAAGATATTATGATCAGGTACATGTTCTCGAATGCTCTGTTGAGGTTTATTTTGTGATAGTGACCTTTATTCCTTAATTACATCATGTATTTTCAGCCTTAAGCCGAGGAATTTATTCACACAACAAGCCAGACGTGATGTCATGCTCTAGGGCTTCTGTTTATAGTAAACAATAAATCACAAATAATAATAATACAATTTACTGTACCATCTACTCAACTCCACTTTCCTGCATGCGGCATGAATGGAATTCAATGGAGTGTGAAGTCTAGTTTGACCGCGCTTTACCCTGATCACGTCAGTCACACACAGTAACTGGAAGACATCAAGAATGTACATAGCAGCTTTTCATGGATGTATGCACATATAACACATGCACATACATAAATACTAAAGCAATAAGCCATGAGACACTGTGTGTTACAGTGAATTTACCACGGCTAAGGAGTATGTCAGCCACAGTGTGAAGTGAATTCTAAGTGTTAATAGTTTGAAGCAACATTCATGTACAGTTCAACTGACATTCAGTCTCAAGTGTCCGTACTGTATATATCAGCTATTATACAAATCTTTAACTATGCCTCATCCAATAGGTTTCATAAATACTGTATATAGTGCTATAAAATGTAATTTATATAATATTTAATAAAAATATTAAAATTATTAGTTTTTATAAATTAATAATTTTTAGTTTTATACTCGGCACATTAAATTAATTTTATACTAATATTTAATCAGTTAACTCATTAAATTAGTTAACTTAAGCAGTTCATTTTTAATTTAAAAAAATATAATATTTAATGTGCACAAGCAGACATTTTACTCAAAATTAACAGTGCATTGTAATATGCTTTTGTTGTACCAAAAATAGCTGCATGAACATTTTTCAAAATGTCTATTCTGTGCTTACAGAAGAAAGAAACACATAGTTTTGGAACAACAGCTGAGGAAGAACCATAATAAAATAATAATAATAATAATAATAATTATTATAAAAAAAATGTTTTGTCCTTTTAATTATTTTGGCTCATTTTAAAACAATTGTATGTAAAAGAGTGTTTGCTCATATTTGAACATATAAGGTAGAGGCTTTAAGCTCATCACTGCAGGAGTCTCTCATGTACTGTCTCATTCAATCACATGCATTTACACACACTGTTTTCTCTCTCGCTCTGCTCCAGCTCAGAGTGATGCCCTGTAGGGAATTGGTTATTGTGAGTCCCTTGTCTGTCTCATTTTCCCTCTCTTTCTGTAACACATGCATACCCATACATGTTCCTCACGCAGAAGAGACACTGAACGCACCACAAACGGAAGCAAAAGATTGTTTTGATTGGACGGCACACATGATTTATTATCATTAGCATGATCTATCCATTCTGTTCTGGTAGAGTCAGCTCTCGCTGTGGGAATGCTGAGACATTGGTCCGCACAGGTGACAGCAGGAAATGAGATCTCGCAGCAGGAACTTATTGATGTATGTAATACGTGGGAGTGTTTTCACCTGAGATTAAAGCAGCAGAAACGAGGGAGGGAACATGGAGCACAGAAGCGCAGAAAAACGAAAATGCCAAAAGGGCCATTGAGATGAAAGGTTAACTGCCTTCACAAACTATTATTGACCCCAGAATATTACATTAGAAAGGTGTGAGTTGCCCTTCTGGTGATTTGTACTACCTGTATCAAGTGAGCAAGTGTTTTCTATTGAATAATCTCTTATATAAACTAGCAATAGATTTAGCATTTATCTGAGAGAATGACAGGCTTAGAACATGGAACATGAATTGGCAACACGGCACACAAGTGATACAAATGTGACTCACATTATATGTGATTAACACAATATTATATATTTATTTAGTTTTATTTATTTATTTTAAATATCAAAGACATTCACATCTGAATGGCAAGCAACCTCTGTAATCTTTCAGCGTCGCACAGGCTATTTTGTTCAGTGATGAGCTGTGTGGGAA
Source organism: Spinibarbus caldwelli (assembly GCA_039654775.1). Lineage (NCBI taxonomy): Eukaryota > Metazoa > Chordata > Actinopteri > Cypriniformes > Cyprinidae > Spinibarbus > Spinibarbus caldwelli. Next base: position 5,902,831 of record CM077244.1, on the reverse strand, counting down.
ACCAAAAACAAAAAAATCCACCGATGCCGAGAGGAAAGTGCTGTGCAGTTGAGCTGAAAGGTGCAGTTTGGTCTGCTTTTCTTGATGCATTTTGCTATTGGGATAAAGCTTTATTTAGAAAAAGGAACATTTTCAGGGGGAAAAAAAATGTATATATAGATGAAATAAATTCCAAAAGATTTTTTTTTTTTTTTTTTTTTTTTTAACAGAGAACACAATTTAGTAACAAGAAGGTGAAATCAAGCTTTACTGAACATTTTATAAAAATTGCAACTATAACAGCTCACTGGCATATTAGAAGTGATCAAGTCAATATATAAACGTAATATTTTTAATTATAGGATATTTTAATAACACAGCTATGTCATAATTATTCAACCCCAAGTAAACATTGCTGTTTTTAAGTCACATATTTGTATGTTAGGGAACAAAATTGTCTTATAATACAATTAAGCCATTTGAAACGCTATTAGGAAACAGAATTAGCTTGAGCTGTTATATATACTGTATGTAACATGTATGTGCTTAAGTTGAGTATCAAATATGGCAAAGTCAACAGAGCTCTCACAAAAGCTATAGAGAAGAAATACTGTAATTTTATCACTTCAGAAAATCTAAGGCTACATGAAGATTTCCAAATCACTAAAAGTTCCTAGAAACACAACTGGCAGCCTTATTCCTTAGCTTAAAATGTGTTGTACCAGAAAACCTGAGGGTGTTGAAGAAAAAGCACAATATCATAAAATGCTTGATCTGAGCAGCTAAGAAAACATTGCTGAAAGGAGGAAAAATCATTTCAATGCAGAGTAAAAGAAGAACACAAGTATGGCCTTCATGTTGGTGCATCTTGCTAAATGCCACTCTTGGCCAAGAAAAACATAAAAGCCGACTTCAACATACTAAAATTCATTTCAGATAGACCTGTGGAGTTCTGGAAGAATGTTTTATGAAGTGATGTGACCAAATGCAAGGTTTATGAGCAGAACACCATCTCCATGGTCAAACATGGAGGAGAACCGTCGTGTTATGGGGTGTTTTGCTGTTGCAGGAAGTGGAAATCATGACTGTATGAAGGACATCTTGGATTCTTTGAAGTATCAGGCCATTTAGGCAAAGACTGTGAAGCCTTTGGTGCAGAAATTGAAGTTAGATCAGTGGGCTTTCCTGCAGGACAATCATCCCAAAGTATACATCCAAAACTACTGAAGTTTGGTTCAGGGATTGGTCATAGAATGTTCTTGAGTGGTCTGTTCAGTCTTCAGATTTAAATCTCATTGAAAATATTTGGTTGAATTTGAAGAAAGCAGTGGAGATGTGAAAACCAAAGGTTATCATTGGAAGCTTTTTCAAGTGAGAATTGGGCCAAGATTGCAGTAGAGAGCTGACAGAACTTTCTAAGCACTTACAAGCAGCGTTTATTGGCGGTAGTGAAGAATAAAAGATTCTGCACCAGTTTGACTTTTGGGGGTTGATTTATTTTGTACATTAATTTTTAGAACCAATTAGATTTTTTTCAATATTCAACTCAACTCAACTCTCTGTATGTCCTCAGAATCACTCAAATGTGTATGAATAAATGTTCTCTAATATAAAGTATATATACTAATACTTTCCTTTACCTTTGTTTAATTGTTTTCATAAAATTTTGTTATCTGCAGCAAAATGTCTTCTTGCAGCTCAAGGGGGTTGAATAATTTTGATTGCAACTGTATGTGAGCAACATAAAATTCTGAATTACTGTAAACTTAAATATTTATTATGTATTATTATATTTTAATTTTAATTAATTTTTAGTTTTATTTGAAATGAAATAAGGTCTGGTCTAGATGCATATTTAGTGAAGGCTAAACAGGCCAAAAGTTTCTTCCACCATCAACAACAACAAAAAAAATGTATGGCAACCACATTTTCAGGCATGTTTTTCTTTCTGAAAATAGCCAAATCCGTTGTAAATACCTTGTTGCTTTCCCCACAGAAATCAATTAGAAACTGTTAAAAGTGAACACCCCCAGTAAATGACAAAAGTTTCCTAACCCCTGCCTTACATTTGTGTTAGCACTGTTTGCCACTTTACTTTGCGTTTTAACTGAATGAAGTTAAATTGAAGTAGGATTTATGATTCTCCCATCAAATCCAATATACATAAAATCATTCACATGACTGAAAAACAAGACGATAATTCAAAACTTAGTGAGGATTTTAAAATTCATGGACACGCACGACTGCCTGTTGCATGAACAGTCTCTTTAGTGCAGATCAGGGAAATGCAGGAATCACACTGAAGCATAAAGTCATTTATAGGGTCATGTGCTGACAGTAGGCTTTGCATAAATACCATATAGGCTTATGTATATCTAGGGGCTTGATAGTTATATAAAGAAAAGGAAAGATGAAACGAGGAGACCAATCAAATTCCTCTAAGCTCCTTACGAACGGCAGGCTAGCCCTGTCATGTACACAGAGATATGAATGTGATGCCCTCAAACCAGCCTTTGATTGCTGCTGTCATTTTCATTCATTTTAACATCACAACAAAAACAACAGAGTAAACAAATCTGGAGAGTTAGATCGCCATCATCAGCTATGTTTGTTAACACACAAAAGCAAGATCAGCTGCAAATCACCATCAAAGTAATAGTAAATAAAATCACACTTAGCAAAGCCTTACACAAAGGGCCCTGATTTAGGCTTGTGTTAATAAAAACACACTTAAATGTCCAAAATGATCTAGTAACGTCTACTGATTATTGTTTTTAAGGTGAGCAAAATAGCACACCTTGTCAGTTTTTATTTGACTAGTTACAAAACACAACAAAATACACAGAACACAACAAAAAACAAAATACTGATAATTTATGTCCACCTACTTCAGTCTTTTCAGCACTGCCATTTAATTCTGCCTCTCTCTATACACACCTCAATAATAAATCTACATATAGTTTGAAGTCAAGATTTTCTTTTATGTAGGAATTTATAAGAAATTAAACTTTTATTTAGAAAGGATGCATTAATTTGACCAAAGGTGACAGTAAAATACATTTACAAAGGTAAAAATTATTTATATTTTAAATAAATGCTGTATTTGTATTCATCAAAGAATGCATCAATGAATTTAGAATCGCTGTCACAAAATAGTACAACTGTTTTCTTTGATAACAATAAGAAATGTTTTTTGAGCAGCAAATCAGCATATTAGAATGATTTCTGAAGGATCATGTGACACTCAGGACTGGAGTAATGATGCTGAAAATTCAGCTTTGTTGTAAATTTCAGTGTTCAGTTTTGTTGTAAGCTTTTTTCCAAAAAATTTTCTATCACAATAATATCACGAATTCATTTGGCCATGATAATCACATAGTGAAATCTGGTATTGTGACCCTCCTACTCTGATTATTACACCTTTAATTGGCTGGTTTATGAAAATGGGATCAATGTTGAGCAAAATAAGTAATTATGCATTAACAAATTACTTTTGCTCACATATTTATTTAGTATGCAACTCATTCACATATTCACAAAGATTCTTGTATACTCCCAATGTGAGGTAAGTTGTCTCACTGGACCACTTTTTAAATATATATAATTAGTAGTTAGCTTTAGTTAATGTCTTATTTCTGCTTGACTAGCGAAGAACTAGATTAGAAAAGTGGCGGAGTTTACCATTAATGATTTTGATTAAATGTAATCAAACTCACCACTATCTGGCCCTATATATGTCTATATATGACTGAAAGAGGAGACGACGGAGAGAGAGACTCGTTCTGTTCTCCCAGAGTTGACTGTGTGGTCCCTCTGTTCACAGAGAGAGAGAGAGACAGATTGACATTCCATCCTGCAACATGACCTCATCCATGGAATAGTGATTAGTAAATCAGCATTCCGGTCACATGAGCTCCACTATCAATGAGTGAGTGAGACAGAGCGAGAGATAGTGAGCCATGCAGAAAGAGAGAGAGAGAGAAAAGGTGGGAAAGGGTGGGCTGCAGGTTCGATGGAGAGTGGGAGGGAAGAGCAGGAGGAGAGGGGAAGGGAAGCACGGGAATGTTGATGCAAAGTACAGACAAGTGCGGAGATGAAGCATTAAGCGTGACTGATGAAGATGTATGGTGAGTGCACATGCACACACACACACAGTCCATCACAGATAATGCCACACACACACACGAACCACAGGACGCCTGTGAGGCTTCATACATGTAAATTCATGCACGTTCACTGTGTTGACTCATACTGCCTCACAGAAGGCAGGAGAGCGAGAGGGGCACAGGCCGACAGGTCCACACGCATGTGCAGATGTGCGCTTACTCTCTCTCTCTCTCTCACACGCTTACACTCGCTGGCAGAGTCACTGCAGGTAGAGTCACCTTAGCAAGGCCACGGAGATACGGATATTAGGATACAGAGGACTGTGTGTACATTGGAAAGAAGTGGAACACAGAGGGGAAAGGTAAAGAGAAGAAAACAATATAAAAAGATTACTGAGGTCTTGTTCTCAGGTGGAAAAGTCTGAGAAGCAGTAAACGTCTCTCCGTTTGCTCTCCGTTGCTCTCGAGTGTAAGAAGAAACTATTGGGATATTAAAGAGATTTTGTTTTATTTCCTATAGGGATGAAAGACTAAAAGAGGGATGAAATCACACAATGGAAAGAAAAAGGCAATATGATATGAGAAAGAAGGTTTGAGATGCAAATATGACTGACTGGAGGACGAGATGAAAGACAACAAGGAGAAAAGAAGTCAGCTGAAAAAATGAAAAAGAAAGGGAAGATGAGATTGAAAAGAGACAAGAAAGAGAAAAAGATAGAGTGACAAATGAAAAGATGAATAAAAAGAGGTGGAACAAGAAGGCAGCGGCTATTGGCACTATGTGTATAGAGGCTATTTACACTAAGTGCAAATAGCAATGGATTCCCTTTAAAACAGCAGGATTGTTAAAACAGCAGGATTTTCTGCTACTTATACTAAATGCAAATATTGGCAATTATCTGCACCTCAGTATTGTAGTACATTATAAAAGAGTATGCAATAACATATTATAATTTTAATTCAAATTATTAAATAGTTGCCACCTTATTGGGACAATAAAGCCATCCCTACACCTACCTTAACCCTACCAAATATTTTATTTTTAACTTTTTGATAATTTCCTTCATTTTTACTGAAAATAATTGCCTTTCCGATGTGATCTGAGATTTGAAAGGGAGGAAAAAAAGTTCGGCACAAGGCAGGTTTGAATCTGTGTTGATCACATCAAATTACTACAGTATGCGCTTTACCATCTACACCACTGGAGCTGATGTTTGACAGACGTCTTTTTTAGTGTTGACTAGCCCAATCACACGTTGGTGGGCGGAGTTAGTGTAAACAGACACTCCGATAAATAAAAGGAGAAAAAGAGATTGCATGAACAAAGAACAGATGAAACAGATGAGATGAAAGAGATGAGAGTAAATTGAGGCCAAAGAAAATGAGACTAAATTGAGAATTGAAAAGAAAAAGTATAAGACATATTAGACAGAGATAGGGATGAGATAAAACAGAGAAAAAGAAATACAATGAAAAATGGGATGAAAGAATGATGAGATGAGAAAAGATAAAAGAGGTGGAATAAATAAGATGAAAAGAAAAATAAAGAAGAGACAGCAGACAAAAAAGAACAGATGAAAAAAGGAATGAGGCAAAAGAAAGAAACAAGATGATTTGAAAAACAGATGATGACAAGAAAAAGAGGGATGAGATAAAAGAAAGAAATTAGATTGCATGTAAAATAATAGATAAGGATGAGTTGGAAATGAAACAGACAAAAGAAGAAACAGATGAGATGAGAAAGATAAATTAGATGAACGAGACAACAAAGAAAATAGATGGGATAGAAAAAGAAGGAATGAAAGAGAAAAAGGAATGAAACGAAGAGATAAAAAGAGATTTATGAAGAGAGAAAAGATCATGAAGGGGATGAGATGGAAGAGAAAAATAAAAGATTAAAGAAAAAAGGGATGAGATGAAAGAGATAAAAATAAAAATCAATGCAGAAGAGACGAAGATGAGGCAACAGAGAGAAAAGAGATGGGACTGGACAAGAACAGATGAAGGAAAGAGGTGAATAAACAGAGTAAAGAGACGGCTTAAAAGAAGAGATAGAAAAAGAGGGATGAGATGAAGAAGAGACAACAGAGATGAAAAAGAAGAATTTACAGCGGAAGAGAGAGAGGGATGAGAGGAGGGAATGATCTCTCACAGAGGGAGTGTGCAGTGGGGATCCATCATTCGCTGTATATGTGTTACATGCAGTGATCAATGTGATGATAGGAATCTGAGAGAGGAAAAATTATCAGAGCGGAGCGTGAACTCATAGCAGCTCCTCCAAACACGCCACTGAAGCAGCACTGCAGTCCGACAGAACCAGAGGCTCACTGCAATTAATGAAGCGTGCAGCTCTGTTGTTCAAAACCGACGCAGCACAAAAGTTCAGCGCGGTTCAGGCTCCATGCGACTGTGAAATCTGCACAGGCTCGAGTGTGAAATCTTCCCAATGACTTTTGAAAGGGTGAACTGAAACAAGAGCAGCTCAAAGTGAGCTTCGCCGAAACGTGGTCATCTTCAAGGTGAGCATAATCACCATCTGGACAACCATCTGCAATTATGTAACGTCTTTCACTTCAAAAGCACGCAGTGATTTGTGGGACGGCGTGGGGGAAGGTGAGTCTCCAGCACATCATTTCATGCCGTAACGCTCTGGACATATGGAATATGAGCAACCAAGCATGGTGGAGATTACATCCTTCAATATGGTCTACCACATGTTCACATTATCCATCCACGAGACGTGACATATGGGACAAGCCTATGCTTTTTTCCAACCTGAATTATAAAAATTATAAAAACATAATTTAGTTCCAGCCCACTGATTTGACTGGACAGCATTTTAAAGGGATAGTTCACCTAAAAATGAAAATTTGATGTTTATCTGCTTACCCCCAGGGCTTCCAAGATGTAGGTGACTTTGTTTCTTCAGTAGAACACAAACAAAGATTTTTAACTCAAACTGTTGCAGTCTATCAGTCATATAATGGCAGTCAATAGGACTAACGGCTTTGAGAGAAAAAAAAAAAAAAACATACACAGACAAAACCAAATTAAACCCTGCAGCTCGTGACGATACATTGAGGTCTAAAGACACGAAACAATCGGTCTGTGCAAGAAACTGAACAGTATTTATATTGTTTTTTACCTCTGATCTGCCTCACTGTCCAACTGTCCTGAGCGCATTCACACAACAGCCGGCGCGTGACGAGTCTACATCTTCTTCTTGATTTACGGCGGATCGCGGACTTAAGTGCATTACCGCCATCTATCTCTCAAATGGACCATTGACACTCTATCTACAATCTTAATTAGGAGTGTCAATGATCCACAGACCGATCGTTTCATGTCTTTAGACCTCAGTGTATCATCACGAGCTGCAGGGTTTAATTTGGTTTTGTCTGTGTGTTTTTTTTTTTCTCTCTCAAAGCCGGGGGTCCCATTGACTGCCATAATATGACTGACAGACTGCAATGGTTTGAGTTAAAAATCTTTGTTTGTGTTCTACTGAAGAAACAAAGTCACCTACATCTTGGATGCCCTGGGGGTAAAGCAGATAAAAATCAAATTTTCATTTTTGGGTGAACTATCCCTTTAACATTCATATTTTATATAACAGTTCTGTGGATGTATTTGTTGGAAACACCATGTCTGAATCACAAGGTGTCGACATGTACCATTCATACAAGAGAACTCTTGCTTATGTTTAATCATAAAAATACACAGTAAAAACAGTAATATTATGATATATTATTACAAATTATTTTGCATGTGAATATATTTTAAAATGTAATTTATTTCTGTGGTCAAAGCTGAATTTTCAGCATCATTACTCCAGTCTTCAGTGTCACATGATCCTTCAGAAATCATTCTAATATGCCGATTTACTACTCAAGAAACATTTCTTAATATTATCAATGTTCAAAGCAGTTTTGCTGTTTTTAATACATTTATTTGAATTAGAAATCTTTTGTAACATCATAATAAATGTCTTACTGTTTCTTTTGATCAACTCAATACATTATTGCTGAATAAAACTATTAACATTTTTCAAATATATAACATTACTGACTCAAAACTTGTAAATAGTGGTGTGTATATACTATAAACCCAACAAACTGCAAACATTTTACAACATAAGCAACATGTTACCATACAACCATGTTTTCTGGTCATGCACCATGGTATTGCTCTGATACCATCACTTCACAGTACTTCAATCTGTAATTGGTGGAATAATTTATTAGTAGTAGTAGTAGTAGTAGTGTTATTATAACAAATAATAAAAATAAAATGTCACTTTCTTTACAGCACAACCCTAAACCAAGCAAGACGCCACACTCAAATAAAGGTTACTACAGGCAATTTCTACTCTTCAGTTCCAGCAAATGTAAAAACATGGGTTGTACAAAGCACACAGCGTTGCACCATTATAAACTCTCAAGGAAATCTTGCTTGTCTTCAAATAAACACTGTCACCAAATCTCCAGTCAATTTAAAATCCATCCGTTCAACAGTATGCCAGTCTCACGCGCTGTGAAATTGAGGTTTCAACACAAATAATAAGGCTTTAAAGGGTGTGCATCAACATAACTTCGATAGCATTCCTTCTCAGCATAATGTGAATAAAACATCAGATAGAAGCAACCAAACGCTTGATGCAGGGCTTAGCGGCACGAAGGGCAAAATTTAAGATGGAAGCCATTAAGGAGAAGTGTATTTCAAGAGCTTTTAGGACTCTTTATGAGTTTGTCTGTTAGCCTTGTGCCCCAGGCAGAGACTTGATTAGCTTTGCCATTGGTTTGTTTCTCACTTCTCTTTCTTGCTTCTCGGTATTTGTCTACGGTGATCACATTTTTAACGCCGCAACACTTTTCACTGGCACTGGTGGAATCGCAGAGTGCCGTTAACCTTCAGTGGCATATGAAGGCTCATTTCGTGCTTAGCCCCTTCTTGCTTTTAGGTGACGTAGCTGAAAATGACACAGTGACCACCTGAAGCAGCACCGCACAAAGAAAGCAGCCATAACTGAGGTGAGAAAATGGCTTGGAAATAATTGCACTCCTGTCATTCAAGACTCCCACGCGCTGTCTACATAGAAGGTCACTACATTTAACCTGACACTTGAACTGTAGTCCATGTACCACAAGACACCTGGGCCCTCCAGGTCTATACGAGGTTAAGTGCCCTGTCTCTCCTGCTCACCTTCAACTTCTCCACACCGCTGGCAGAAATTAATCCTTTTTATTTAAGGAATTAAAAGGTAAAAAGCATGTTGTTCCAAACCTGTGAGACTTTCTCAAAGGAAAACAAAAGGATTTTTTTGTATAATGCATTTCCAATTACAATTCATTAGAAATAAAGGAACACAAAAGCATGATTAAAGTGTCATATAAATAATTGCATGAGTTGTGTGCTATATTCTAAGTATTCTGAAAGTAACTGATAGCTGTTTGTGGGAAACTAACTGAAATGTATATTTTTGCTTGAGAATAACATACCAGTCACTCAAGATTCAAATCATGAACAAATCATTTAGACTAGTCTTATGAACTATATATAAAAAAAAAAATATTGTAACGATATGACTCAAAAGAATGATTTGTTAATGAATTTCTCACGAACATGGCAAGGAGATTCCAGACTTTCAGAAAGATTACTGACTTGTAACTTGCTTGCAATGAGTTAAATTTATGCACACAAAGCTACTGTCTGCTCTACAGGACTTGCAACAGACTTTTTTATTCAGTTTTTTTTATTTCAGTTTTTTACACGTGTGTGTATGTGTGCATGGATGAATTAATCACAATAAGCTCTATAACTTGCGTTTAGAAAATAGACTTTTCATTTCATGCCAACTTTATCTCCAAAAAAAAAAAAAAAAAAAAAAAAAAAAAAACACACAATAAGAGCATACAAAAGCCATCCATATGCTATATTCTTCTGAAGCCATACGATAACTCTGGCACATTCACAATCCTCATTAAGTTTCATTATACTGAAAAGAGCAGCCAAGATATTCTTAAAAAAAAAAAAATCCTTTTAGTCTTTCACAAAAGAAAAAAGGTCATATGGGTGTGAAATGACATGAGAGTGAGTAAAAGATGACTGAATTACCATTTAAATTGATTTTCAGGGGTAATTTGTAATTTTTTTTCGAAATATGTTAAACTATTTTTTTGTATTTTTTTGTCAAATGACTCTATTGAATTGAAATACATTACAATACCCAATTATTGGCTTGATCTATAAAATCAAATGAAAAAAAGTGGCTTTAAGTCACACACAAGATATGATAAGAAAAATCTGCTAGAATACATTTCAAATTACCATCCGTTCCCTATTTTAGAACATTTCTGACCCTGCTCTTCAACCGCTCCACCCAACCAAAGACTATCACAACGCCCCAGGCACCTCGGACATTTGCAAACAGAGACGAGGCTCAAGGAATGATGAATTATCGGAAAATGGGCATTAAAACGCACTCTCGCATTGAGTTGGAGATTTGCTAGAATCAGCTTTCCGTGAGAACGTGTGCGGCTGAGGAGTTAGCGCCTAATGTAATGTTGCTCTTGATAAATGCTGATAGTAGCAAAGGGTGACTGCCTACCTCACTCCCCTGAGGACAGATCTCAGATCAGTTTCAAGAGTGTCATTTTGCAAGTGTAATTTGGCTGGTTGTCCATAATGTTAAGATAATGCTATTTGCCTGCAAAGTGGAGGCAGCAATAAATGTCGAAGCACCCTGTGGGCATCATGATAGTGTCATTGCGTGCAAGGAAACTCGCGTGCTTGTTTTTTTTTCTACCCCTTCTGCCCTCCCACCTTTTCTTCCCCTGCATTGCAGACCCAGGCCTAAGTGATGGAGGCAGGCCGAAGCCAGTATCACGACACTGTGAGGTCAGTGTGCTGGGCATTAGGAAGAGGACAATGCTGGAAGACTGACACCATTAGAGTTTGGCTGGCGTTCCCGGGCAGCTGCCAACTGTCCACATCCATTGTCTCGGCCATCCCATAATACTAATCCCACCACACAAATCAGTCTCTATAGTGGTTCCACAAAGCAGCGGTTCAGAGAAGGAGGCGTGTAAGCAATTTGAAAAGTGGGAGGGACACATTATAGAACTTATCTGGCTGGCTCATGAATATTAATTATGTGATGTAACGTTCAGCCAATAGCCCTGCTGATATGCTAAATGGCAGGTGAGCAGGGTGCTGCTTCTTCCAGTTGCTATGTTGTCAGTAAATGCCATAGTTCAGATAAACTGATAAATATCAGAGAACTGCCTGACCAATACGATTATAAAATAGGAAGATGCAAATTCTGGCTAATGCTTACTTGGCAAATATTTGCTAATAATTGCAAGATTTGCTGAAGATTTTAAATGTGTTATTAAAATAGTAATGTTATTAAAGATGAACTTTAAGTAGGTGTTGATGGCAAGATGAAGGCAAATGTAATTTGATCCTTGGGATTTTACTCTGCTGTAGTAATACATTACACTCAAAAGTTTGGGAAACTAATTAAAAAAAGTACTTTATTCTGTAATGATGCATTCATTCAATTAAATATTTCATTAGAAAAATGTTATAAAAAAAAATCTATTTTAAATAAATGCTGTTCATTTGAACTTTTAAAAAAAAAAAAAAAAAAAACAATGATAAAACATTTATCATGGGTTTCCAAAAAAATATTAAGCAACAGAACTGTTTTTAAAATTGATAATAATCAGAATTTTTCTTGAGCAGAAAATCAGCATATAAGAATGATTTCTGAAGGATCATGTGACACTGAAGATTGGAGTAATGACGCTGAAAATTCAGCTTTGCATCACAGCAATAAATTACATTTTAAACATTTTTTTAAATGTAATAAAATTCCACAATATTACTGTTTTACTGCATTTTTGATTAAATAAATGCAGCATTTGGTGACCATAAGAGACAATTTAAAAACATTTTAAAAAATCTTACCGGCCCTAAACTTTACAACATTTCAGTCAAAAATCCTTGTTAAACCCTCAGTCCTTCATTTTTAATTGTCAAGCAAATATGTAAGCAAAGTGAACCCAGAGTGCTTTTAATTGCATACTAGAAATGACATTTTATTTTATTTCTCATTTTAAGGTCAATAATATTTTGTGATTCATTACGGCACCATAAAAGTAGAAATAAAATGCACATTTTATTTGTTTGAAATTTAATGACCATTGATCATGTTATGTAACCAGGTGATTGATTAGTACTCACCGATTTGAGAACGGCTGCTCTAGACCTTCTTTTGCCAGTATTGTGGACAGAACACAGCACAAGCAGCAGCTGTGTTTGTCCAGGTTGGACATCGACTGGAAGGCCAGGTAGCACAGGTTCCATTGGAAGGGTTTCTTTCCATTGTGTGGGCATGGATGTTCTGCCAGCCAGTGACTGCACATGCTACATGCAGAAGGCCAGAAGGCCTGCACTTCCGCAGGTGAATGTTCTGCTGGAAACGCTTCCCACACTAACCACTGAAGCAGATGGAGAAGGAAATAGAAGATGACAGCAAAAGCAACATTGTCAAAATACAGGTTTCTAAATGTGCAAGTGTGATCTGCAAATTTATAAAACTTATGTTGGAAAGCAAACTTTAGTAATGCAGATTTATAGTCACGTGGGAACTTCAACCTCCAACTTTACAGATTTTTTTTTTTTAGCGTTTACAAAGCCACAAGATATTCACAGCTGGCTACATATTTTGAAGCTACTTAAATGGGCAACATTTTTTTAAATATATACTGTTAGATTATATAATTCACAATTTAATCAGTTTTATGGGACACGGTGAAGGTTTTACTGTGAGTTAACAGTTTGAGTGACAACATTAAACTTGAATAGATAAATTGATATGCAGGTAAAATAAATGAAGATAATACTCCCTATTATATAGATATATATTAACGGAACATATTATTGAACAGTACTATTTAACTTAGTATTTTGCAAATTATATAACAAAAAATGCTACAGTACCCTTCAAAGTTTTTTTTATTTTTTTTTTTAAAGAAGTCTCTTCTGTTCACCAAGGCTCCATTTATTTGATCACAAATACAGACACAATAATATTGTGAAATATTATTACAATTTTAAACAACTGTTTTCTAACTAAATATATTTTAAAATGTAATTTATTCCTGTGATGCAAAGCTGAATTTTCAGCATCATTACTTCAGTCTTCAGTGTCACATCATCCTTTAGAAATCATTCTGATATGCTGATTTGCTGCTCAAAAAAACATTTCTTATTATCATCAATATTAAAAACTGTTGTGATGCTTCATATTTTGGTGGAAACTATCCATTTTTTCTCAAAATAGCTGAGCTATTATCATACTCCAAAAATATTAAGTTAGGTAACTATTAAGCGAGGAAGTAATTTACGGTATTGGCAGAGGTATTGGATGTGGCGTTGCACATTTGTTCATGCCAGTGGTTGTGGAGGATGATGGGTCGTGGTGAGTAGGTGCTGCTGAAGGGCAGATTTGGAAGCAAAGCGTTGTGTGCATAGCATACGCAACACACAGAACAGAGGTTTCAGCCTGGAGTGAGAGAGCCAATGAAGGTCAAGCTCCTTTTTGAGTCACACGGCAATGACCACATAGGTCACAACGCGACCTTACTATTCACCGAGCACCCCCAGCCCTCTTCATCCCCTTGCCAAGTTGGTTGAGGTTTTTATCCTGCTATGGCCCTGCCATTTCTGACTGACCTTCACTGAATGCTCGCAAAACAGAAATGTAGACTTTTAAATCAGAAATAAAGATTCTGATTCAAATAACAGCTATAAAGGCTTTTAAAAACCAGTTCAATGGTTTTAAAGTGCATCACCAAATACAAGCAGAGAACCAAGACTAAAATAACCATAAAAAAGCAAAGAACTTCATTTTAATTATAGAATAATTTAATAATTGTAAATGGCTGTCCAAAACAAGACCAATAACTAAGTTTTAATAATAATTCTGATTCTATGAAAATAGAATTCTATATATATAAAAAAAAAAGTATATATAATGATAACGACAAAGAGGAATGATATTGTTGGAATCACAAAAATTAAAAGTGATATTAAAACTTTATATATTCAAAATTTATATATTTAAAAATATATATTTCAGTTATAAAAACTATATAAACATTTTAAAAAATAATAAAAATGAAAACAGAAAATATAATAAAATATATTCAAAATATTCATTAAAAAATATAATAGTATATCAGTGATACTAACTGAAAAGGGACAATTTTCTCCAGGCAATGAACGATAAAAAACGTTGACCGCCAATCAGAATCCATCCATATATGAATGCCAAGTAAATGACACTGTTAAGGCCCAGAAAAGTATGAAAGACATTGTAAAAATAGTCCCTCTGCCATCAGGGGTTCAATCTGAATTTAATGAAGCGACGAGAACACTTTTTCTGTGCAAAGAAAACAAAAATAACGACTTTATTCAACAATTCGTCTCCTCACCGTAGCACCATTTTGGAGAATATCCGCTGGACGCAAACAGCGTACGCTCTTCTGTGTCAGCCACACCACAAGGATACGTTTTCTACGTTTATTTCTGCTTTGATTTGAATGAAAACACCGTATCTGTGCGGTGCAGCTGACACGGAACAGCGTACGCTATTTGCGTCCAGCAGATATTCTCCAAAATGGCGCTACGGTGACACGGAAGAGATGTTATTTATGTTTTCTTTGCGAAGAAAAAGTGTTCTCGTCGCTTCATTAAATTCAGATTGAACCACTGATGGCAGACTATTCTGACGACGCTTTTCATACTTTTCTGGGCCTTAACAGTGTTATTTACTTGGCATTCAATGGGACAGTCACAAACCTCCCGGTTTTCATCCAAAATATCTTAAATTGTGTTCCGAAGACGAACACAGCTTTTACGGGTTTGGAATGACATGGTGGTAAGTGATTAATGACAAAATTTTCATTTTGGGGTGGAGTAACCCTTTAAAGACCTTAAGCATTTAAAGTGACAGACAGTAAAACTGCACTGCATGCTTATAATAAACAGAAACTCATTGTCCATTGGGGTGGATGCTAATATAGTTATTGTTATAGTTATCATTCTTGATGTAAAGAAGCCTTCAGTCTAATAATTTAATCCATCATTCATATTCGTAGCACAAACGCTTCAGGACGAGATGTTGAATAAAATGGCTTAGTAAAGCACTCTTTGAAAAGCACTCTTTGAATAAAATTATCATCAGTATTTTTATTATTATTAATATGCCAACGTTTCCTCCAAATTGCGTGCCAGCCAAGATAACTACCCCAGACTAACTTTCAGAATAATTTCTCACAATACTCCAAAACTTTCCTGACACCCAAGAGCGCTGCACCCTGCACAAACTTTCTTAATAACAATAACAAAGCAGGACAGAGATGATGTACAGCAGCAGCTAACAGGACGAGCCGGAGAGGCAGTGGAGCTGTTTTCCAGAGCCATCATGAGCTTTGGCAGTGGGTAGTGTGACGAGTGCTGCTGCGGGCCACAGGACGACTCGATGTGTTACGCTCCGCTACATCTCTTCTTCATCTCTCCCTCTGCCACTGCTGCTGTGTGTTCATCGTTTTTTGGATGAGCAGGAGGAGAAGATTGCAGTTTATTAACATGATTCTGCCAAAAGCAGCCGAAGTGGAAATGTGGACAAAAGCAGCTCAGTGAGAATGTAAAGTCGATGTGACGAATACATAAAGACAGGCAGAGGAAGACAGAGAGAAACTTTACAAACATGTGCATGGAGGTGGAAAGAAGGAACTGAGAATAAAACACACGTGATGCAACAGCAGCGATAAAATTAATTCAGTTTGGCTTAGCAGTACATGCACTAGAAAATCAGATAGAACCTTCTACCGTGTGCCGTATCCCACATGAATAAATACAAACAAACCAAAATACATTCACAGGACGTGAATCATCTCCTCGGCCTCCAGGTGAAGCTTTTTAAATCCAGTTAAAAGAACATTTCACACAAAACGAAAATTGTGTCATTTATTCACCATATCTTTGTCTTTCCTCTATTTTGCATGTATTTACACTTTACTTTGAAAAAATTTTCACTCAGTAATCTTACAATTAATTACAAAGAAATGTCAAGGTAGGGCTGCATGATGATTTTTTATTTGTGACCAAGATTTCAGCTTCTCTCGACTTAAGCATAACTGTCTGCAATCTTTGCCCACTGGTTCTTTATCCTCAAAACATTTCATTTGCATTATTTTTTATTGGTATCAAGCCTCCAGAGCTTTTACGGTTGCAGTTGCCAGATTTCTAGGGTTGCCAGTTGCCAGTCGGGTTTCTTTCTACGAGCAAACCATGCGTGTTGACATTCTCTTGGTTTGTGCTTATGTGAAAGTGCAATAATTCTGATGAAATGTCCAAAAAAAATTTAAATGACAATCATGATTATATTTTTATACAAAATGATTAATTGTTAAATGATTAATCATTTAACCATTAAGTAACACTGAATCAAACGTTAAATTCTGATGTAGAAAGACTGAAATAGTATTTTCTTGTCCAATAATCTACAATGAATGAGCACGGATGCTTTCAAAACACAAAAGCACTTTATCTAAAATGATCTTGAAAGTGGACTCTTGCGGTCATATGCTAGCTTTACCTTTAAGTCGTTCTCTAAAAAATTTCCATTCCTCTTCAATGTAATAGCATAAAAACAAGCACTGAATACATCTTCAAAAATGTCTCCTTTTGTTTCCCCACTGAAGAAATAACACCATACGCTATTTTCATTTGTGGCTGAACTATGCCTTTAAGGTATATGACTCATTACTAAGACATCAGGCCAAACTATTTTTTAATTCTCCCTCTTTCAGTCTCACCCTCAGACTAACATGTTCCTTCTGACCTTGACATAAGAGCGAGTGCGGCAGTAGATGCTCGTAGCGAGGGAAGGATTTATCACAGACTGCACTGGAATGAACAATGGTGTGTAACTCACCAAACCAATGCATCTTTAGTAGATATGTTAAAGTTGCATTAGAAACTCTTTAAATCCCTTAAGGCTGACTGAACGAGCACAGAAACATACCAACAGAGAGGACACTGCTTAAATTTGCACTGTGCACCAATGTGTCAGTAGTCATTTTCAGAGCGCTATATGTAATCCTTGAAGCTAAAGTAAATAATTAAACAAATCTTTTTGCAAACTCTTGCATCAGCACAACAAAGATGTGGTTTGTACCATACCAATTATTCTGGGGAAGCCATCTTAGGAAGGATTTTTTCACTCTAATTCAGCGGATTTGGCTCGGAAGATAATGCACTGGACTCGTTTAATGGCTAATCACAAGTTCATTACGGCTCGCTCATTTAAGAAATTGACTATAAACCAGTTAGGATTATTTCTCATCAAGCAGCCCAACCGATCCTCCTGCTTGCCATTATTTCATAGACACAGGCTCTATTACACCACTCGTCTTTTTTCTTCTCTTATTGACCTTCAAAACACATCCGCCAGAGGACACAACCTCAGTGACACACACACCCAGTGGCGGGCCACGGTACTGCACTGGTGCAATCAGAACCCCCTGCTATCAAAGTTAATGAGTCGTTCTGCTTGCGCTATTACTTCCGCTTGCACACCCTAATTTATGGGTGCTTGCCTGGCTTGTTGCAGTCCTGTCTGCATGGCCAGCCTGGTTCAGCCAGCCCTGCCAATGTTTATCTGCAACGGCCAACTGAGTGTGTATGAGCGGAAGTTTGTGTGGGTGGTTGAAGGAGATGCATTGTGGGACGAGCAGCGAGTTTAAACTCGATTAGACCTTGAATCTGTCGCAGGTTATTGGTGCCATGTAACTAGGCCAAAGGAGGTTTGAGTCATGCTGGTTGAGTGATAAACTGCATTCGTGTACTGTGTTGGTAAACGAAAGGTTGCAAACCCTGCAAGCTATGAGGTATTAAGATTGTGGTCTTGAGCAAAACTCTTAAAGGGATGTTTCCTCCAAAAAAAATGAAGAGTTTACTCACCCTTATGTTGTTCTGAAAGAGCTTCTTTCGTACATGGAGATGTTTCGAAGAATGTGCAGGGACTGTAAAACAACAAAAGGGATAAAAAGCATCATTAAAAGCAGTCCACAGAACTTTTGCACTATTAGTTTTATTTTGGAAAACTGTTACTTTACTACATTTCAAAGCATAATAATCTTATTTTAATTACATTAACATAATTGACATGCCTGTTTTTAAAAGAATGCGAGGTTTTCAGTGACAAAATAAATGAACAATGTCCTTATAGATGAGTACTACTTTTGATAAGTTCACCACTGTTCAAAAGTTTAAGGTCAATAAGATTTTACTTAAAAGAAAATAATGTTATTTAGCAAATGACACATTAAACTAATCAAAAGTGACAGTATAATGTAAAACGACATTATAATGTTACAAAAGATTTCTATTACAAAAAAAAAATACAATTAAAAAAAAAATAAAAAAAGTTGATCTTTTGAACTTTCTATTCATCAAATAATCCTGATAATAATTTGTCACAGTTTCGACTGCAAAAAAAAGAAAAAGAAAAACGGTTTCCTCAAACTGTTTTTAACATGTTTAATAATAATAATAATAATAATAATAATAATAATAATAATAATAATAAGTTTACTGAGCAGTAAATCAGTAATGATGCTGAAAATTCAGCTTTGATCACAGAAATAAATTACATTTTAAAATATATTCAAATAGAAAATGGTTATTTTAGAATAAATACTATTTTACTTTTTTTTTTTTTAAATCAAATAAATACAGCCTTGGTGAGTATAGGAGACTTATCAAAACCTCCAACTTTTTAAATATAGTGTACAGTCATAAGTAAATACTTAAAATACTGTAAGTAATTTGAAGTACTGTCACACTTTGTCATCAGGATCTTTGTACTTTAAATCTAGTACAGGATTTGTGTTCATTTTCCACCACTGCATAGACTGCAAGCACCTCAAATGACTACTGCATACTGCTTGTGTCACAGCAACTGAAATCATTAGGAATGGCATTATCATTAGTATAATTCATAATGTGACTGATACGAGACCATAATTGACATTACTGACTGACCCCATACATGGGTAATGACACTCAGTGCTATCACTCTCTGTAAGCCATTCTGCCAACAATGAAATCACTGTGGCCTGTGAATAAAACTGCTGTCATATTGTTTGAAGTGACCTTAATCATAATCATAACCTCTTACTTCAATCCTATTCATTAGTTTAATTACTGTTGCCATGGAAACTAAATGTTGAGCAAACACTTACTTCTGGGTCAGTGTAGTTCCTTCTGTCCACTCCTGTATTTCTTTCACAGTCCTGCACAATGCAGTTGAGTGAAGTCTGTCTGTTGAGTATGTCAGTGGTGGTCCAGATCTCAAATGAGGTTTCCATTGGCGCTGCATAAAAACCTTGCTTGCATGTTGGCCATGAAACATGATGACATGAAGAGATGGCTGGAGGCGGGAACAGATACTGTAAGGAAGCTTGAGGCAACACTGTGATGGAGGTCTTGACATTTTCTGTGATCTTATGGTGGGATCTTCAAACATGGCTTCTGTTTGGTCTTCTGACAGGTAGCCTCTCTTCTAAGGAGCTCTAATATACCTGGAAAATATCCATTAAGCATTCCCATCCATCACAACAGCAATTGCTCGGTTGGCCCTGAAGTGCACAGCCTGGATGCCAGTTCCAGAACTAATTTTTTGGCATTTTTTGCAAAGCCATAAATGTCATGTGACTGATCACTCTGTATGTGGCTCCTTGCCACAGACAGTGAAAAATACAAGTCTGCTTCACACTATTAAAATCCCTCCAAAGAAATACAGCGCTGATGAAATATTGTCTATTATAACTTTGTTCCCGATTTACACTACCATTAAAAAGTTTCAGATCAGTAATGTGAATTTTTAAAAATGAAATGAATGCTTTTATTCAGTAAGGATCCATTAAGTTGATCAAAATTGACAGCAAAGACAAAAGATTCTATTTCAAATAAATGATGTTCACTGAATTTTGTATTCATTAAAGAATTCTGAAGTTTCCACAAAAATATTAAGCAGCAGAGTTTTGTATAATCTGATAAAATGCAAAAATGAAATATTAATTTATTAAATATTTTGATTATTATATTTATATATATATATATATATATATATATATATATATATATATATATATATATATATATATATATATATATGTATTATTTATAATATAATAATATTTTTTGTTATTAATAATATTAATAATAATTATTGAGCACTAAATCAGGATATAATGATGCTGAAAATTCAGTTTTGCATCACAGAAATAAATTTTATTTCAATATATATTCAAATAGAAATCAGTTATTTTAAATTGTAATTCAGAATATTACTGTTTTTACTGTATTTTTGAACAAATAAATGCAGCCTTGGTGACTTCACTGAAAAAGTCAGTGAAGAGAATTCTTTAAAAAATCTTACCAATCTAAACTTTTCAACAGTGGTGTGTATATTCCTTGCAAGCTATGTATTTTGTCAATACACACCTGAATTTAAATAGAATGACTATTCAAAAGCAGGTGTGTATTGACAAAATACATAAAGAAGCATGCCTTTTTCCTGCACAACGGCACAATTACGGCATCTAGCAGCAGGAACTAACTGCTGTTATTCATGTCTGTTATTCTGACATGACGTGTAAGCAGCTTAAATATGAATTATATTGTGATTGGCTGTGATTGTGCAGAAGCATTTTCTCGGCTCTCTCCTGGATATTATACTGGAACTGGTGGTATACTTTCGGGGAAAAAAGGTACAAAAGCTGTAACTGGGGTGGAACACTTTCAAGTACACCATTGTACCTTATTTAAAGGGTGCATATTACTACCTCAAATGTACATATTATTACCTAAAGGGAGCAAATTAGTACCTAAAGGGTGCATATTGACACCTTCTGAAAGGCTACCACACCAGTGAAAGCTTTTGTACCATTTTTTCTGAAACTGTAGCGAGTTTGTTCACAATCACAGATGAAGCAGCGGTGAAGAACTGCAGCGTTCTTGCTCTGACAAGCTTGGACAGAAACAAACAAACAAAAAAAAAAACGTCCTGCACTCCTGACACCGGTAACGGATGAGAGGATGTGCTGAAGATAAGCCGCGCGCCCCGTTTACACCTGGGATTAAAATCCGTCTCGGGCGATCCGATCACAAGTGGTCAGGCGAGACAGATTTCTGTTTACACCTGATAGCAGCACGCATCTCCTGTGGCTGCTTGTGTACAGATTTCATATGCATTATTAACTACCTCCAAATGCGGTTTCAATAATTGTTTTGGACACGGTTCATACCTGCATGTAGTGCTGTGCCATTTCTGATTGGATCAACTGCTCATACCAGTGTCAGAGATAGTCAGCTTGAGGTGAATCAGGACTATATCTGGAATAAACAAATTAAAAGATTTAGACAAGAATCTCATTTCAATTAACGCTGATAGGTCAAAAGCATCACATTTTATTATAACACAACATCTGCACAGTAGCATGATGTTGTCTCCTTAATTAAATAGTTGGTAAAAGCAGCTTTAATTGTCATTAATCAACTTAATTCAATTCCATTCAAAAATGGGGAAATGTGTGTTCCGTTCACGTCACGTCATTCATGGAGCACTCTGTTCACAAATAAATAAATAAATGCTAATAAACACTGGAAATTGCACTTTATGCTAAATTATGAGCATGCAGGCTAGCCCTTAATTAGAGGAAAATTCAGAAGATAATTGTGACAGGACATCGTGACAGCCAGATGCTCCCACAGTGGGTAAAGAGATGTGTAATCAGCCGCTTTAAGTGAGGGAAAATTCCCTTATTGCCCAGATCATGGCATGAGAAAACAAACCTCACCAGCAATGTCACAGAACGAAGTAAACCACTTAGCAATTTAACACACAAGAAAATACAGTAAGTCTGCTATATGATGCCTGACATCCAGTTATTTTAATATAACTGTACATTAAGCATAATTTACTAGACTTTCTGGTAAATAAGCTTCATATTCAGTTAAAGTACCTGAAATAGCCAAGTTTGTTAAATGTTATCATTAGTAACAGTGTGCACCAGCCTAAACAACAGTTGCATGAATGTTTAATTTAACATTAATATGGCAATTTTTAAACAGCCCACAGTCTGTGTTAATTTTTAAGGTTTTAGGAATAATGTACGTTCTTTAAATGTAGTTAATAATTTATCGTGTCACGTTCATTATTTTAACTAAAATGACATGCAAATTGTAACATAAAAAGTTACAAATTCATAAACATTGCATAAAGCTAACAATCAATTTATAGTAAATATTATTGTGATTACAATCATTGTATACAATTAGTTATCTTAATAACAGGTTAAAAATACAACTTCCAACAGATGTTTTTTGTTTGTTTGTTTGTTTGTTTTTTGTAAATAACATCTGATCACACTGCAAAATGAGCTGTCCCTCCTCAGTGTTTTTGTCTCATTTTCCAGTTAAAAATGTACAAAGATTCTTAAATCAATATGCATTTACTTGAGTATAAAAATGGCATATGCGATGAAGTGTTGTATGAAATGAAATCCTTGATTTAAGGATGTCTAGATATTTGAACTGGAAAACAAGACAAACATACTGAGGAAAATATATATATATAAAAAATCTTTTTTGCAGTGCATTCAACATTTAATGCCATGCCTATGATTTTAAGACTTTTAAGGCCTTAATTTGTCAATTAAGACTTTTAAAGATGTTTTAAGACCCACAGAAACCCTGTCTAAATTCATTATTCTCAGAGACGTTTCAGTGGCTGAGCAGATGTTATAGAGCTCCATTTGATGCTGTATAAAAGGAGTTACAGGTGAACTTCCTCCAGGGATCCAAACAGCTGCCGAAAGGTTGAGGAACATGAACGGGGAAGAATTACCGTCCATCCCAGCGGACCTAGAAACAACACACACTCACAAACAATTACCCAAGTAACAGTGCACATGAAAGTAATGTGTGAGAGAGACAGCAATAATGAGAATGAATCCGAACAACACACACATCCACATAATAGGATTGGTTTTATGAGAGCTAAATACCCGCTATCATGCCACGCACACGTTCAGCAAGGATGAACAGCGGCTTAGTGACACTATATCCAAACCTGTGGCGTGTCGGTGCTCCCTTTGGACTCTAGAAGTGTGAAAGGCCTCCTGTGAATTACATTGCCTGTCTTATTGGATTGTGTGTATTGACAGACATTGCAGACAGATGGCCGTTTTGCAACGCTCTGGCGACGGACACCACTAGCCACCCCCGCTAGCATATGTACAGCAAAGACAATGACACGCAAAATGAAAATAAAAACAAAGAAATATGCGTGTTCTTCTGTCAGTCTCACTTTGTGAATCCCGTCGTATTGAATGAACAGATCAGGTTAGGACGATCCTATCCTGCCGTACGATCGACTGTCGCGCACAAACATCAGCTTAAAATGAAAGGCCTCACGGTTGTTGATACAGGTGTAATTTCCGCAGTCAATGTGAACTAATTTAATGAACGACGTACAAAAGACAAACATCCTGAAGGGTATGTGAGAGATCTTAGATATGGGTGCTTTTGTTGACATTTTCTCACTGTAATCTGCACCTCCGCACTCAAATCCCATATCAGCAGAATATATCTGAGACGCTGCTTTGTTGATTTAAACAACAATGGATTTTTAACTACCGGAGCATGTTCGTACAAATTGACTGATAACCTGCGATAACCCACCCCCTCAGCCTCTGTCATCACTAAAGAATGAGAAACAAGAAAGCACATTTCATCTTGTTTTTTCACATTTTTTTTTCCAAAGTATCTCCTTTCTCAGGTTGCCATAACAATGTTTATTAATGTAACCACTTTAAAGGGGAAAAATTAGCTTTGTAACCATAGCATCCACCTAAACACCATATCAACTAGCTGTTATTATTACTACAGTAAAATAGTAATAGCTTGTGATAGACATCACTTTCATGAGAGAGTCAAATACTATTGAACACAAAGCGCACAAATACAATCAAACGAATGCCATTTCCCATTGCAAAGCTTACAGGCAAGCAGGAAAGGAAGCAAATGGAAAGGATGGAATGGTAACATCAATTTTAATCATAATTTGTGTTTTTTGGCACAACATAGTTAAGTTGGAATGGATTTTTTTTTTTTGGTGCAACTTCAGGTTGGTGAGTAGGTGGTCTTTCGTGGCTATTTGAGCGCATTCATTAACATGAAAGCAATTTGATCGAAAGCATTTGTCAACTACCTCTGGACAAGCTTAAAACACCTGTATTTAACACTGTCCACTTTTGACTGCACTGACAAAAATGCATCTTAAAACCAAATGTAAACAGGGCCAGAAACGCCAATAAAGAATCTTTCTTTTAAGAGTGTAGTGACAATAAAACACCCTTTAGTCCAAATCAAACTCAAGTACAATTAATGTTTGCAGGCAAAATGTGTCCAAATGCATTTTATTACATAATGCAAGTGCATGATGTATTCTCAGTGTCACCCTACTGGGTATTTGCATAACAGGCTATCTTACAGTAATGTTTAAGCAACTTACTAGAGTAATATAAGATCAAGTTTCTGGCCTTATATTTATACTGAAGGAGGGAACCAAGCCATGTATACAGACAAGGATAGCAAAGACTGTATGGAGGGATCTTCTGACTTTTGGCCAGTAAACAACCAGAACATCTCATTACTAACCACCCCATAAGCATCCACAACACCTTATTAAACTAAATGTAAAAATTTAGCTATGGTGTTTTTGTACTAAAAATAAATGCAGTTACTAAGGTCTTTTGGCAGAAGATTTGGTTACCATGGTACATTTTAGTGAGTCGTAATGCTTAATAAACCCCAAAGGTTTGTTGCTGCAGCTTGGTAAACAAAATCCTCAGATATAAACAACACAAAACAACCATTTACACTCATTATCAATAAAGGCTTACAAAGCTTGCAATCCAGCTACATCTAATATTTGAAGCAGTGTATATTAGAAGAGTGGTTCTCAAACAGAGGGTCTTAAAATGAATTAAAAATAAACAAGCATTAAACAAAACAAGCATTAAAATAAGCTATAACAACTATAAATCAAGAACTAATGTTAATTCAGCCCCTCAAAAATTTTAAAGGTGTCATTTCTAGACCTGTGAAAGTCAAGTAGATTAATAAAATCTCCTTTTTAAGTAACTTTATATATATTGTACATTATATATAAGTGTGTGTGTGTGTGTGTATATATATATATATATATATGATTCTGGTGCATCTTTACTTACTTCAGGCGTATATTTAGTGGTTGAAATCTTGCAGACAGCCCGTTTTCCCAAACACCTAGTCATAAAAGTCAAACAAGACACCGTTACAAGAAGACACACTTTGCTTTCAAATTTAAATGTACTGTTATAAACAACAACATTATTATCAAGATATATTCATGTTATTATTTTTCAAATAAATGTTTGAAAGATATTCTCTGATGCGTACTATAATGACAAATGCATTTCCAGTTCTCTGTCTGGAGTTCAGTGGTTTGAGAATGAAATTCTGATGGGCGAGTCCCACATCAGCAACAATAAAATAATTCATCAAGAACAGATTGTGGAGGTGCAGTCTGGGGTCACGATCAGAATGGCACTCTGAATGAAAATGTGCAGGCTTTAAAAAAAAAAAAAAAAACTTCCAAGCATGCATGGCATTTTTATTAGGAAGAGCCAAGAGTCCACACTATCTGCACTAATAAGGCCGAGGTGATGATGGTTAACACATTCAAAAGCTAAAATAAATTATAGTATTCTCTCATAGTTGAAGTATACCTATGATGAAAATTACAGGCCTCTCTCATCTTTTTAAGTGGGAGAACTTGCACAATTGGTGGCTGACTAAATACTTTTTTGCCCCACTGTATGAACTACAATTTGGGAGAGACTACTTATAATCCTGTACATCACACCGCCTTACAACATATTTGCCCAATGAAGTCAGTGCTGATTCCAAAAGTAGTGCCTGTTTTGTTCAAACGTGTCACAATTCACACAAAATAAAAATTCAAAATTCGCACTTTTGCAGACTGGAAATGATGCATTATGAATGCTCATTTTTGTCATTAAAAAACCAAAACATTTGACATTTGACCGTTTGTTATTTTGATAAGTGCATTAACTATGATACATATACATAATTTGGGAAAACTTTACAATAAGGTCTCATTAGTTAACGTTATAGTTAATGCATTAACTAACATTAAAAATGAGCAATGTGTTTGTTACAGTATTTAATCTGATATTTTTACTTAATAAAAATTAGTTCGTATTAGCTATTTAAGTCTATTAAATACTATTAATAGACAACTTTTTTTTTTTAAGAATGCACTAGTAAATGTTGAAATTGACAATAAGATAAATGCTTTAGAAGTAATGCTTTTTTCATTGCTCTTTCATGTTAATGTAGTTAAATGTAAAGTGTCACCCATAATTTATTCTTATTCTGTGAAAAACTGCAGGCCTGCATGAATGTTTTTGATTAATATTTTTTATTTATATTTATCATCAAATTAGGTAACATTAGGTTTTTTTTTCCCAAGATGCAGGGCTGTTATAAAAGATGAACAGTAAGTATTTTTAACATTTTGTAGGTGACTAGAAATCTTCATTTAATCTAATAAAAACACATAATTGAACCGCAAACATGCTAAACGTGCAAATCGATGAGCTCATCTGAATATCTGCATTGTTTCCTTCAAGTGCAATGAGAAGATTTTACAAAATATTACAAACTGTATTGTTTATTTTACTTTTTTCTGTCCTGTCATTTCCATAATATAATTTAAAGAGCGAAAAGTGTGGGAATAAACCTGAAATTACTGTCACTGCTGACGAGGAAAACAATTTAAATATGTCATTTCAGTCCAATCCTCTTCTTTATAGCCTTTCCTACATTTCAACAATCCACGCAAACCTTCTGTGTTTGTGTTATTTAAAGTCTCACTTTTCGTTTTGTCTATTTATTGATAGCTTTATAACCATAAAATGATTTATAAAAGAGCCATAGTGATATGACAAATGTGACATTTTAACATCTATTCATTCAAATATTCACTAAAACAGAGCTGTGCATTCATAAACCTCAAGCGAGTGTTTACGCTCGTATTCTACAATATAGAAACGGCCAATGATAACAGGCCGGACTGACGTGTAGTGATTTTGCTAAACAACAGCAATTGGTGTCAGCAGCACTGGTGACTGATAGGCCTGTACTGAAGTTAATTTATTTACACCGTTGTTAATCTCATTAGTGTGTTTCTTTCCTTCGAGGTCTTTCATTAGGCTGCTGAAAGTTAATTAATGACTCACTCCCACACGGCTCACAAAAGGCATTTTCTTACTTCTCGGAATAACAAATACAAAGGAACCGCTTCATTGTGAACGAATGCTCTCGCAAAACACTTTCCACCTCCACTTTCACCAAATGACTCCTCGTGCACCATGAGCAGGTTTAACTAAGTCTAAATTTACTGCTAAACTGCCATTGCACAAATTCAGACTTTCTTCAGAATTTCTTCATTCATGCTCAACAAAGGATGAGGTATTCAAAACCTTTTTTGCAAACTTTTAATTCCATTAAAGCTATTTTTTTTTACTAGACACCTGACTATTTTTTTTCACACAGCTCAGAATATTTTAAGTGGGAGGAAAAGTCATGCATTAGCCTTGAACAGAGATTCAGTGCCAAAAGGAAACACGTTTCTAAGCTTTATAAATAGTCTCATTTAAATGCACTGTATGTAAGATGCACCACGGCTAAAGGCTCCCCTTAAAGCAAAATATGATATTATGATTTCAGAGTACAACATTTTTTTTTTTTTTTGCCACAAACACAAAGAACATTGTTTATATAAGAAGAAGTGGTTTTAGGTCAAAATCATGTTGATGTAGAAAGCAAGCGAGGTCTTGGGTTGAAACATCCAATGTGAGCCCACTTTTCAAATCCTATATAATAAATTTAATCCAATTATTTGCACTACAGGTATGCAAATATTACCATACAATTTATTTGACAGTTACTAAAAATGATTAAATAATGATTAAATTCCTCTGAATAAAAGCAAAAGCATAAAAATCAAATATTTTGTCTAAAAATGTGCACTTATTTCATGAACTCCCATTGGTGACATTTGAAACTTTTTGAATCTCAAAATTTGAAGGAAAAATAAATAAATAAATAAAAATAATAGAGAGAGAGAGAGAGAGAGAGAGAGAGAGAGAGAGAGAGAGAGAGAGAGAGAGAATAAATATAGAATATAGTGAAGTGAAAAAGTGAATTATATATATATATATATATATATATATATATATATATATATATATATATATATATGGTGTCAAACTAACACATATAGTTATACTAAATTAACTATTCTTTTTTCAAATGATAGAATAACTGAATAATAACATATTTGCCAGTTTTCATTTAATAGCCCATATTTTAATTAAAGATATGCATAATAATATGCATAATAGCAACACTATGAATGCACACTGAATTTTCACTCAATTAGCCTATAGGTTTTAATATAAAGCAATGATAATGTACATCTAATTAATGCAAATACTTAAAAATAACACTCAATTATAATAGGTATTAAATTTGCATTATGTCAGTTGGGACCTTCTGTGCCAATTCTGGGATGCCCATCTTACCCCTAGAGTCTAATTTTATCCTTCTAATTTAAATAAATATATAAATACATTAATTATTATTATTATTTAGTTAATTAAAAATAATAATAATAATAATAATAATAATAATAATAATAAACATTAACAAATAGACACAAAAGTCAGATTATTTCCCTGTGACACAAAATTAGATCAATTAACCTCACAACAGTTTTGATTGACTAAATTTTATATATGTTGATGAAATAAGAAAATTAAAAATATCATAGCATAGCCATTCATCAAAAGTGTTGAGATTGTGCCATCTATGGTCAAGAGAAAAAAATTGTAGTAGGAGGGTCATCTTGCCCCATTTTACCCTACTGGCTGGAGGATATTTTACCCCAGTGGGAGGACTTTAGCCCCACTGTAATTAAGATATGGACATACAACCAAACTCATCACTTAACAGAATTTAAAAAAAAAAAAAAAAAAAAACTGCACTGGTGCATTTCACACCAGGTTTTTTTTTTTTTTTTTTCCAAAAACATCAACACACTAAATGCATAGTACAATTCCCTGGACGTCAACATGTTTACTCACAATACAGAGCATCAAACAGCTTGATGGGTCATCTCAAAGTGCATCAGGATGGCCAGTAATGACCTGTCAGCCGAGCGCTGACCCATGGACACAGACAGAAACACCCATACAAATGTGAAAACGGGCCGTTTTCCCCAGGAAGGTTAAACTTTCCCTGGCTTACCATTCATTTAAACTGACACCGCCTAGACGAGCACCGACGAGTCGATCTTTCTGAACAGATTACACGGAATTATCGGAAATGTTGGCAATTAATGTGCAGGTTGTTTCCTGGCAACCATCTCTTAAGGCTCACGCACATCAGACAGCGATAATCTGGAAAGGCCAGAGGTGGCTGAAATTAACACAATCAGTGTTGCATGCTAATGCATGCCGTGAGGCCAAGATTTGATGGGCTCGACAAGTTCCTCAAAAACCTTTTCCATAAACAGAATCAAATGGAAGCATGTTTATTGCCAGCTATTGCGTATTTTTGTGCGATGATGCCCTCTGGTGCACGCTCGTTTTTATTGCTCATTTACAACGATGTGGTTTGAAAATGTTTTAGGCTTGAAGGTGAAACAACATCCAAACAGCTATTCTTTAAATCTTTGTATTAGAAACAGCAGATGGCCTTGTTTTGTCAATATTGTACTTTCCTGAATGACTAAACAATATTGCTTTTGGTGGCATCCTTAATGATTCAACATGACTTTCAAGCTACAAGAATTAGATGGAAAAACACAATAATAGAGACCATTAATTTACACTACATACCAATTCTTCTGAAGCCATATGATAGAAGAAATGTGGAAATTATATTTCACAGAAAGTGTTGTTATGACTTAAAAGAGATATAAAATATAGCATAACTATGTAATACTTTTATGGCATCTTTTGGTCTTTTCTTCAGGTTTAAATGTCCTGGTTTGCTTGTATTGTCTGGGAAAGCCTCTTCAAATATCTCCTTTTGTGTTCCTCAAGAAAGAAAATCATACAGGTTTGAATCAACATGACAGTAAATAAATGATGACAGGTTTCAGTGACACTAGCTTTAGAAACCTAGAGCTTTCTAGGTTCCTAGACCATGCAATGGCCTCACCTGCTATAACGATACACAAGTTGGAAGAAATCGCACATGGAAAATCTGACGTAAAGTAATACTGTGATAATACTGTACTCACTGTTTTTTAATTCCCTTGAGAATGTCCCTTCACTCTAGGTCACTTTCAGACTGCCTGTCCTGTATTAGAGGTTGCTTTGGGCAAGAAAACAAATGCTAAATGACAAACAACCTTTTTAAATTTTAAAATATTGTATCAAATGCATATTTCACAGACATATACATAGTATACATAATATACAAGCATATACATTCAGCAAGGTTCAAATGTTCAAGAATACTATTAAATGTTTCTGTTTTGCATTGAATTACATTAATACAATTTGTTTCTGTTAGTAAATATATTATTTAAATTTATGCAAATTTATTGGTTCAAGACCACTAGTAAAATGCTTGTTTTGCATTTTTCTATTTTAATACAATTTGTTTTTATTACAAAATACTATTTGCAATTATGCAAATTATATAAATAATATTAAATTCTATAATTGAGTGAAAAGTCAGACTAAAATATACAAACTTTTTCTAAAACACAGATTTTCAGTGTGGTCTCACTTTTGGCTGCACCATAAATGTATTCAAATTGATGGTAAATTGAGCTCATGTTAACAGGTAAGACATGTTAAAATTCATTTTCAGCACACACACACACCAGTACTGCCTCTGAAAACTCAGTTTTGTCACTTTATTAAATGAGTTCAATTTATTCTGACAAGCTCTCTCCATTCGTCTCTCTCTTTGTCTCAGGACACGATTCCCCTGGGCCAGAACGTTGAGGCAGAAAGTTCCAACAATTAACAAAAAAAAAAAAAAAAGGTAATAACAGACTAACATTTGTATGGCAGGCTTAAGGCAGAGATGGGGGGAGGAGGGCATGATTATAGGAGCAGTGAAGGGGAAGAGACTTCCAGGCTGGTCTCAATTCATTTAACAAGCCTTCAAGGAGAGGAAAATAAACTTCAAAGCCACATGCACATTTAAATATATTAAAAATTCACATTTTTTTTTTTTTTTTTTAAAGAGTACACATACATGATGCTGTGGGCTTGATTCACAGATGTCAGATTAAAGAATAAACACATTCCACTGTCTTTGAGGCTTCAAGCAAGATTGGCAAAACCTCCACAAAGCAGCCGATTCACTTCAGAGACCGTCCTTTTCATGAAAAACAGACCGTATGAGCATGGCTTCCAGTGCACCTTGCAAAAATGTGCTCAAATTGCCAAGTCAAGAACAAAGCATGACCCTGTTGGACACGCACCTCAAGTTTTACTCAAAAAAACAAATAGCTTTTTCTCACAAATCGAGCACTGAGCTTATGAACTGACATACAGTACGCTGACATGGGTTACTATTTCACAAAAAAAGTGAAACTTTCAGCCTCAACATTACAGTGCAAAACAATAAATACTGTAAATGACAAACAAAACAGACGTCGAGCTCTTCAGAGCTAAGAGAAGACAGGCCAAGAGAGATGAAGGGAGAGAAAGACATCGACGAAAACACAAAAGTGGTACAGTGTCGGTATTTACATCTTACACAGGGCTTAAAAACTGAAGTATATTTACAAACAGGTGGGTGGAGCAAACCTGGTCAACCCACACCCAATGAACAACATAAAAAGACTAATGAAAAAGAACAGGAGAATAGCATGAGCGTCAGAGAAAGTTGGAAGAAAGGCCCTTGAGGGCTTCAGAACAGGGTTTATTGAGAGGCTAGCAGATATGTTCAAGAAAATAAATGATATCAGTCATTTTTTGGACAGTTTGTGGATCGATGCAGGTGACTGAGACCATTTGGCGTTACGATTTTCAACTCGTGTGCGGATTCACAAACATATTCTAGAACTGTTCTATCACAAAGTCCTTAGGAGTAGCTTAATTTACCGTAACAATGGCATAGACCAAAATGCTAAAACAGAAAGAAAACGTACTGAAACACTAAATTATGAAGCATGGCTCAGTCTTCAAACTTGACGTCACCTAAGAATGACTTTGAACGGAATGGATGAAGACTTTGTAATCTCACAAGCATAAATTAAGCCTAGACCCAGAGCATCATTAACAGTTAATGATAATTAAATGCCCAGGAATATATAAAGTCACTTCAGTTCAGTACAACAATATTAATAGGCTATTGTCTTGCATACCTCTTTCTTTCCCTTCTTAACGGTCAACAACAGGACAGCGTTAAACCTTTTCTCAACTAGCTTTTCATTTGCTCCACAGGGAAACGACTGCAGATGCTTTCTCAAAAGTCCATTCGATTCACCATTTTAAAATAATAAATATATTTGCTAGAAGGTAAAAGCAAGATATTATTCTCAATTTTTTAAAATACAATAAAATAACTGTATAATACCACCACATTTAGTCTCGCCTCTTTTCCTTGACATTTACAACAAGATACATCATTTACCGTGATTGCTTGTTCCCCGTGAAATGTATTTTACACTGGATAGGGATATTGAGAGGGATGTGAGTTACTCCTAAACAAATCAAGGGAAAACATCCACCGATAACTTTGATTTAAATAAATTAAGATTCAAATTAAGACAGAGGACCTGCCCCTAGCCACTGAACCAATCATATTTGACCTCCAAAACACGCATGGTGTTGCATTATGGTTGCGCGTGAGCTTTACTACGGGCGTACACAGCCTTTTGGAGCGCTCTCGAGATTGACTACCTCTATTATCTGAAGCAAATATTAGCAGTATAACTTTTTGTTGTTGTTTGTTGCATGTGCATGGAAGTGTGTCGGAGTGTGTATGTGTGTGTCCAGTATGTTTCTCCGTAGACTGCAAGTTTGTTCAACAGTCAGCAAACATCGGGTTTCCCAAACCGCCATGCAGTAACTGGTAATTCTGCAACGTGTGACATCTGAATCAGGCGGTAAATGTGTGAATTAGAGCTATAGGGAGGAGAAGCCGTGTATGAGGTAAAGAGTGTGTAAGACTGTGTGTGTGTTTGTCAGAGGGAGAGATGTGCACGGTGGTGGCTCAGATGCAGTGGTGTGTAAGCTTGATTTTTTTGAGAGACAGACTCAGGTGCTGTTGGTCAGAGTAGATCCGGGCTGTACAGAACCTTCAGAGCCATCTGGCAGAGAATAAAGGGGACAAAACAAACAAAAAAAAAGGACATTGAAAAATGATATTTGTCAGTGTGATCAGCAAACACGAGGCATAAACACAAAATGTTACATACACACGTTCAAACGATTGGGGTCAGTAAAGTAGTTAAATATATATATATATATATATATATATATATATATATATATATATATATACACATACACACACACACACAGTTGTGCTCAAAATTATTCATACCCTTGGTAAATATGATCAAAGAAGGCTGTGAAAATAAATCTGTATCATGAATCCTTTTGATCTTTTGTTTTAAAAATTTACAAAAATGTAGCCTTTCATTGGAGAGTAAGAATTTAAAATGGGAGAGAAATCTCATTATGAAATAAATGTTTTTCTCTAATACACATTGGCCACAATTAATCATACCCTTTTATTCAATACTTTTTGAAACCTCCTTTTTCCAAGATATCAGCTCTGAGTCTTCATCTATAATTCTTGATAAGTTTGGAGAACATCTGACAAGAGATCAGAGACCATTCCTTCATACAGAATCACTCCAGACCCTTCAGATTCACAGCTCCATGTTAGTACTTCTCTTCAGTTCTCCCCACTCATTTTCTATAGGGTTCAGGTCAGAGGACTGGGACGGCCATGGCAGAAGCTCGGTTTTGTTCTCAGTGGCCCATTTTTGTTTTGATTTTGATGTTTGTTTGTGGATCATTGTCCTGTTGGAAGATCCAACCACAGCCCATTGTAAGATTTCTAGCTTGGACAGTCAGTTTTTAATTTTTTATATCTTGGTAGTTGATAGAATCCTTGATGCCATGATGTCAACAATGGTGCTTCTCCACTGCATGGTACGACTCGGCTCGGGTCGGTTTGCGTTTCCACTGCAGCTTAGTACGGCTTTAGAGTGGGTGGGATTATTCACATGTCGTTATAGTTGCGCCGCCTCTACTGCCGTGAGTCCTGAAAAACTTTTTCATTCCTCGTCGCTCCATCACGCTCTCGCTGGATCCGCTCCTCAGCTATCAATGAGAGGAACATCTGTACTTCCTCAACAGACAACGAAACAGCCATTTTTTGGTTGTTTAAAAAAGGTGCGATCATTCAATACAGTTGCGTTCGATCCTTTGATGGCTGTGCTGATTAAATCTAGTGGGTCTGTTGTGACTCGTGTTGCAAGTTCAGTGACGCAGGCAGGGACAATTTTCTCCAGCCAATCAGTGATCAGCAGAGTTTACACGTCACGTTTTGGTAACGGTATGGTTCGCTTGGAACCTCGGCCGAGGTGGTACTAAAAAAAGTACCAGGTACTGTACCCAATGGAAAACCCCCCAAAAGTGAACCGTACCGAACCGTACCGTGCAATATCCAGATATCCAGGATCTCTGGCAGAAAAATAGGCCCACAACATTTAAAATACAGCAGTATATTTCATTGTACACATGGGATATTTTTTTATTCCTGTGTGCACCAAACTCATCTGGAGTATTTGCTGTTAAAAGGCTCATTTTTTAGTTTCATCTGACCATAGAATCCAGTCCCGTTTGAAGTTCCAGTAGTGTCTAGAAAATGAATATGCTGGAGTTTGTTTTTGGATGAAAGTGTTTTCTTTTCTAGAATTTTCTTGAAACCCTCCTAAACAACATGTGGTGATGTAGGTGCTGTTTGATCATTTTTTTTAGGCTTTCTGACCCCAAGACTCAACTGTTTTCTGCAAT
This sequence comes from Spinibarbus caldwelli, assembly GCA_039654775.1. Lineage (NCBI taxonomy): Eukaryota > Metazoa > Chordata > Actinopteri > Cypriniformes > Cyprinidae > Spinibarbus > Spinibarbus caldwelli. The sequence continues at coordinate 5,867,469 of CM077244.1, read as the reverse complement.
TCTTCTGCTGTGATCATTGAAGCGTCTTTGGCCACTCAAACTATCCTCCTCACCTTGCTTTAAGAAAAAAATAGACTCACGTCCTCTTCCAGGCAGATTTGTAACATTTTCTGTTGATTGGAAATTTTTAATTATTTAATTATTATGTAATGGAAATTTTTAATGCTTTAGTTCTTTTCTTACAGCCACTTTCCAATTTGTGAAACTTAATCTTTTGCTGCACAACAGAAATACATTCTTTGATTTTACTCATTGTGATCAGTGATTAAGGGAATTTGGCCTTTGTTTCCCTTCATATTTATATTCCAGTGAAACAGGAAGCCATGGCTGGATAATTTCATGTTCCTAGTCACCCTGATGTGATAAAAAAAAATGCAAATATGAATGGGAATATACTTCAGAGATATTTCAATGATAACAATTTTTTTAGGGGTACCAATAATTGTGGCCATTGTGTACTAAAGAATAATATTAATTTCATAATGTGATTTCCCCCCCACTTTTACTTTTTTTTTTTGCTTAAAGGTTAGATTTTTTTTTTAAAAATTTTGAATAAAAGATATGGATGGATAAACAATGCGGAGTTATTTTCACAGCCTTTCTTTGATCATATTTACCAAGGGTATGAATAATTTTGAGCACAACTATGTATATATGTATATGTATATATATGTATATACATATACATATATACAAGAGTTCATTTGCAAAAAAACGATAACACCATTTTTTTTTTTCTCAGAAATCACGTTTTTTTTTTTTTATTGCGCATTCCAAGTAATATCAAACAAACTGCAGTTGGGTTGTTTTGATTGGATTATTTTGATAATAACTTAAATACAGGTAATTTACCAAATTAAAGGTCATTGAAAGTATGTTTTTTTACATATTAAAAGTTTGTTTTATAGCAAAAGCAGATAACTCCAACAGTCGTTTTTTGGCAAAAACAGATAACTACACATTTCATGTTTTAGAGTTTAAAAAAACACTCATCAACAATCTTTGTAATCTCCTCAGATGGCAATGCAGATGCCTGACAAACGTTGTTGTGATCATAAACTGTATGGATGTGATTATACACAATACACGGAGCTTTTCCCTCATCATTGTAACACGCTGCTTTTGCAAGGCTCTGTAAAAACTTTTCAGCTTTTATTTTCCTTTTTCGCCCTGAAGAAGATATCACAGGTTCATCAAGTTCGTCGAAATTATCCATCCTCGATCACTTTTAGTCAGCTTTGACGAAACTCCTCTCTGCTAGCCTGTCTTTTCAAAGTGAAAGTAGCCTTGTCACCTGACCTGAATACAGCGCGCTGATTCGCTAAAATGGACTTATCGGCTTCTGTTCAAAAACAACAAGAGCGCTTGTCGGCTTCTGCAGTAAAACGTGAACTCGCGATGCCTTGGAAGTGGACAATACTGGCTTTTTTGACAAAACATGTTTAGGGTTCAGATGACGCTATATGTGGAGAATAATGCACGGCAATCAGCTCTTTTTTTTTTTTTTAAAGTGCCGTTTATCAGTTTTTGCAAATGAACTCTTCATATATATATATATATATACATACATACACAGTTAATATATAATAATATAATAATTATATACGATTATATATATATATATATATATATATATATATATATATATATATATATATATATATATATATATATATATATATATATATATATATATATATATATATATATATATATATTTTTTTTTTTTTTTTTTTTAATATAAAATCGTTTTCAGCAAGGATTCATTAAATTGATCAAAAGTGACAGCAAAGACATTTATAATGTTAAAAATATTTATTTTTCAAATAAATGCTGATCTTTTGATCTTTTTCATCAGAGAATCCTGAAAAAAATGTATCATGGCTCCACAAAAATATTAAGCACCACACAATAAAACAATAAAATATTTTTTGAGCAGCAAATCAGCATATCAGAATGATTTCTAAAGGATCATGTGACACTGAATGATGCTGAAAATTCAGCTTTGCATCACAGAATAAATGTCATTTTAAAATACATTAAAATAGAAAAAAGTTATTTTAAATTGTAATGATATATTCACATATTACAGTTTCAATGTATTTTGGGTTACATTAATGCAGCCTTGGTAAGCATAAGAGACTTTTCAAAAAAAAAAAAAAAAAAATATAACCTTTAAAAAAAAATCTTTAAAAGAATGGTAGTTTAACAAGAGTTAAATTAATACCCAAGTAGGACATTACTACATCAGAAAAGTAATTTCAGAAGCAGGGAAAGTTATTGTCCGTGAAAGATAATGAGAAGCAGCATTATTCTAATTAGAATAAATGCACTGATTAACTGTGCACTATAAAGAACAGGAAGGCTTTATTAACATTAAGTTAATAAGGTGAGTTTTGATTTAATGTTGTCTTAACCCCACCCACTCCCAGAGCATCAGTGAGAAGGATAACAGCATTACCGTTGGAGGAAGCTACGGTCTGTGCGCGGGCATGAGGTGGAATGAGAGTGGAATTGAGCTGCGGCTGAATCATCAGCTCTGAAATAAAGAGAAACACACTCTGTTGACAGACCTCTAAGTGGAACAAACAAAGAAGAAAAATATCAAACGCTCTTTTAAGAACAGAAACGTTTCACACAAACTATCTCTGGGTTGAATGGTTTAAAAAAAAAAAAAAAAAAAAACTTAAATAAAATGTGCAAGCACTGCATCACTAAGTAATACCAAAGGGAGAAGAAATCCAAATAAGAAAGAAAAGAAACAAGATATTTTGGATGGGCTGAGCAGAGTGCTGCTAGTCTCCTCTCAATCGCTTCTGTAGTATTTAATTTTTTTCCCTGAAGTCCAATTATATTAGTCAAGGTTTCTTGCATCAAACGTAGCTGTAATTTAGTTTTACATGACCATTTGCCGCCCTCTCTCTAACCCTTAGAATTAAAGGAGTGGTTCATCCATAAATGAAAAATCTGCCATAATTTACGCACACTCACGTCTTTCCACATTTGTATTATTTTATTTCTTATGCAGATCACAAAAAGAGATTTGTACTGGCTGTGCGATTAATTTCCATAGGGAATTAAGCTTTCAAGCTTCAAAAAGGATGTAAAAGTATTATAAAATTATAATTAAGTGGTCCAAAGGACTCCCTCTAAAGTCTTCTGAAATCATACGAGATTTGAAATTTAAATCACTATTCAGTGATAAACATCTTGTGCTGAACATCATACATGTCATCATGCACACAAACATGATGGTGAGTAAATAATGACAAATAACTTATCTTTTTACCTTTAAAAGTTTGGGGTCAGTAGGATTTTTTTAATGTTTTTGAAAGAGGTCTTATCAAGGCTACACTTGTTTTACACATCTGTAAAATGGTAATATTGTGAAATATTATTACAATTTAAAATAACTTAAATTTTTGAACATTATTATTATTATTTTTTTTAAATAAACAAATTTTTTAGCATCAGCATTATTCCAGTCTTCAGTGTCACATGATCCTTCAGAAATCAGTCTAATATGCAGATTTTCTGCTCAAGAGACATTTAATATTAGTATCAGTATTGACAACAGTTGTGCTGCTTAATATTTTTGTAGAAAGAGTGATAGTTTTTCAGGATTAGATAAATAAAAAGCATTCATTTCATTTCATTAAAAAAAATAAAATCAGACCCCAAACTTTTGAATGTCAGCGTATGCAAATGAATAATTGGCTAACCTCTATGGACTGCTGTCTATACTGTCTTCTATCAGGACAGGTCAAAGTGAGAAAAAGGTGTTGATATAATACATAAATGGGGTGGTTATATCTTAATGTGAGACTGCTTCAGCTCTGAACAGGCTAGTTTTAATAAATGGTCTGGTGCACTGGGCAAGGATTTCTCATGCCTCCATTTAATGATTCTCACAGCTGGATTTACAATGAAGGCGGATTAAATACTGATCTGGATCCTTGTTCTGGGTCTGAATAACATCAGGCTGAAACTGAGACTAATCCTACAGAAATCTGTTTTGTTGAGATGCGTTACTTGGATGACACCTATGCATGCAATCAGTGAGAAGTTTGTTGCAAAGGATACGCATGAAAGGCTCCCGTGACCCACCTGTGGTGGTGAAGTTGAAGAGCGGAGGCAGCTCTCGACCGCTGGGCAGACGTGTGCCAGGTTGGCGCAGCTCGTCAAAGAAGGCATGAGCGCAGGCCTGGAGCGGAGACAGTCGTGTCACTGGTGTGTACTCTAACAGCCGAGAGCACAGGGCTATTGCCTCAGGCGGAGTTCTTGGTTTAAACACCTGTGGAGGAATGACATAAGAAACAAGGAAACAACACTAGAGTTAACAGACAGCTGGCTGAAATTAGATCCTCGCTGAAAATATACATACAAGAGTTGGACAAAATAATGTGAACACCTGGGAAATAGGCAATGTTTCTTTATTAAAGGTGCCATAGAATGGAAAACTGTATTTACCTTGGCATAGTTGAATAATAAGAGTTCTGTACATGGAAATGACATACTGTGAGCCTCAAACACCTCCTTATGTAAATCTCGTGAATAAAAAAAGACCACTGAAAAATAGGCAAATCAGAACATAACACCAACTGTGACGTAACAGTCGGGATGACTAATAGTTACGCTCCCAACATTTGCATATACCCGTCCATGTTCTAGGCAAGCCGCCAGCCAAACCATCAGAAGTTCTGCAGGTATTGTGAAGAAACAAGCGAGGACAACAGCAAAAATGGCAGATCATGGAAATAAATATTATGTTCCAGGCTGTGCAGGGGATGTGAAGTGCAGGGATGGGTTCGGTTGGTGTCTGTATTCAGAAAGGCACGCAAAGCAAATAACGCGTTCTAATAAAATAACGCGAGCCACTAAAGGGACATGGTTAGCTCCTTGCTAGCGGTAGCCTGTTACATTGCAGTACATAAGATTTCACTTACCACATAAACAGAGTAAGGAGAGATGAATGAGGAAGATGGCGAATGATTTACAGATCCTGAGCACCACTGACAAGCATCTGATCTTGTAAAATGTGTGGTAAGTACTGCCGCTCCATAGTATAAACAGAGTTCGTGCGATTGCAAATCTCGAAAGCGAAAGTAAAAAGCAATCGTGCATTTGAAAGCAGTTTCAGTGCCCCGCATATTAATAGCAGCTCCCTGATGCCCGCATTTTATATACAGTATAATTACCCGACGATATAACTGAGAGAGAAAGTATTGAAATATATATTTTCCTCCCTGTGTTTCCTTCCTGCTGTGAGCTACTGAAATGAGCTGCACTGTGAAACAGCCAATCAGAGCAGAGCCGCACTGTGAAACAGCCAATCAGAGCAGAGCTCAACATTATTATTCATGACCCTTCCAAATAAGCCAATAACAGACCATTTCATTCTAGGGAGAAATCCTAGGGTTGTAAATGCATCTGTAGAACGGTTTCTGAGATTTTTTGCCCTTACCTAAGCCACATACCTTCTATGTAGATATCAGAGAACAATTTAAAATATTTTATTAATGCATTCTTTGGCACCTTTAAGGTGTTTACCACCATTGGCCTTTAATACAACTTCTAACCTTCTTAGAATAGATTCATACAACTTTTGAATAGTCTCCAGTTGAATGCTGTCTATCAAAACTTCTGCCAGTTCAGAGATGTTGAAGAAGGGAATCGGCTTCTCATTCTTCTCTTCAAAACTGTCCACAGTGGTTTGATAATATTCTAGTGATTTGTCTGGCCAGAGCAGATGTTAAAATTCATATTGGTGCTCCAGCTGTCTGGGTTTTATGATCATGGCACCATATTTTTCATATTTAGCATTGGTGTCTGTGATTAAAGTTTTAGCAATTGCAGCTCCTTCACAGATGTTGGCTTTGTGAAGTTCTCTGTGGTTGGGTTTTGTGGAAACAGGGTCTTAAAATGAATATTGAGGATAGCTGTCACTTTACTGCAGTAAATGTGTATTGTTTGGACACAATCCTTCTTAGTGTTTGACAGTCCCTCACATCATTCACTTTCAGTTTTTGTGCACTATTCTTCTTCTTTGATGAAAGGGGAAAGGGGAAGTGGTGTGTGGCCAAGTATGGTGACCCATACTCGGAATTTGTGCTCTGCATTTAACCCATCCAAGTGCATACACACAGTAGTGAGCATACACCTGGAGCAGTGGGCAGCCAATGCTGCGGCGCCCGGGGGTTGGTGCCTTGCTCAAGGGTCTCACCTCAGTCGTGGTATCCCCTGCCGGACCCGAGACTCGAACCCACGACCTTCGGGTTACAAGCCCAACTCTCTATCCATTAGGCCACGACTGCCCCATGTTTTCCATGTTTGCCACATGAATCTCGCCATGTTTTGTGTACATAGTCATAATCATAGGCGCCGATCCCGTGGGTGCTCAGGGGCTCGAGCACCCACGGAAATGATCGAGCACCCACGGAAAAACACGAGAGAGTCTCCGTTCATTTTAACCAATAAGAAATGGACTGCAGCTTGTACGACTTTATTGTCGTTTTCATAGTTCATTTGAGGCAGTTTTTGGCGTAATTTTAATGGCAAATGTCAAGAGTGCATTATTGTAATAAGAGAGGGTGCACGAATCTCTCGGCTGGCAGCGGGCTTGCTCTCCTATAGTGATCATGGCTCTGCTGCGCTCCCTCAGATATTACCTGTGCGCCCTCAAACTTTGCCTGTGTACTCGCGAATAAGTGCTTATTGTAAACAGGTATTTATTAAATCATTTTATTAAGTGAAGTGCAACCCTCAAAGTAAGAATGTGTGTATTATTTGCATAGGCGTAATTTACGGGTGGGACATGTCTTTGCGATTGTAGTGCTACAATGTTCGTTGCGTTGTTATTAGTGATGGAACGCTCTCGTGGCTCGTGCAGTCTTCATACCTATTCATTCCGGTTACATCACAAAACAATATACACACAAACGTGTCCCTGCTTTTGATATACGATGATCATCTTTGATTTTAATAAGGGGAAAAAAAAATATGTGAGGGCAGATTAGAACCCAAAACCTCTGGCTTATCTAGCGAAAATTCTACCACGAGGCTGATTAGGAATACAAAAACATCACTGTGTATCTATGTATTTATTCACTGACATTAATAGTCTCGGACCTAATAATAAAGTAAATAAGCTTTCCATTGATGTATGGTTTGTTAGGATAGGACAATATTTGGCCGAGATACAACTATTTGAAAATCTGGAATCTGAGGGTGCAAAAAAATTGAAAAATTGAGAAAATCGCCTTTAAAATTTTCCAAATGAAGTTCTTAGCAATGAATATTACTAATCAAAAATGAAGTTTTGATATATTTACAGTAAGAAATTTACAAAATATCTTCATGGAACATGATCTTTATTTAATATCTTAATGATTTTTGGCATAAAAGAAAAATGGATAATTTTGACCCATACAATGTATTTTTGGCTATTGCTACAAATATACCCCAGCGACTTAAGACTGGTTTTGTGGTCCAGGGTCACATTTTATTATAGTAAATGTAAGAATAAAACTGTCACGTTAAAAATTAGTTCTATGTCGGTACATTAACCGCACCCATTTCATTTCGCAAGATAAATTTTGTGTAGTAAATTCCGCACCATCCAAGTAACGTTATACTCTAGAAAAAAAAAAAAAGAACGAACACCCAGTATAATTAATCGCTGAGTAATGTGAATTAAATATTTGAAAATATATATTTGGGGGGGGGGCTTGAGCACCCACCGGCAGAAACATAAATCGGCGCCTATGGTCATAATAATTATAAAGACTGTTCTACTTAAAACACCAAACAATTGGGCTGTTGACGTTACAGATGCTCCTGCAAACAAACTTTCATGATTTGCCCTTTTTGGAAGTTTGACAAATCACCCATTTTAACCATTACTTGTACGAAACATTGCTAACACAACTTAGACTACACTGATTTATAAACTACAGAATTTAGACCAGGGCTCCAGACTAAAACAGTCGCATTTGCGACCAAATATATTAACTTGCAAAGTTTTTGCTGAGGTCGCCACTGGCGACTATATAAATTTATGTTATGATCTAAGAATTTGCATGTAATGCCTTTTTTCCTGATTGTTTTGCGATTGTTGTGTTGATGTAATAAACTGAGATGAAGTGCATCAAAGTTTTAGTGGAAAAAAGGCTTTCAAACAGTCCTCATCTCCAGTTGTGTTGCATGAGAAAGATTGAAAATGACAGAGACGTGTGAAATAAAAGTGCAGAAAAGCAGCGTTTATTTCGTGCACTGCTTTAACAAACTACAACAGGTAAAGCTGTCAGCTGTGTGGACAACATCGTTAACAATTCTCGTTTGTAATCAATACTAATATGGCTTATTGTTATCAAGATCTTTTGTCTATTTGCTGTGTTCTGATATTATTTGTAGCACACTTCCCGTCCATTTAATCGCAATAAGCCTTGTGCTATGTTACCTTTTATTAAACAAAGCATCAGCTTTAAAATTCTGCCAAATTTATAACGAAATTCAACCAATAAATACCGTTTTGGCGCTCATTAATGTGCGATCAGTGATCGCTTTAGCGCCTCAGTTCAAGCGCCACGTGAACCTGTCATATCTTTCTCTTTACTCCTCTTTATTATAGTATGAAATGAACATGTATGAACATCAAAAGGTAAGCTATTTTATAAGATAGCCTACAGTACAACTTCTTGAAATGTCTCTTGTAATCGCTCATTCAGTGTTTCAAACTGTGGAAAACGTGTAAAGCTTAGGTAAACAATGCCACATAACAATACATTGACTTCAGAATAAGCAATCGGTGTCTATAAGCTCATTAGTCAGTCGTTTCTTATAGGAGCCAATGGCTCCTTAATAGATTTTTTTTTTTTTTTTTTGTCTGGGGCCCTGTAGACAATGAAACGATAAATAAAAGGTAATTGTAACTGCTGAATTTGGTAAACTTGTCATGTCTAAAACCTTTGTGAGATATTCAAATTGTTACATTACATGTCGGTCAGATAGTTTCTTCCCGTCTCTTGGACATAACAAGCAGTAAACTTGCAGATTGTCAAAAGTTGTTACTTGAGAATATTTATAAGCCAGTTTTGTAACACTGCTAAATGATACCTCATGGCTTTGGCTGTAGATGTGAGTCAGATATTTGTGAGAGATTTTACCTTGGTCCATGGATGTGCTTTGATCTGTGGGAATTTGAACTCTGTGTAGTTCGGGTTCATTTCACGGATCTGTTCTCTTGTGGGTGTTCCAAGTACCTAAGCAGACAGACAGAAACATCCGTGAAGAGTGCTGGGTTAAAGTAAAAAAACAAAAACAAAAAAAAAAAAACCCCACACAAACAAAAGACAACACTGGCATTCAAGGATTTTTTGTTTAGTTTTTGAAAGAAGTATCTAATGCTCACCAAGGCTGCATTTATAAAACAATAATACAGAAAAAAAATATTATTACAATTTAAAATAACTGTTTTTCTAACTGAATATATTTTAAAAATGTAATTTATTCCTGTAATGCAAAGCTGAATTTTCAAGCTGAAAATCATTCTAATATGCTGATTTGCTCCACAAGAAACACTTATTATCAATGTTGAAAACAGCTGAGCTGCTTCATATTTTAGTGGAACCTGTGATACATTCATTTTTAGGATTTATTGATAACTAGAAAGGACAGCATTCATTTGATATAATAATCTTGTGTAACATTACAAATGTCTTTACTGTTACTTGTGATTAATTTAATGCACCCTTGCTGAATAAAAGTATTACTTTCTTTTTAAAAAATTATTATAAATCATCGTCTAACAGTGTTGGACTGAATCTAAAAGTACAGCTCAAAAGCGCGTTTGGTCTCGTACTGTATGGCGTACCTTGTTAGTGTCTGCGCTTGCGTGGCCATTTATTGTGATTAACAGGAAAGTGTGTTCAAGCGCCAGCAGAAGACGGTGTAAGAAATACTCTTTGAGAGAAGCAGTCTATCAGCGGAAGTTAAAAGTAGCTCGTAAGTGTATTTACTTGTCTCATTAGTGTTTAGCACAGTTGCCGTTGCTAGGAAACGCTTGTTTTGTTTACTGAGTGGAGACCAAGCGGCAACCTCCCGCTCTCTCATGAAACCAACACGGAAGTGACCAAAACTGCAATTCATCGACTGGCCGCTAGAGGCTGGCTCCAAAAGGGAGTCAGTCCCATAGACTCCCCATGTTAAAATGCCCAACTTTACAGCAGAAAAAAAACATGTTTACAGCCTGGTACAAAAAGATTTTGGTCTATATAGCTAATTTTGCTCTTCATGACAACTGTGAGGGGGGTGAATTTTTTTAGAACTCATCTGTTTAAATTATATTGACCCTTAAAGTTCTGCATAATTAAGAGCGTGGCCAGTTGAGTGACAGGCGGATTGCCGCTGCTGTCACCACTGGCGAACTAGGTGGGCGTGGTTTCAGCAACCAGCTCCACCCATGTGCTGCCTTTTTGCCCATTTTCGATTATCCGGGAGTGACGCGTGGTGACGAGCTTGCCAAGATGGCGCCGGTCGGCTCCGCCCACTTTAGGCTTCAAAAATGCTTTACAGAAACCTACGGGTGACGTCACGGACACTACGTCCATGTTTTTATACAGTCTATGGTGGAGACGTGCTGAAATCGCGTTTGGTCTTGTACTGTATGGTGTACCTTGTTAGTGTCTGCGCTTGCGTGGTCATTTATTGTGATTAACAGGAAAGTGTGTTCAAGCGCCAGCAGAAGACGGTGTAAGAAATTCTCTTTGAGAGAAGCAGTCTAACAGCAGAAGTTAAAAGTAGCTTGTAAGTGTATTTACTTGTCTCATTAGTGTTTAGCGCAGTTGCCGTTGCTAGGAAATGCTTGTTTTGTTTACTGAGTGGAGACGTGCTGAAATAGCGTTTGGTCTCGTACTGTATGACATACCTTGTTAGTGTCTGCACTTGTGTGGCCATTTATTGTGATTAACAGGAAAGTGCGTCCAGCTGAATTCAATTAGTGTTTTGTTAGACGGGTATAAAAAAGGTTATTATACCGTGGCAGCGGTCGTGGCAGCCCTCGTCGTGTGAAGACCGAAGTGTGTAAAGACCATCGACTCTACCGAGCAACTCCACCGGACAGGGATACCGACAAGGGATAAGTATCGCTTTTCATTTATTCTCTTTCCTATTACTTGTTTCACCCCTCTTTCAGTTTTTATAACCATTTCTTACTTGTATATTTAGCACAGTTATTTTTTTAGGATTACTGTTAAACTAATGTAGTTTGATTTGTATATGTTATCTATTTTCATTTTAGTTACAGTTGTAGTTATGTTTGCCATTTTATTAGTTTTTTCTATTATGTCTGTATAAGTTATTCATTAAGTTTGTTTTATTTAATTATTTTAGTACTTCAACAAACTACATGGAAATGAAATAATATTGAATTTATGGTTATATGTGTGTGTGTGTGTGTGCATATATGTCTGTGTGTGTGTGTACATACACAGTTGTTTTTGGTGTTTGGCTTAGTTTTATGTTAGAATCATTATTACACTCTTATACCTTTTGTTCTCTTAATATTTTGAATTGTTTGTAGCTTTATTTTGTTTTCATTTAAATGTTAAGTTTAGAAATTTTGTCATATGCATTTCTCATTTTTATTTAATTTTTTTAATGTGTGTGTGTATATATACTATTTATAAAGTTTTAGCTTTTAGTTTTGGATCAGTTTTAGTTGTTTTAATACTACAATTGATTGTTTCTGTTGTCCTCATTTGTAAGTCGCTCTGGATAAAACCGTCTGCTAAATGACTAAAAGTAAAAGTAAGTAAAGGGTTAGGTTTACCTTTATGATCTCCACTAGCTGGTCCACACCACTGTCTCCAGGGAAGATGGGCTGCCCCAGCAGCAGTTCGGCCAGCACACATCCAGCTGACCAGATGTCAATGTTGGAGGTGTAGTCTGTCGCACCAAAGATGAGCTCAGGGGCGCGATAGTATCGTGAGCAGATATAAGAGACGTTGGGTTCACCCCTCACCAGCTGCTTTGCACTGAGAGAGACAGATTGAATTATGAGAAAAACTTTAATCAGACAGTCAGTATGAAAAAAAATGAAAGATTTATAGCTCCTCAACAAAACAAACACTGAATCAAGCTCAACACACCATAAAAATTTCTCTCCATCCTAGTACAAGAGAGAGTATTTCATCACTTTTGTTCATGCGGTGGTTTTGGCATTGAATGCTTTGTAATTTTTAAAATTAAACCAAGTAAAAACGAATGGACTAAAACATGCCTGAATGACAGAACTGCAGGGAAAACAGCTCCTAAATTCAATACAGCTGTTTCACTTTCAAACAGAGCGATCAAACAGTCTGATGTGCATCTCTCCACTCAGCCAAATAATTATTTTCAAGCCTCTGAGCTGCCAAATTGTCCGCTTTTTTCCAGACACAAAAAGCAGTGTTCATGTTCCCTCAAAAGAAAACCTAACGGCCTGAATGCCATCAAGTGCCTTACACAATCACAAATTAAATACTTGAAATTGCAATAAATTAAACAAATGTGGTCTGGATTACAGTGGTCAACACGTCTGCCTATCATCCAACAGTTCAAGTGGTTCTCATAAAAACGGCTTTGAAAAAAAAGACTGTTTTTAATGGGAATCCATCAGAAAAAGCAGCCAGAGTTTGGCCTGGAGGACAAAGGATCATATCAGATAGACAATCTGACCAGCCCCATCAACATCTGAATTCATATTGCTTTTGTCAATGAACCATGGACAAGAACAGTTCCATTTACTAACATATTTAACAATGCACAATCAAAAACAAATATAACTTACAAAGACCGGAGGCAGGGCGAGTTAATGCATCCCCAATACACATCAAATCTAGACACCAACTAAAGCCCACACTTACAAAGAGGTGCACTCTCAAAATATAATGACTATTATAGTGTAACACCCATTAAAACTGAACATAATGTTCACTGGCGAGCAGAAGGACACATTTGAGAAGCCATCAAATCCACTCGCTCACTCACGCTCTCTCTCTCACACACAGCACTGACCTGCCAAAGTCACAGAGCTTGAGAACAGCTGTTTCTGGGTCCACCAGGAGGTTCTGTGGTTTAATGTCTCTGTGACACACGCCCTGGGAATGGATGTAGGCCAAACTGCGGAAAAGCTGATACATATACACCTAAGAGAAAACAAGACGACAAGTAAGCATCTTTACATTAAAGAAAAACGCAATATCAGCCTTCATTTTTACATTACTAAAGACTAAATAATGTAATTAAATTGTTATTCATTAATATATACATTATTATTCAGTAATGTTTTTTAAATTATTTAGCTATTTTTTTATTATTCATTATTATTTCTTTTTTTTTTATCTTTTCCAATGTATTAACAAAAAAAATTAATACTAATGCAAAATTGTACATCTTCGCCCACACATATTAACCCATTCTGGCAAGATCATTAAAATATACATTTAAAAATTTAAATAAATAAATAAACAAATAAACAAATTCTAACACTGTGACTCATTTCATAGTGAAACTGAATATTAGGGCTGTGTATCACCAGCAGTCACGATACAATACGTATCCCGATACAGAGGCTACGATACGATACGCATCACGAAACAGGGGACTGCGCTGAATTTCACCTCAGCAGAATTTAGTAAAACAGCCGTTTATAAAATACTGCATACTATATAGGGCCATTGCTAACTATAGGCAGAGCAGGCAGTTGACCTCTGCATTATGAAGGGCCTCCATAACTGTAATGGCATACATTTCATGTTTGCGTTGTGCACTCCCCAACCAGGTACAACATTCTGATTGTTTGCATCTTGTTTTTAAGCCCATAAATAATAATGTACTCGTTCTAATACATTTATATTGTAATTAGGGCTGGGTGATATGGCCAAAAAAATTATCACGATAATTTTTTTCATATCAGTCGATATTGATAATTATCACGATAAATGTCAAATCTTTATTTCTGTCAAATTTAAAGGCAGATTTTTGCTCCTGAATGAAAGTTGTAAAAAACAGACAGTTAATTATGGTTTTAAACTACTTTTTATTGTCAGAACATGACAAATACTTTCCAAACAAGTGATCAATTGAGGTAGAATACAGATTAGAATATTACTAGTAAAATCAATATCAATAGAATACAATATTATTAATATTAATATTAATAGAATTTAAAAAATATATTTATAGAAAAAATTAAGAACTGTAACATGATACAACACTCGTAACATGGCTCTGACTGCAAATACAGATTTAAAGTGCTTTAAGCATATTTGTCAATAAACAAAAATAAGAATAGACAAAAAAACCTTTTCAGCATGCCAATCCCTTTGTACAGCTGATTTGAAACATTTTGTAAGATGTTTTAGCTGCCTGACAATATAAATAAAATGAATAAACAAAAGAACAATCTTAACCATGGTCAGCATTTACCGTTTAAGTTTTCAACAACCAAAGACATTACCCTACGAGTTACATGCAAGAAAGACAAGTCTGTCTACAGTCTCGGGCTTCAAAGCTGCCCTATGACAGGTCACAATGTTTCCTCCTGTACTAAAAAGCCTCTCGGAAGGGGAGCTGGTAGCAGGGATACACAAGTAACGCCTTGCCAGTTGGCTTACTTTTGAAAATTTTTTGTCATACATCTTCCACCAATCCAGGGGTTCTGTTTCACTGTCTGCATCTGGAGCCATGAGGTAGTGTTCCAGATCCCCCTCCACTACATGCATGTCAGTGAGTCCTGTGTTGCTGGGGGATGGCCTCTTAAAAAAAACTGCCAAGTGACTTCCTCTGCTTCTTGGCAGGAACAGCTGCAGCAGCTCCCCCCTCTGCCTCTATTTCTTCTGTTCTGTATGAAGCCTGTGAAGTGGATGGGCCTTGGTCTCCCTCCATATTCAGAATCTCAGACACTGCTTTTGTTTTGATTGCCTCAATCTTGTCTGGCCTGATATATCGAGTCTTGAAGCGCGGATCAACCAAGGATGCCATATCAAGCAGTTCGTCTGTTATCTCATCATCATACTTCTCACTGAGATATTCTATGACCATTGTCTTTATGTCCTTTGTGAGCTGTGTGTCATCATCACACAGTGTTTCAGGACCTCTGTTCTGAAGAGGTGCAGCACAAGTTTAAGGTAGGACACACTCACATAAGAGTCACCAGACAGTGAATCTGTGAACTCAAGAAGTGGTTTCAAGGCCTCGTTTATTGACTCTAAAACATCAATGTCCTGCCAGGTGGGCACCAAGTGCCTGGTTTTCTTGTCAGCAGTGAGTACCTGACTGATAGCCTTGTGCTGCTCAATCACCCTTGCCACCATCTTTTGACGTGAGCCCCACCTGGTAGGTGATTCTGTCACCATCTTGTGTCTGGGCAGTTTAAGTTCTTCCAGAGCAGTCGCAAGGGCTCTTTTCTTTTTCCAAGAGAAAGAGAAGGCAGCCACTACTTTTTTTACACAGCCCGACAGCTCGTTCCACCCTCTTGTCCTTCCCCTCTCTCTCTGAGGAAGGAAAGGAAATAGAGAGAAAAAAAAAACATGAACAAATAAAGTATCTATGTCCAAAATATGTAAATAAAATACATAAATAAATAAATAAATAATTTTAATAAAATAATTAATTCTGAACTGATATACGTTCATATCAAATATTTAAATCAGCATGAATTTCAGTTTTAGATATTGCTTCATGCTTGTAATCACTAACCTTTAAGAAAAAAAATTACTAATAAAACGTATTGATTTGATTATTTTACAATGATTTGCTTTTTATCAGCATCATTACATTACTATCACATTAAATATGTAGGCTAAATTATGCATTTTCAAATATTGTTATCATGCATCAGTTTCAAATATTGCTGCTTCGTGCTTGTAATCACTAACATTTAAGAACAAATGACTAATACAATATTGATTTGATTGTTTTAAAATTCTTTTATTTTTATCATCATTGTCGTCGTTATTATTACTATAGCTGTTTTGTTATTACATGGAAATCAGAGACTAAAACTTACCAATAGCCAAGTGTAGTCGATGTCCAAAACACTGAAGTCGTGTCCATTTGTTGAGTGATGCGGCTTTTACCATGTTTGTAGCACTATCAGTTGTGATACATACTTGTCTGTTTTCACTCAGCCCCCAGGAGGCGAGTGCTTCAATCATTCCTTGGGCAGTAACTTCACCTGTGTGGTCTTCAGGACAGTAAGCCATTTGAAGGCATTTGCTCTGAAGATTCCAGTCTTCGTCTACAAAATGAATCGTAAGGCTCAGATAAGGCTCCGATGTGCGACTGGACCATATATCCGAAGTAGTGGCGAAGAATTGTACATTTTGCAGCTGCCGCTCTACCGTTTCCCTACACTCCGTATACAGTCGGGGAAGCGCTGTCTGCGAGAAATGTTTTCGGCCTGGTAGCTCGTATCTGGGGTCAAGAACATGGATAAGATTCTTAAATCCCTCATTTTCGACAATGCTAATGGGAAGCATGTCTTTTGTAATGTAATATCCAACTGCTTTTGTGATGTCTCCATGTCTTTCCATTTTTTTGTCGTAAGCCACGGCTTTGGAAAATGATGACATGAGACTCTGCTGGGTAGTTGCGCTGGTGGTTGTAGATGCTCCACGTTTACCAACACTTGTTCGGGACTGTAATTTCTTAGCATCTTCGTGTTCTGAAGGGTGACATTGTTGTAAATAATGAAACAGGTTTGTGGTGTTGCCTGTTTTTGATGGTACGAGTCGTCTGCACAGTTTGCAGTGCACGTCGCTCTGTTTTGTGTCAGATTGCAAAAAACCAAAATATCTCCAGACTACTGAAGTTGAGTGACCTTTCTTGTCAACAATGTCGGTGACCTTCGAGCTAGTCTTGGGAGCTGCATTTTCTTCACTGTCGCTCATTTTTCTTACTCCACTCCTCCAAGTCTAACTGACACTGTGACTGTAAACCAATCCCACGTCCGGCATCCGGAAGTGCAGTCTGCAAAATGCCTGTGCAGCTTTACGCATAGTGCGTAAACATTATCGAGCACTTATCGAACTGTCATTATCGTTTTATCGAGAAAAATTATATCGCAATAATTATCGAATTATCGCCCAGCCCTAATTGTAATGTACTCATTCTAATACATTTAAAAAAATCATCTTTGCATTGCTGGTAGGTTATCATTGCACAAATTAACACTCTCTACATTTAAAAAATTAAAAATAAAAATCAGAAGAGTTCAAACTAATGCGCTGTCTTCACTGTATCTGACGCACACACATCAGTCACTCAAACAGATCACATTGCGTACGCGCAGACAGACATTCAGCAACACAAACTTTTTAGCGCTGTTATTTTATCAATAAAATAGCTTAATCGCTCAAGAGCTACATCATCATTCTCAACAAGGAGCTGGTAACTTCATTGTTTGTAAAGGAATTAAAGCCACAGCTTCACTGTTAATAGAGAAACGCGGCAAAACGGTGGTAATTCATACATACACAGCCTCTCTCTATCGTAAGTGAACATTTGACGAATTACACTTTTCTGAGAATAGAATATCTAAGTGGAAATCGCTAAACTGCAAGCTTACCGATGTTTTCAGAAAGCAAGCGCGTTTATCCACAGTGGAGAGAGTGCGCGTTGGCATGTTTGCCAGGTTGACAAAGTATCACACTTATCAGATATTTCCATATTGCGCAAGTGGGAAGCTCTGTTTCGGGGATTACGTCTCTTTATATCAGGCAACTCCGGTTGTGTTTCTCTGCGGCCAGATTAGCCCATATATTATGCTCTATTCATTATTTTTAAAAACCTTGCACTTTTCTACTCCATTTTAAACGGTGTTCTTGTATTCAAATTAAGCACGGTCCACTGTTGCACACATGCCACGATATCAATACAGCTGTCTCTCGTATCTCATATCATCAAATCTCTGTGATTATACATCGTCGTATTGATGTATCGAACACAGCACTACTGAATATTATGCAGGAAATAATGTACGGTGGGCCTTGGGACTTTATTTTATCCATATTGATTTGACTGGATTGGGAACCATAGGCAGTAATATTATTATCTAATTTATTTCCTGTCCATATGGCTTTGGTTATGTCAGCAAAAATTAAGAGTTGTCTCAGAAGCATGAAAAGTTATTAAAGCAATAAGCTTTGAGAGGCTGTGTGTCAGTGATTTTCCCACAGTGACGACATAAAAGAAATCTAATAAAACAGTAGACAAACAGTTAAATTTATTAATCATGATAGGATTAATTCTTCTGCCAATTAATATGGCTTTAACTGTACTAACGTTAGCCAAACATTAACCAAAAACATTTAGAGAGAATAAAAATGGTAAATTTTGATTTGTGCTGCCTTGTTAAAATTTCAAGAATTGAAGAGTTTGTTCAGTCAACTTTACCTTCACATAAAAGACGGGAATAATGGTTTTAGCTTTGCTGAAGTGCCGTGCCACCCTGTAGACAGTCTCGGGCACATAGTCCAGCACCAGATTGAGGTAAACCTCGTCCTTCTGTGGAATAAAGACACATTAACCTCTGTAAATTATGACAAACAATAACCAGATGATGCTAACCCTGGAACAACATATAAAACTACCAAATTTTGCTTAATTGCAATGTTTAATCGCAACATATAATAATTGCAGTTAATAGTGTGTTCACTGTCTGTTTGATTACGTGTAATTTGTAACTGCATGATTCTTACCGCACATTTCTGCCATAGTCACCACTAATAACCTACTCCTAAATATAATGTAGAAACTTAATATCTTCTGTAAAGCTGCTTTGCAACAATTGGTATCGTGAAAAGCGCTATACAAATAAACTTGAATCGAATTGAATTGAACCTGCCAAAAATACACTACATGCCCAAAACTATGAGGGACAGCCCTTGTATCCATATTTTAACTTTTAACCAAAAGACTTCCCAGAATGAAAAGAATGAAATCAGAATGAAAAGAGTCACCATTATCTTAACTACAACGATCTGAACCCAATTTAAGAGGTATTCTCATGACATGCAAGACTATTCAAAAGTTTGGGGCCTGTAAGTTTTTAATGCTTTTGAAAGAAGTCTCTTAGCTTCAACAAGTATGCATTGATTTGATCAAATACAGTAAAAAAAAAATATATATATATTGTGAGATATTACAATTTAAAGCAACTGCATTTGAATACATTTCAAAACATAATTTATTCCTATGACGCAAAGCTGAATTTTCAGCATCATTACGCCAGTCTTCAGTTTCACCTTCAGCAATCATTTTAATATCCTGATTTGCTGCTCAAGAAACATTTCTTATTATTACTAATATTGAAAACAGTTGTGCTGCTTCATATTTTTTGTGGCAACCAGGATTCTTTTTCTCAGGATTCTTTCTTTAAAATCATTAATGCCTTTACTGTCACTTTAAACCATTTTAATGCATTATGCATTCTTGCTGAAAAATATTAATAAAAAAAAACAACATTACTGACCCCAAACTTTTCAACAGTAGTGTAAATATAGAGCTTTGCAACAAATGTCACAGTTCCTTTACCTTCTCTCCGCTGCAATAAAAGAAATAGCGCAGCCTCACTATATTGCAGTGGTCCAGTTTTCTCATGATCTGAAGTTCTCGGTTCTTCATGAACACAGAAGAAAGATTGTTAGCAGCTCTCAGGGATAAGAGATGTCACAATATTTACACGCAAGTAGTCACAACAGTGCAATTCCCCTACAGCAGCCTGGGTTTAACTGCCTCATTCAAGGGCACAGTGTTAGGTTTGATAGTGGACAGCACACGTGGGTCATGGAAATGGTTAGCAGTGTAAGGCTGAAATAGAGGGTGGTGTTGGTCATATAACATACTGGTGAGATATTCAATTCAGAATATTGAGACTGACAAGCTCTCTTAACCCAAGACTGCTCCCAATTAGTGTAAGGCCAGTCACTCTGAATGAAAAGCATCTGTTGACTGGCAGATAACATATAAAGAATTTAAAACACTTATAGTTTGCATAATACATAGTTCTTTAAGTAATCTTTACATCTACAACTGGTGGGTCACAATCAGTGTTATGTTAGTATTATTTATATATTTTTATAATATTTATTTTATTTTGAATTTGCTTTTATTTTTATATTTTCATTTTAATTTTATTATTTTGGTGTGTTCTTTTTTCATTTCATTTTTTAATAAATATTTCTATATAGCTTTAAAAAAAAACAAAAAAAAAAAAACAGTTTTAGTAATTTTAGTATTTCAAAATTTATTTATTTCAATTAGTTGCCATAACTAAATTTCACATTTTTATTTTTTTTGTTTTTCATCTATTATTATATTTCTTTCTGCTATATTTTAACTACCAAATAACATTTTTAATATGTTCCGTTAACTATTAAAAATGAACTATTCCATGTCGCTTACGGTTTACACTGGTAGTCTCTTTGCTAGCTACATCAGCACATGCAAGAGTGCTATTGCTAGCTAGCTAACTGCATAAAAAGTGATTTTTCTTATTATGATGTTTACACAATAAAATTGAGTTTGTGAGCTAGTCAATATTTCAATTTAATTACAATTAACATGCTTGTATAATAGAAAACAAAAATTCTACTAAAGTTCTACTAATTTAGTAGTTTGATAAAACAATTTTTGTTTTAGGATTTACAGTGTTTTTTGTTGTTGTTGATGTCAAAGAGTCAAACTCTACTTTTAATCTGTAATTTAGTAGCAAATTAGGCAGTTGAGAACTACTACACAGGAATTACTCTTAAAAAATTGGTTACTGAACAGAGCGAGTCAGCAAGTATTTATATGCTTGTGTGAGGGTGTGTCATACCTTAAACCGCTTATCCTGAAGTACCTTCTTGATGGCCACCCACTCCTGACTGTCAATGAGGCGTGCCTGATACACCACGCCAAAGGAGCCATTACCGATCACCTTGATATCAGTGTAGGACACCTCCTGCGGGCGATCCGGGCCCTGGCCCGGGGTGGCAACCACTGTGGTCACCTTCCCACTGTCTCCTACAACACATTTGAGACATTAGATCTGATTAGATCAGATTGTTCCCTGGGTGTAAACGGACAAATATGCACCAGGAAATTTTGGTCAGGGATGATGTTCTTGCAGCAACTACATTCATTCAGCCATAAAATAAATATATTCCTACCGATTTGGCATATACAGGGTATATTGATCCAAAACATGATGTTAAGGAAATGTATTCACGTTACGATTAAAAAGGTCATTTACCGACCGTAAGCATCACTGTCACCGCAAAATTTATAGTGGTATAAAAGCTGTAGAATGATATGCATATTGGACATAAACTTAAAAATAAAAAGACTCATGCAAGTGTACTTCGTAAAAAACTGTGTAAAGCCCTATTCGGACAGGACTAGTTTTCTAAACTACGTTTGAGTTTCGATTCTTATCACCTGACATCTGTGATTTTCATGTACCAATTCGGACAGGACTAACATCTCCGTGTTTATTACAGAGGTGGGAGGGTCTGTTTTGTACATCTGGGCGTTTCAGAGATCACGCACTCTGTATGCGTGCATTGCGTATAGTCATTCGGATTGATTAGCATTAGTATAATCACAGTTTTACTACAAATACCATGGTGAAGCTATATGGCTAGTATAGCAAAACCATGTTAATGTGTGGTTACTTTAGTTTTACTTTATTTATTTATTTGTATTAAACCCTTGTTTAATTTTCATAAAGGTAGACATATGTAATTAAAACATGTAATTGAGTGCAGAAATGAACGAGAGTAATTTTACCTGACGCTGATATTACAATAGCCAGTCTTAACAGTTTACGTGATCTGGCTCTTGATTTTTTTATTATTATTATTGTTTTTTTTTTTGCAAATATATCAAACGTGCGTGCGGTAAGAGCTTCTACGGTAATTCACGTTGGCCAAAACAAACAAGGAAACGCGTTGTGAAAAAAAATATCACTGGCAATCACAGACATCGCATTCGGACGGGATTAGTTTTCTCAGAGGTTCACGGAGTTTGCTGAAAAACAGTAGGTAATTTGCTCTGGAATTATTACAGAGGTTGTGTGAGAAAAACACAGACATGGCAGATTCGGACGGGATTAAAATCACCAAGTACGTCTGTGAAACACAAATTTCTCTAACGACCCCCTGTAAAACTAGTCCCATCCGAATAGGGCTTAAGTCTAAATGAAACATGGCACATATATCGCTAAATATGGACCTGACCTGTTTGTGTCCTTCACACAAGACATTATGACAGTGGGTGTGTCAGGAAGGGTAGTTACCACCTATTCAACACGCCCTACAACCTAGTAAGTTGCCCAGTAAAGCATTTAAATAATCACTTTATTAACGTAGCCATGGAGAAACATGCTTATCAACCAGTTTAAGTTATTATAGTGTCTCAAATCCAAGTGTGCTGCCTACTTAGACAGCATTATCCACTATCCGTTATTGCACTACACCAGTGGTTCCCAACCACGTTCCTGGAGGCCCCCCAACACTGCACATTTTGCATCTCTCCTTTCTCTGACACACCCAATTCAGGTCTTGGAGTCTCTACTAATGAGCTGATGATCTGAATCAGGTGTGTTTGATTAAGGTGACATGGAAAAAATGCAGTGTTGGGGGCCCTCCGGGAACGTGGTTGGGAACCACTGCACTACACAACTGACTAGGGTAACGTTACTGCCATGTTTTCTGACATCTTACCATGGTAAAGTTGAGTTATTTTGGGGTATGGGACCATTGTAATACAGTTTTCTCTGGTAGCACCATTGTATGTTCCATATGAATACCAATGCACATTCATATGGAAAGTCAGTACCATATTATATAAAAGTACCATGGTATTACCATCACTGTACCATGGTAACACCGTTGGAATTTTTGTTAAATGTCCCAAAAGGCTGTCTACGCAGCACAGTTGGTCAGTATTTCTCGGTTTATAATTTAACTCCAAATTGTGACAATTTTCCTTGGTTAGCTTAGGCTAGTTTCGTGAAGATGACATAACGGTCAATATCAAGAAAACATAGGTGTGCTGTTCAGTTATATACATGGTATGTCCATAAGATATGTCCACTCGTAATTGAGATAACTTCGCTTATATACTCACTAGATAGTTTTAAATTTGCGCTAGCAGATGAACTGTCCGCCGAGGCCTGCGAGACCCCGGGCTTTCCTGCGTTGCTCCCCACGACAGCGGCGGATCCGGCGGATGCTGCAGCGGCTCCGGACGCCCCCTGAGGCTCAGCGAACGAGGTCGTCCTGGGCCGCCCGCTGCCGCTCATATCTAACTGAAAGTGTGCCGAGGCTGTGGGGCGAGGATCAGCGGTTCCCCCGTCAACTTGGCCTGGTGCGGGGTGAAACATTGGGTTAAAAACGAAAAGATGACAAACCTTTTTGCCGCGACCCTCAGCGTTCACCCACTCTCTCACGCGCTGAGAATACGCGCAGCCTCATGGGGAATGAAGTTCAGCGCGCTTTATCGATCCGGACTCCAAACAACTCCAGGATTCACTATCTGCTTCTAACTTTATCATGCACAATTAGTTATTTTTGTACGTTGTTAATAATAATAATAATAATAATAATAATAATAATAATAATAATAATAATAAATAACAAAAAAATTTAAAATGAATTAAAATAAATGCATATTAACTCAAACAAACGCAGATAGATAGATAGATAGATATTAAAAGAAAAAGAGCTGTTCCTACTTGTAAATAAAACTTTAGATCTGATAAAGATGATAAATAGATATATTATAATAGATTATAAAAATAACACCCTGTGTTATTAGTTGTGTATAATAATAATTAGCAAACAAAACATTTAAAATGAATTCAAATTAAACTCATATTAATTTAAAAAAAAAACTAATAAAATAAGCTGTTACTTATTACTGATAAAGATAATAAATCAGGTCTGATAAAGATAATAAATCAGGTCTGATAAAGATAATGAATCGAAACAGAAAAGATTATAAAATAGCACTGTATATCAATATGCTTTATTCTGTATGTATATCCAAAGTCTCTTAGACTTTGGTATATCTGTCTATTTGTCTGTCTGTCTATCCATCCATCCATCAATAACATACCTTTATCATACATGTGAAAAGAACTACACAAAAGCCAAGTGTTGTGTTAGGTCTTTAATTTTTTCACTAATCTCTTGTTTAGAAATATTGCACATGGTCAACATGCCTGTTGATGAGTTTACACTCACCTTTCTCATTCTAAAACTTCTTCTCCAAAGTAAAGACAGTTTATTGGATACACAATCATAAGGTGTACACGCATACATGTGCAGGTATGTGTGTGTGTGTGTGCAAGCATTTGTCTGTCACTGGTGGAAGGGAAAGAAAGGGCAGATAAATCAAGTTCAGAATCGTGCTGAATGGTTACATATGCCAATTTCTCCTTGCGCACATCAGTAGCCACAGGTTTTCAGGCATATGCTAACAGTCTTTTAATGTAGTGCCACTGCATTTTCGGGAGGGAGAATATGAATAGCATTTCCTCGGGAGTAAGTTTGATTTGTCAGGGTGCATGTAATGTTTAAGCACATACACTCGCACACACACAGACATCTGTATATCATGGACATATAGAAATATATAGGTATATTTATACATTTATGTTGTCACACATTCAAGTGAAGACTGAGTAGCATTTTTATACTCATCACTGCTTCTCTTTCAGCAAAACCAGACGCAAGAAAGTGCTAGGTTACATTTTTTTTTCTTTTTTTTCTTAGTTTGTTCAGTTTGGATTTCTCTCTCGATACTCACTGATTTTTTCCCCCCACTCTCCTTTCAATATATATTTTTATGACAGCTTGTACAGTGAAAATCTATGGCACTAACAGGTCACTCGTCTACTTCAAAAAAAATTCCCACCCACGTCCTATTGCACCAATGAAAGAAGAGGCAGAGTAAGAAAGAGATCCTGAGAAATGCCGCCCCAGCGCTGGTCTCGGGTCAGCTTTCCCTTGCGTAATCCTGAATCGAAATGGTCTTCGCAGACTATAAAGCTTACTCTGACTCCAGACCAGCACTTAAAGTGGCGCTTTCCATCAACACTTCGGTTAAAAGTCTTAAGGAGATGAAAAAACAAGGGCTTTCCTTACGGGATGCGGAAAGGGAGAATCGAACGCAATGGAACAAAGTCGTTGGTTAGTTTTTAAATATCTAAAAACAAATACTTTCCTGATTTAAACCATGGTCTAGGACCATATATTGTGCAAACACCTGATTGAAATATAAAAAAGAAAGAAAGAAACAAACAAGGAAAAGCACACAGAGAGAGCCTCGTGCCCACCCTCTGCCCCCCTCCCCAGCCATCATGGTTATATATATACAGTGTATGGGGAAAAGCCTAAGTCGGCGGCCAGAGAAGAGGAGCTTCAGCTAAGAGGCTAAAACAGAGTCTTTTTTCTTTTCGACGTAATTGCTCCAACACTTAGATACCTGGATTAGTCCATGCTGAAAATGTTACTAGAGGAAGAAGAAGAAGAAGAAGAAGAGAGGCGCAAGCTAATACAAACTAAGATATCAGTCAGTTCCACCGTTACGACACAACAAAACGACAAAGCATAACTATACGTTGATTCGAAGAGGGGTAGTGTCTCTGTTCGTTTGCGTCTACTTTTCGAGGTTAGGACAATATTTTCCTCTCTTGCTTTTGAGTGTGCTGTGTTGTTGTTGTTTATGCAATTGTGGCGGTCGCCGTAGCCTCTGTTTTCTGCTCCGCTGGTCTACGTGATTACGAGTCTTGAGTTTGTTGCTTCTGGGATGAAAACAAAAAAAACTTGTGAATTTATAGCCCGTGCTGAAGAACAGTAACAGCCGATGCATGTACCCCGTAACGGGGGCATAACATTCACACGAAGACCCTTCTCCTCCCCCGGCTATTGCTTTCCTCCGTCTCTCGGTCTTTACAAATGAAAGTGCAAGCGCATTTGTACCCCCTCCCCCCAACCCATCCCATCCCATCCCCGTTTTGGATTGAAAGTTACCGGTACCTCAAACAGTCTAATTTCTCGTCTAAAACATTCAGTCCATTCGATAAAAATCTGTGCTGGCCCCAAGCAGGGGGCTTTACTGAGCGTGTGCAGACAGTCTGGTTTGGTGCTGCCTGTGGTGCAGCATTGAAGGGCTCTAAAATTCTGACAGAAATTGAAGCCACGCCCTAATGCAGGGGTGGACCAATGACGGCCTAACACGAGTGGCATATGCAAATGAGTGCGACCTCATGCGTTCCTTGTGCAAGTCGTTAATGTGTGAAAGTGATATTATGTAATTGCATAAAGTGTGCGTGTGTGTGTGTGTGTGTGTGTGTGTGTAACAACAGAACATCAACGAAAGTGAACGCAATGGCAACGAAATCAGTTTGATTAGGAACGAAGCAAAATCCACATAAGTGCTGCACTGTATATCGCCAGCGGAAATGGGTTTACACATTTCTAGAATCCATCCCTACATTCGTCTTTCATTCTTTCGTTCCGCTTGTCTCCTCCGTCGTTCTTCATCTTGACTCCTGCGGATCGCCCGCATCTTTCTTTGGCTCTTCCGTGGCCCTGCCCCTCTCGTCCACTTCGGAATTCTCCCTGGCCGCTGGATTGGACAGTCCGGGAGTAGAGGCGGAGTCAGAGCTTCCGCTGGCCACGCCTCCCACGCTTTCAGAACTGCCGGCGGTCTGCATGATCTTCTGCCTTACCTCGCGGATCTTCAGCTGCAGGCACACCTTGCTGGGAAACGTGTCCGAGTGGCGAGCTTGGAAGGCAGCTGTGGCTTGCGCTGTACCAGAAAGAAAAAAAGATATGCAAGTTAAGTTTTGCCTTCACAATGTCTGATGCATTTTTTCCATTTGATGCTGACAGTTAAAAACAAAAAATAAATATGCATACCATTGAGCCTCTGAAGTGATGAATTTGATAACTGTACAATTTTTTTTTTTTTGTAAAAATTTATATTAATTATAAAAATTTATTAAATTTATTAATTTATAAAAATTAACTTTTTAATCACACATTTCGCAATTTAGTTTTTTTTTTCCCTCACATCTCTGAGTTTATATCTCACAATTCTGACTTTATATCTGACTTTTTCTCAGAATTCAGATATAAAGTCAGAACTGTGGTATGAAAAGCTGGACTTGTGAGGAACAAACTCTGAATTCTGGTGGAAACATAGGCCACGTTCACACAGCAGCAGAATACGGTTGTCAATCCTGTATTTGAGTCCTTAACATGGTTACGTTCACACACAGTTCGGTTATTTACGGGCGTGACAACTGCATTCTGTAACCGAACTCACACCTGTAAATTTTCAGGACTCACAACCGTATTCTTGGAACACACTCGCTGTGTGAACGGAACAGGACTGGACAACTAGTTGTCTGTCACGTCATACAGTGCGAGAGAGAGCCGCTCTGCTGCACAAACGTGCGTCTACCATGTGTTACATGTTTTCATGTGTGTTTTCGGGTAACTTACAGTGACGGAGAAATGAGCTGCGTGTCATCTGAAAGTTTTAGATCCAGTCAGTTTTCCACCGGAGCCACTACCGTCAGTTTTGTGTTCTGCACGCGACTTAAATACTCTGCTCTCCACCCAAATTTAAAAGCTGCTGTCGGTTAATGAAGATTTGACGAATTAACTCATGGCTCGATTGGGTTCTTGTTGTGTCAGAAAGTGATAAGACTTTCAGTTTTATGGACGTCGCCATCTTTGATTTTACTTTGGTCACTGTCGCTATGGTTACTGGTGAGGAATACGGGCTTGACTCCTGTTGCACGTTCACACAGACAGTATTCTAAACACAACTGTAAGCTGCTGTGTCAACGAGACATTTCGAGACTCACACCTATAAAGAAAATGCGGTTGTCAATCCCAAAAACTGACAGTGTGAACATAGCCAAACTTTCATAGTTTAAACTAAAATTTTTAAAATGTATATTTTAACATTAATTTATTCCTGTGATTTTAGCAGCCATTACTACAGTCTTCAGTGTCGCATGATCCTTCAGAAATCATTCTTACATGCTAATTTGCTGCTCAGTTATTTCTTACTCTTACCAATGTTGTAAACAGTTGCTTCTTAATATTTTTGTGGAAATGTTGATTTTTTTTTTTTTTTCAGGATTCTTTGATGAATAGATCATTCAAAAGAACAGCATTTATTTGAAATTGACTTTTTTTGCTCAATAGAAGTATAAATTCAATGGACCCTTTTTACAAGACTATGATTGTCGCATTTCACTGGTCATCAGCATCATAAATCCTTTCAAATGTTTTATAATTTCATTTTTAAAAAAGTGTATGTACATTTATAACACTACACTTTGTATTATATTTCCTTTGCGTCAAATTACAAAAAAATGGTTAACACTAATGCAAGGGTGTTTCTAATACTAAGGGATGGTAAATTTGACATTGTTCTCTCTTCTGACTGCCGTTCTCACTCTCTCTATTTATTCCTTTTTTTGAAAGTCATGAAAACACTATCATGGAGTTTTCTTTTGCTATTTGAGCAAATGTGGATGCAAAAAAAAAATATATATTTGTGGTAGTCTCCCATTCACTGCTATTGAAGTTTACCCAACTATGACGACTTCCTCTGCTGAGAAACCCGGAAATGTGAAAAGGGTCCATTCAAGTAAAAAGTCTGGCTGTGCTATGCTGAGAGATGGTTAACTTGGTGTCACCTGAGGGGAAGAAGCCGTGCTCCTGGAAGAGCTGCATAACGAGCGCACGCCGCTGGTCCAACATCCTACGCAGAGACGAAGACGGCACTCGGTCCAACTCCTCCAAAATATGCTCTGTCTCTCCAACTGATAAGCACAGAAGACAAGAAAACACACATAAATAAATCTCTTTATGCATGCGTTCATGAGACTGAGTTTAAACATAAAACTGAGCCCACCAGCCCTGTCGAAGGTAAAGATGTCCCCTTCACACTTGGCAGCACTCTTGGGCGTGTTGGGCTCTGAGCTGCAGCTGGACAGGCGGCGACTCTTCCTCCGTGGTGAACTGGGGTCGTCCGCGGTGTCTAGATCTAAGGAAGGAGAGAAAAGTTTATGAAAGGAGAGATGAAAAATCACCCAAAAAAGCAAACGTTACGCAAAAAGAATCCCCTAGGTCCCTTTCTCTAGTTTGCTTCTCAATATAGTTGTCTAATAAACCTGGGATCGTATATAACAAATATTACTGGCTCTTTGATAAATTGCTTTTGTTCCTCTTTTGTAAGCCGCTTTGGATAAAAGCAGCTGCTAAATGTATAAATGTACATGTGATTGTCTGAGAAAAACCATGGTATTTGATTGTGCAATTTCTCATTATATTTATATTCTTCTCTCACCTGTAGAGTTCCTCCTCTTTCTGCGGTAGCTGCCCAGTATGGCTCTAGGGGAAGTTGCTAGACTCTGTAAATTGGGAGAGGGCAGCACATCTTCAGGCTTAAACTCCGGCAGCTCTTTAAGACGCTCTTCAAAAGAGGAGCCAAACAGCACCCTGTGAAAGAGCAAATATAGTTGTTGCAAAATTAAATAACGACTGACATATGACTCCTAATTTGGTGTAAATGCAAAAGAATAAGGCTTGAAAGATGCACAAGTACAAACAAATGTGTAACAATGCATACTAGGCATAAAAGATGCACTACAGTCAGTTTTCTCTTCCAGGTCAAAAACTGTCGTGTCTGAGCAAATGTTTGAAGAAAATCTTGTGGTAAATTAGTAAACTGTAGCTAAATAATGGAGTAATATCACATCTGGTTTGATATCAAATATATACTGCCACCTTGAATACTAAGATGCGTTAATTTTACAGTAACGCACTGGCTAAAAATATAATGCACCTGCGTACATGCACAAATGATGTTTTTTGGCCGAATAGTGATGCTGTTACAATGTTTATGTCCACTGTTGTTATTGTTAACGAAAACTAGTCTTTATTGATTGGATTACAGCTTAAATTTAAAATATATATATTAGATAAAAAATGTAAACTTTAAACTGGAAATTTAAACCAAAAACATGTAATCTTAATTTAAATTTGAAAATTAAAATGAAAATGTGAAATGTTGCCTTGGCAACAAATTGAAATAAGTTTAAGTTGAAGTGCTATAATTACTAAAACTACAATAAAAATTAATTAAATCTAAATAAAAATATAACAAATTATTAAAAGAAAAAAGAAAAACAATTAAAAAGAAAATTAGCAATAAAAGCTAATTAAAATATTAATATTTACTATAATAGTACATAAATGGTACACTAAAAACTGCTGTCGACTGATCACGGGCAATGCCACTCACTTGTCACCAGCATCAGAGGTGTTTTTCAGTGGAGGTGGGCGGAACTTGGTCTTTTTAACTGAAGGGGGGTCAGTCTGCAAAGGGGGTGGCGGGGGGTCCAAAACAGAAGCTTGCCTGCGTCCTGCCTGAAAGAAAAAAAAAATCAAAAAGTGATTATGGAACAATGTGGGGATCTGAACCTGCACGGTTCAGTTTCATATGAAAACTGTTTGAATTTAGCAAAGTTGTATTGTACAGCTGAGAAAGGCGTCTCACCTCTCGACCCTCGTCTTTGCTGTTGATCTCAGCTTGACTTTCTGTCTCCTCTTCCATTGCTCTTGCTCTCTCAGCTCTCTCTGTTTGAGACGGGCCCCCTCCTACGTCTCTCTCAGACTCTCGCTCCATTTTGCTCCCTTTCTTTCCATCCTCCTTCCCTTCACAATGCTGACCTATTGAACATTTTGAACATGACTTTCGAGGGACTGCAAGAACATACAGTAATGCAAATGCTTGATTAATATTTAATAACAACTGCTGTTAAAGACCTTGAAATAGCCATAATATCTGTTTTGTAGTATCTTTTGAACTATCTTTTGAACATTTATTTTAGTGTTCTTTTTACACGTTACATGTACTTCTTTTAGTACTAACAGTAAATTATGCGTAATTATATGCAACTAAGCCTAAAACAAACCCTATACCTAATCCTGACCTTACAGTAAGTACATGTTGTTAATTATTACTCCTTACTTCAATGTATATTTTCACTGTAACAAGGACGCACCTTAACTTAAAGCACACACCTTAACTTAAAAATTTATAATTAATTTAATTTATAACTGAAATTAACAAGGTTTGATAATGAGGTTAGATTTACCTTTATGTGTGTGTTGCACCGATTCCTCCAAACCAGTAGGCGGCGTCTGATGTCCATCCTTTGACACCACCAGGTCTCTCTGGGTCTCCATCACCTTCCTAGATTCTGGTCCTCTCTCGTTTTCCATGTGCATGTTTACCTGAGACTGCAGCTGCGCATCTGTCTGCACAGCCAGGGCTGAGGGGGTCTTCGCTTGGGGCGTTGAGGATGACGCTGGAACTGATGTGGAACTTGCTGTGCTTTGTGGCACGGCTGTCACTGACACAACTCCTCCAGCTAAACTGACGCTGGGGTAAATGGCGGTCACAAGTTGACGGGTGGCTGTCGAGGCTTGTGTAGGTTGTGACAATCCGCTCTGGGGCGGGCATGGAGCCAGGAGGGGTGGCTGACCTGTGGTAGAAATTTGATGATGTTTGTCACGCAGTGTTAAATATGTGTTGGTAGTTTAAAGAACTCTCAGTCGTAAAACTCACTTGCAACAATCGGTTGAACCAAGGTTTGACCGGCTGGGGCAATTGCCGTGAAGCCAAGGGTCGCCACTGGAGATTGCAAAAAAGATGGACCAGCAGGTGACGGGGTCTGGTGGGTGGAAGAGACTGCAGGTGTTGAACCCAATGGCAAAGGAGCTGAAACTCCAGGAGTTGACTGGACATATGTGATCCTGTGCAACAAAGGCACAGCTGAAGTTAGATTTGAGACACAGTGACTTTTCCAAGTAAGACATGTAACTGGATCTCTCTTAACACTCCTGTCAAAGAAATAAACTCCTAACCCTAATTAATAAAATCAGAGGATGAACATTTGATAAAATGGTATAAAAGTGTTAATTTTTACACCATTATTTTAGTTTTAGACAGTTTGTGTTTTTTGACTAAAAAAAGTCCTTTCAGAGTAGATATTTAGGTTCATCATGCCATATTCAAAATTTACTAAAAACATCGAAACTAGTTAATTTCACTTAGACTGAAATGGCATATAATTTTAGAAAAAAAAATTCTTTATTTCATAATTTTCATAATCCTTTTCATCCCATTTTTGTTATCGGTGACAAAAAAACTTGACTTTTTTCAACTAACATATTTGTCAGTAGTTTTCTTATCATTTGGTGCCCATGATTAAAAATTAAAATATTTAATAAAATCTAAAATGAATTATTATTATTATTATTAATAATAATAACAATAATAATAATATACATATATATAAATACATTCTTAACACATTGTTAGTGCAGATCTTAATCTTAATCTTGCAGTGTTATTTTGTAACAGTATGACAGTATTAACAGCGTGTTTTCAGTAAAATCCTTTAATTACAGTCTTAATTATGCATCTTTTTCATTTCATCTTTGAAACTTTTGTCAACTAACAAATTTAGTAACTTAACGTTTGGCTCCCATGGTCAAAATTCATTTTTTATTATATATAAGGCAAAGAAATAATCTATAATTTTGTATAATATAAAAGAATATACAGATTTTTGTCTTCTAAAAACAAACAGTGTCAGTACATTGTCAAATCAGATGGTGTTCAAGAACCAACAAGGATGTTGATCCAGGAACATGTCCTACTTGGCACAATCACTAGAAGGTTAGACTGTGTTATGTTTCAGTGCTCAGATGTCTGGCAGCAGTTTTAAAGAGACAGTGGGCAGTAAAGTACCTTGTAGGTGGTGGCGTCAAGAGCACCGTCTGAGGAGGGGTGGGCCCAGGGGCCATGACAGTCGCCGTTGGCATAGAGACAGGAAACGAGCTGCCAGTATGCACTGATCCTCCAGGATGCACATTTGTTTGGACCACAGGCATTGGTGCAATTTGAATGATCTGAAAAGCAAAGAAGCGCATGAATCCGACACATCTGTTGCAAATACAATAAATGCTTCTCGTTCATGTACCAGGATAGTAACTCGAGCCGATCTACCTTACTTCCTGGTTGAGTCCCATTTTGAACAGGAAGGGGTGGACCCACCAGGGAAATTGGCTGCGGAGGTGTAGATCCTGTTCCGACTGTTGCCATGGGAACCAACATCTTGCTCTGCAAGACTGGGGACTGCGCTTGAACTGTGCAAAGACATGAAAAGGACTGATATAGTAGAGACCGAGAATAGACTTGATAAACTCATTTCCCTAACACTGTGTGCATAATCCTGATCCTTATAAGCTTGGGAAACCTCATTAAATCTGTTGAAAAGCATCAATAAAGCTCACATTCCCTTGGATGAGGACACATCAAATAACTTATAGGCTTCCCACATGTTTTAAAATGAAATGACTTGTTCATGAATGAGTCATTTGTGAAGTGGTTCGACTGAGTCATTGAAAAGAACCAATTCTCTCATATGTCAAATATTGGGCCTGTTTTACACAAAATGCAATATCCAGTCCAGTCATTCATAACCACAGGTTTTTCGCTGTTAAACCTAAAACAGAAACTTGAAAATATTAGTGCTGTCCAAAGGTTAAAATAATTAAACTGTTTTAAAATTAACCTCTTTTTTCCATTTTAAAAAAATGAAGTATCATACAAGCTAAAATAAATTTATTTCAGGTTGGATGACGTCAAAAAAAACTTCAGACACACCGAAGAGGCTGTGCATATACAATTCTGCTCAAAGTTATTTTTTTATTTATTTATTTTATTTTTTTTTACTTTTAATAATAATAATAATAATACTTTTATTCAGCAATGGTGCAATAAATTGATTAAAAGTGACAGTTAAATAAATGTTACAAAATATTTTTAAAAAATGCAGTTCTCTTGAACTTTCTTGAACTTCACCAAAAAAATATTAAGCAACGCAACTATTTTCAACACTGATAATAAGAAATGTTTTTGAGCATCAACTCAAGCATATTAGAATGACTTCTAATGTGATTTCATCACAGAAATAATTTACTTTTTAAAATACATTAAAATAGAAAAAATAGTTATTTTATATTGTAATAATCTTTCTGAATATTACTATTTTGACTGTATTTTTAACAAATAAATGTAGCCTTGGTGAGCATAAGAGATTTCTTTCGAAAACATTAAAAAATTCTTACTAACCCCTAAACGGTACGGTAATTTACACCGATCAAATACATTTTTTAAGAGAGAAAATTAAATGAAGTTTAATGTCTATTATTTACTATAAAAATGTCATAAATTAATGTTTAAATTAATATAAATTAATTTAAAAATTTGATTCATTTCCACAAATGTTACAGTCCTGAAAATCCCTGTGGGAACCCTGAATTTAACTTAAAGTGCCCCTATTATGGGTTATGAAATGTTCATATTTTGGTTTTGGGAGTCCCCAACAACAGGTTGACGTGTATGCAAGGTCATAAAACACTTTCATTTTCTTATAATATGCATTTATTTTTACCTTATTTGCTCAACGACTCCCAAACGATTCATTCAACGATTCATTTTTTCCAAACCCCTTCTTTGCGTGACGCTAATCTGCGGTGATTGGTCGATTTCATTTACAGCAGTGTTTGTGAGCTTTTAACGCTCCAAAAGCGGCACTTAGTGGCAAATAATGAATTTGCATTTTCATTCAGACCAACGCGAAAATCAATTTTTCCCAGGTCTGCGCGTGCAACAAGTGGGTGGGCAATATGCTAATGTTTCATTTTGACGTCAAAATGAAACGGCTTAGGACTCATTTTAAAAATGACTCGTTTCAATGATTCAGAGTCGACTCTTTCGTTTGAGAGACAATAACTTTATATATGGTGCCCTTTTCTGATTTAAAACTTTGGAGGATATTTTCATTCACTTAGAGCTGTGTTACACACTGCATGAAAGGTCATTTTCAAAAATCCATAATAGGGGCACTTTAATGCGTGACCGGTTTCTTCACCACAATTTAACTGTCCCAAATCTCACCTCCACCTCCCGGGCTGACTCCTCCCACAGCTGGGATTGAAGCATATCTTATTCCTTGCCCCGCCCCTGAATGTACACCATTGGCCAGAGTCACATGGGTGGATGCGGCACTGGGCAAGGTAAGGATGCTGGAGGGCTGCTGGGTCTGCTGGGAGGAGGGACTGTTGGGATTGGCAGTTGCAGGCAGAGTTGGAAGGATGTACTGCACCTGTGTTATGGGTTTCCCGCCACTAGGGGGCGTAATGGAGGCAGCAGGGAGGAACTGGTGATGAAGCAGGGGAAGGGGTACTGCACTGTTACTAGGGGCTCCGTTGCATGGAGTAGGTTGGGGTGGGGTGATGAGCTGAACGGTGGGTTGGTTTGGGAAGGCTCCTCCCAGGACTAGGCCAGTTACTAAGCTTCCTTGCCCATTAGGTTTGGGAGAAGAGGAGGGAAAGTACCCACCTCCTCCTGCTCCGCCGGCACCGATCAGTAGCTTGGGCTTCCCATCTGGAGGTAGGGTCCCAACAGCCACACCCCCATCAGCTGGCTTGCTGGCAATGGGGATAGGGGTGCTAGTGATGGGACGAACAACATTGGTCACTACGGTGGAGGCCATCCTGACAGCGCCTCGCAAAGGGTATGTCCCGGCATCATGCAGAAAAGTGGCGTTTATACCAGTGGCGGAGGCCGAATTAACATGGAACGGAACCTGCCCTCCTCTACCTCCTCCTTTCCCTTCTTTGGGCCCCCCATTATCCAGTTCTGCACCACCCATGCTTCTCTTCTCCTTCTTCTCCAGGTTCTTGTCACGCCCCTCTTCGTTGTCTTTGTTGCCAGTTGTGCCATTCGGAGAGAACGCCAAAGAGGAATGGACTGGTTGGAAGGTGCGCTGAAGAGAAAAAGATAATTTATGGCATCAGATCACTATTATACTCTGATAATCTGATCATTTCATGTTGTGTGTGTTTCATAACTGTACATAAAATTACAATTCAAATATGCGGAATACAGAATAAAATTTTAAGTGAAAAACAGCTTCAGTTTTCTACACAAAGTTCATGTATGGCTTCAGACCACTTGGATTTTACATTGACATTGCATTTATGCATTTGGCCAACACTTTTTTCCAAAGCAACTTTGCATTCAAGCTATAATTTATTTAAGTTCATGCATTCCCTGGGATGCATGACCTTAGTGCTGTTAGCGTCATGCTTTTTACTGTTTTAGCTCCAGGAAGGCTCAATATGTAATATAGCGCAAAAGTCATATGGACTACTTTTAATATATTTTTGTTGTTTTTGGAGGGAAAAAATGGGATATATATATATATATATATATATATATATATATATATATATATATAAATAACAGTATCTCAGTTATACTAAAATTACACAAAGGTGAGTAAATAATGACAGAACTTTAATTTTTGGGTGAACTATTCCTTTAAGGCAAACAATTTGTTTAGTGAACCATCTAAGAGACAGAACGCTTAGAGACATCTGCTGCCTTGTGGGTATATCCATTGGCGTGGAAAACCTCACGAGAAAATCCTGAAGAAATAATAGTTACTTGCCAGACAACCAAACACACAGATGCTGAAATAATCTGTTTTTTATAAATAACTAGATGAGAGCAAATATCATTTCTGTTGCTATGGTAATGAGACTTATCTAATTTAAAGCATATTTCTTTAAGAGATCTATGGTCTTTTCATCAATTAAATATGAACGTGAACTTTATTCTAGACAACATATGACAGCTGGATGTGGTTAGGAGGCAAATAACACTGACATTTTTAAAGCATCAAGATTTTATAACTTGCATAATGTGAAAGTGTGCTTTTGTCACTGTTTTTAATCAGATTTCCAAAGGAATTTGGAGTTTTTATGTAATACAGAACGTTTATTCATTTAAAAATGACCTAAAACTGCATGAATAATTTAACAAGAGTTTAAAAAAAAGTTGAAAATAGTTGAACTGTAACAGATGTAATGCGGGACATATTGCTTGACATTTCATGCCAACTTCCCATGTGATGTATTAAGTGTTACCTTGCTGTCAGCTTCATCTGCATGCTCGTTTTCGTCATCGCTGTCTGTCACTCTCTCTTTACACTTCAGGTCAATGGAGCCTTCTGCAAATGAGTCTTCTGTGGGGGAATCACACATTAGCTGTGAGACCAGGGCTTGCAAATCTCACACTCATGGGACTGAGAGCGCCGAGCAGTGAGCAGATTTTGCCTTTCCAAAATGAATTAATGATGTTTGGATGGTGGTGGTGCATCAGAGAGCACAGAACTCGTGGGAGACACAGACTCAAGAATCAGTCAGGACTGACTAATAATGAGAAAATGAGAATGGAAAGCAAAACCGAATCGCTGAAAGATAATCATTTTCTGATGGTGGGTACGTTCCACATATAACAGCATTATCTACAGATCTGGGGGTTTTGGGGTCTTACGTTTTTCAAAATGCAGAAAACATAGACAGAATCCCAGAATCCAATCATAGAGATGGAATTTATTGTATAACGCGGAATGCCACAGAACTTGACTAAATCTGGATCAATAAATCAAAAGTAGGGCCGTACACAAATCCTGATTAAAAATAGTGTCTGTGAACACTAAACCATGAAAAGTCTGCATGTTCTGTATGCCTGTGTAAATTAGTGATGCAGTTTCGTCTACTACACTCAAGCGTCTACCGTTTCCTAACCTAGAAAGTTTTTAGGTAACACTTTATTTTAAGGTGTCCTTGTCACACATATTACATGTACTACTACTATAATAACAATTAATTACACATAATTACATGCAAGTAACCCTAAGCCAAACCCTAATCCTAACCCTAACCATATAGTAAGTACATGTAGTTAATTAATATTACTCAGTACTTAAATGTATAATTACACTGTAACAAGGACACCTTAAAATAAAGTGTAACCACTTTTTACATTTCTGAAGAAACTATGAGTGGTGCACATGCAAAACTAGCCACAGTGATGCTAAGGAGTTCTGGATGGTTGCTAGGGCATTCAAGGTGGTTGCTAGGGTGTTCTGAGTTGCTATTTATCATATTGACAAAGATGTATCCATCTTATTTTTAATGTACAGCAATTTGTAACTTGAATGCGCAAGAACTTCCATGTCATTCACTTCCAGTTATTTGTAGCAGTCGAAAACATCTGCTTGATATTGCAAACCTGTATTTCTTATAATATTTTAATGTATTATAAACACACCGGTTTGTAGTGTAAATAGTTTTACCATTTGCTGCACTCCAGTTATTTACCTACAACGGCTAATGAATCACATTCACAGAAAACAGCTCACTTTTGTGTTGCAAAATGAGGTGGATATGATGCACGTAATTTACCTATGACATCATCATCCCCCTCTTCGCAGATCACCATAGGCTCTTCATCGCTGGTCACATCCTCACTCGGTCGTCGAGTGTGAGCAGGGGCACGGGGATGAAACAGTCCCGTGCTTTCCAGCACTCTCTCCTTCTCCCTCCTCTCCAGAGAATGCACAGCGCTCTGGGAAAATGCGCGAGGCCGTTGAAGCTGCCCTCTCATTGATCCTCCGTGACCGTCAGACCTAGGTGAAGTCCAGCTGGGCCCTGCTCCTTTGTGGTCTGCCCCCTGAGATGTGGAATGGGCCTCTGGGGAAACAAAGAAGGTTAATTCAACATCAGTTGTGTTTCACACTACTATGCACTCATAGTTTCACAAGACCAACAAACGCCCACGCATATAAACAAACTCCCACACGGACCTGTGCTTTCAGACACGCTGCGCTCATGAGCTTCTTTGGCCCCTGGAGTTCCCCGGCCCTCAGACAGGGACTTCCTTCTGTCCTTGTTACACCATTTCCAATCAGGGTGAGCTCGGAAATGAGCCTCCTTCACCTAAAAGACAGCAAAACCATAGTGAAAAATAAATATACTAAAATGCATTTGTAATACATTTATTTCATGCAAGTATATTTAAGTATACTATAAGTACATTTACATATTTATGTACTTAATTAAAATATACTAAACTGGTATGCTTAAAGTCTGCTAAACTGGAACAACTAATTTTGTACTTAATGCACTTTTATTGTGTGGAAGTAGTGCTGAAGTCCAACTAAAGATCTACTGAAGTATATTGGATTGTGCTGAAGTGGAACTATTGCAAGTATACTTTAGGTACACCTTAAATATCTTGCATTTAAAGACCAATATTACTCAAAGATCATACAATCCTCATCAATAGTGACATTAAAACATATTTTAGGCTTAATATTAAGAAATGTGCATTGTGCACAAGTAGTACTCCAAATAAAGTTGAATTATAATTTTTATATCAGTAAGTCTCGAGCGATTTGTCAGCAAATATGTTAATAGATTTGAACTATAGTTAGTATGAAATAAATGTATTTTATATATATCTTTTTACTGGAGGAGTTACTAATAAGTTAATAATAAAGTAACAGGCTTAATCAACAATAACAGTGCAACAATTGGATCATGCACATATTCAGATTTCTGTAAGTGCATAATTTTTAAATCTATGATCATTTAATATTTAATAAATTTGTAATCACTATAGTATTACTAAATGATGAATAATTAATTTTGATAACACTACACTACATTACACTACCGTTTAAATGTTTGTGGTCAGATTTAAAAAATAATAATAATAATAATAATTATTCATTATTAATTTTATTAATTATGTATTATAATGGTAATGGTAATTTATATGGTTAGATTTTTTTTTTAAATGCTGTTCTTTTGAACTTTTTATTCATCAAAAATGCTGAACAAAAATGTCTCGTTGATACAAAAATATTTAGCAGCACAACTGTTTTTAACATTGATGATAATAATAATAAGAAGAAATGTTTTTGTGCAGTAAATCAGAATATTAGAATGATTTCTGAAGAATCATGTGACTCTGAAGACTGAAGTAATGATGCTGAAAATTCAGCTTTGCATCACAGGAATAAACTACATTTTAAAATACATCCAAATAGAAAACAGTTGTTTTAACTGTTAAAATAGTTTAAATAGTTTTAGTGTATTTTTGAACAAACAAAGGAGCCTTGATTAGCATGAGAGAAAAACACATTAAAACAATTTGAATGATACTAGTGCATACTGGCGTTAAATTGGCCATCAATCATCCTCCTTTCCAGATATTTGCATCTACAGTACATACTGTATATCGACCACTGTAAAACTGATATCGGTCTATCATTTATTCAGATGCAAAACCACGTTTTAACTCCACGTTATGTCCTAATTTCAAAGGAAAGACAACAGATTGGCATGACATCTTTCTCTTATGCAGTATTTGATAATATTTCACAAAAATGACTGTACCTGGAAGGCAAGATCATGATACTTCTGCTTCTCTTTGGGTCCCAGCGCGTACCACCACTCACCCAGTATTTTACTGACAGTACGGTTGTCCTGGTTGGGGTGCCGCTGGTGAACCAGTGCACGGTGCCGCTTGCTAAAGATCATAAATGCGTTCATTGGCCGTCTGATGTGGTCCTTTTCCCTCTTTGTGGTTTGGGAGAGAAGAGAGAGAGAGATTGGAGAAATAATGAGTGTACATTTGTATAATACTTTTAACAGAAGATTAAAAGGGAAATGAATGATGGCAATACTTAACGACTGTAGCCTGAAACCCTTGACAAATTTCTGGGTAATTTTTCAGCACTCACTAAAAAGTGAGATGGCGGGGCTGTCTGGTGATACTCAAACGAAACCAGGCAACTGATAAAATTTTTAATAAAAGGACACGAATAGCAGAACGAAACTTACCTTCTTGTCAGCTTCTTTTGGGAGTGCACTGAGAGATTGTGTGCGCCTTTTCACTGGGCTGGTGGATGGAGCAGTGTCTTGAGCTGGGAAAAAACTAAAAAAAAAAAAAAGGGGCATCAAAAACAATAAGCACAAAAATTAAAAAATAAATAAATGTTTGCTGTCATTCTCAAGAGATGAGATTCAAACAGATATTTACAGGTCGTCAGCATCACTCTCGGTCTCACTGTCACCTCCTCTCTCCACGGGTGGGTCTTCAGCAGCAGGAGGGGGGCAAGACGGGGAACCTCTCTCTGGTGCTGGATGGTCAGTAGGTCCCTCAGTCACAAGGGCAACTCCACAGCGAGGTTCTGCAAGTTTATTCAGTTTCAATATATCAACTGAATGTGATTTTGTGTATATTCTACGCAGTGTCATACAAGAAAATGTTGCAATGTCAAATTATAGTGTTCAGATGTTACCTTTGCTCTGATTTACAAGTGTTTGGCCATCTGCAGGCTGCATGGACAATTTTGTCTGGCTGGTCTCCAGAAAAGGAACCAACGAATGCCACGCGAACACTGGCACAGAGCGGGGCTCCACGTTGGTCCAAACTAAATACAGAAACAGACAAAAAAATTATATATTCACACGACTCTTTCGGAAAACCCACAGCCTCTCTATTCTCTTAGGAGGGAACTGTTGAAAAGGCACCTTTAACCCTAGCTTTTCTGAAAGTGTGTATCTGTCCTATGCATCTGTAATTCCAGGGATCTGTATATCTCAGATTAAGTACTCATGAGAATCAGGGCGGTCCAATCATCCTCTAGCCATGCATGTCTGGGCAAGTTCCCGTGTATCATTTCAGACATGCTGCAACTGTCTAAAGAAACACTGACCCTGAAAGCACAGTGCATTCTTCACTACACACACCCAAACACACCTGCTGCTGACCAGCATACCAAAGTCACTCTGAGCCCCCTTATTACAGTTTGTCAGCCTGAGAGGAAATAGAAAGTGTTTGTTGGTGTCCTCCAACTTACAAAACAACATATTCTGGCCTGCACAAACTACTCTAGAAAAAAAAAAGTTATTTTTCTCTTGTAAAAATAAACTATGCTGTGCAATAAATTTATTTGGATAAAATAAATGTGAATAGAACTGCCTAGATAATTTGGCACTGGAAGAATTTGATACTACATTTTTAAAAGAACACTGAAATTGACTTTGTTACTTTGGGAAATCTAAGCATAGTGTGTGATATTTTGAGATTTGCTCTGAAACTCAAGAGACACGTGAGAATCTTTAATTTAATTTTTAAATAAAGAATCTTAAATCTTTAATTTAATGCAACCTTGATGAATAAAAGTATTAATTTCTTTTAAAAATGTTTTTGTATTGTAGTGTACAAATAATATAAAGTTAGCACATTCACATTATTAAATTATTTTACATACTTTAAGCTGTTGGTGTCTATGGTAATCAATTTACAAATATCAGTGTTCTAATTGGTTTTATTCCTCTTTAAGGTCTCTTACCAGTGCCAGGCCGTCCCATGATGATGTCTTTGCGAGGAGCAGGGTGAGGGGACTCGGCTGGAAGGATGAGAGGCAACAGAGCAGTGGGTGAAGGATGGCAAGCCACAGGCTGTGGGAGAGCACCACCTGCATCTGCAGGCCCACCTGACTTCCTCTCTTGCTCTTTACCTCCTGAGCCAGATAGTGCAAGGGCAGGTCCAGTGGTTGCATTAGAGGTGGACACATTCAAAGCGGCAGAGTTTGAATATGCGGGATGTCCAGGAGCCACAGGCGTCAATGACTGAGAGGAAGTCACCAGGACTAAGGTGGGAGCGGGATTGCGAAGGAGAACGGCTCCGTTGGTGGCGGCACCATTTATGGGCACAGGGGCCTGGAGGCCCACGGCATGGTGAGGGGGCTGGCTGTGCTCCCTAGAGCGTGAGCTTGCTCTACGGCTCAGGGGACCATCGCTGAATTTTGCCAACGGCACATCGGGGTTACGAACAATGACAGGCGAATCGCGTAGGGGAACGATACGACGTGAGCTGGGATCCTGTGGCAGTGGTGAGGGTGGTGTGGGAGAAACCAGCATAGGAGGTGGAGTGGAAGCGGCAGAGGATGAGGGTCGGCTTGTGACGCTCCTCTGTCGAGGAAATGAGAGAGATGAGAGGGTGGTAGGCTGGCTTTGAGGGGATAGAACCCTGAATGCTGCCACGTTGAGGCTAAGGCCGGGGTCATTGAGTTGGGGATCAGATTTCACATAGTCTGATGCACTGGGCAGCGGGGGTGGAGGGACATCCAGCTTACGTTTACTGGGACTCATGGGTACAGTGAACGTCAGGTTGGTCTGAAAAGTGGGGATGATGCCAGAGATGTGGCGCTCACGTTCTGCACTGGGAGTGCCAGGGATTTTCGTGCCACTGAGGTGGCGAGGACGGCGAGGGGTCAGTGGTGCTGTGATGGGGCTGAAATTAGCTGGGCGGAAGCCAAATAGCGTGGGCGAGGGGGACGGCGCAGGTGAGAACGGTGACTGATTGGATACAGGTGAGAACGAGGGCGTGCACGAGCGTGAGCTGCCAAGTGAGACCAGCATATTTGCAGCCTCGCACTCGTCAAAGTCAAAGCGCGACATGTCACGTGGCAGTTCTTGTGGTATAAGAGAAGTCATCACCAGACGTGGTCGAGAGTCTCCACCACGGCTGCTGGCTTCGCTGCTGTCTCTTGAGTTGTCGTCCCAGTCATATTCGCTGCTGGTGCGTCCACCTAAACGAAGGTCAGGTGTGAGGGTGCCCGTGCTACTGGCGCCACTCCTGTCTCGGCCAACCCCGCCTCCGGCTTCCATCTCTTTGGTGCGCATGGAGAGATGCCGCGAGCAGTAGCCGCGCCTCTGCGACTCCTTCGAGCAGCCTTCACGTGAGCACAGTCTGCGCCACTGCTTGCCGTTGAACTTCTTGCGGATGCCTGTAGGGGTGCACACCACATCGCCCTTCTTGTACTTCTGTTGAGCGGCCGTGAGGGGTGTGCGGGAACGTGACGAAGAGGACGAGGATCCAGAGCCACCCCCTGATGCACCATGCGAGTTGGAGCTGGGGGTCTTGTCCAGAGAGCCTCGAGAAGAGCTTGGGGGCAAGGGAGGAAGCTGAGATGTGGAGGAGATGACTGCCGCACCTGTGGCTGAATCCAGGCCCAGGAGCATAGGGGGGTGATTTGGGTGAGGAGCAAGGGGCAGGTGGGGTGCAATCGGGGTACTGAGCCCTCTCACCACAGAAAGGTGAGGGCTGAGGTAGTTTGGTTTAGAAAGAATGGGCCGATGCTGAGAAGGAGCCCCCAGAGCTTTGCTTCCCAAGGCAGTGATGCCACCATCCCTTAGCTGGCTAAGACAGCTGACTTCCAAGTCCACCCCATCTGGGGTGGATGAATGAAGAGGATGATGCTTTTGCCTCTCCCTCTCCCTTTCTCGTTCTCGTTCTCTTTCTCTCTCTAAGTGCCTATGCAAGTCTCTTTCCTGATCCTTTTCTCTGTGATGTTCCCAGTCTCTGTTTGGGGCCACACTGAGTACAGATGTGATGGCAGTGTTAACGACAGGAGATGAAGAATGGGGTGAGGGGAAAGGTTGAAGCAAACTCTGAACAAACGGTGGTCTAGTCAGTTGAACCACCTCCTGCTCCACTTCCATGTCTTCTCTTTCCTCCCACTCTCGTTCTCTTACCCTCCTACCATCAATCCCTGGCTCTGCTGGCTGGGGCGGCTCTAAATCCCAAGGAGGAACCAGGAGGCGGAGATTTTGTCGTGAGACCCAAATGGCCTGAGTCCTTCC
Source organism: Spinibarbus caldwelli (assembly GCA_039654775.1). Taxonomy (NCBI): domain Eukaryota; kingdom Metazoa; phylum Chordata; class Actinopteri; order Cypriniformes; family Cyprinidae; genus Spinibarbus; species Spinibarbus caldwelli. The sequence continues at coordinate 5,822,758 of CM077244.1, read as the reverse complement.
GTCATCTTCCACACCTCTCCTCTCCTTTCTCTCATCAGACCGATCTTCCCTTAGCTGAACACGGTATGGGAAAGACACAGCTGGGTGTGGATCTACTTGAGTGACTATACCTTCTCTGTACCACTGTTGCGCTCCCTCACTGCCCTCGTCACCTCCTCCGAAGGGGATGCAGACTCGTGTGCCTATAGCCACCGGGGCCACACCGGGAGGTGATGCATCTAGAATAAGGTCAACAGAATCAGTAGCCACTCGAAATGGGTACTTGCATATGGTCTTTTCTCCATTTAGTTGCACCTCCACAATCCCATGCTCCTCGCTAACTCTCCGCACAACTCCAGTGCGAAACACTCCAGACATTTCCCGGCCCCGATCGTGAGGCCAACCTTCCCCTAATCTGGGACCCTGTCGGGCCAGAACTCTCTGATTTTTGAGACCTTTGGCGAGGACCCCGGCTAGACCAGATGACAGGCTCTCCTGCGAGGATGTCGAAGTGCTATGTGCTTGTGGCTTTTGGGAGTTGGAGTGAGAATCACGTCCTGAAGCTGTCACTTCTAGGTCGGCCGAGTGTTCGCTGGCTGTGTCGGTTGAGGAGCAACGCTGTGGGCTGGATACGCTCGGCCCGTCCCTCTCTCCGCATTCGCCCGCAGTTCTACCTGTAGGCCCAGGTACATTGTTGTGTCCATACCCAGTGATGCTGTCCTCAGCCAGCTGGCTTTGACCATGCAGGTCTGTGTGTGCAGCAGAGGCAGCTGGGCCCTGGCTAGCACCACTTCCGTTATGAGAGCTGCTGCTGCTCTGTGGGGGTGTGCTGGGAGTGCTGGCGTTGCCATGGTTTCCGGCAAAGTGCTCCGAGGTGTACTTCTTCTTGGGCACGCGGGCCTTAAAAGTGGCTGTCTTGCGACTAGACAAAGGGCTGGGGCTGTTGCTGGCGCTGGTCGTGCTACTGTTGCTGTCACTCTGTGTTCCGCCAGACTTGGAGCTCCCGGGGCATTCCTCTGTCTTCCCAAAATCCCCTGCTATACTGAGGACCCCCTCCTTTTCCGGAGACCCGCTTCTTCTCAGTGGCCCTTCCTGTGATGAGTCAGAATTTGAGGAGATATGTCTCTTGGGAGAGGTAGGTGAAATTTGGAGTTTTTCCTCTGTTTCTCTCTTCTCTTCCTGTGGGCTACTGTCCGCTGTCCTCCTCTTAACTCCCTTGGCGCGAGTGGATGGGGGCGACCGCCTTTCTTGCTTTTTAATGGGCTTCATCTTGTCTTGCTCTAAGACAGTCTCTAATCCTCCTGATTTCCAGCGAGTCCCAGCCTATCAATATCTTCCACTCTGTTTCCCTCTTGCATCCCGCCCCTTCTCTTTTTCTTCTGTTCTTGTCCAAGCCTCTTCCTGTTTGCGCTGTCCTTTCCTTCTTAAATTAGAGCCTGCAATGAAACACAGCACATGAGATGGATCAGTTTGTAATACAGCACTACAATTCTCATATAGAGAATTGGGAGTATAGAAAACAGAATATACAACCAAAAACAAGTTAATAAAGTTTTAAGTTTAGTGTCTAATCTCATCAAAACATTTTCAGTGTGAATTTATATAACGTAGCCTTAAAAGTGGATATAACAACTTAATACAAGAAAATTTGACAACAACAGAACACAAAGAAAAATGCTTGCCCAGACAAGTCACACACACACACTTTGGTTTTTGGCTGGATCAGAGGAGGCGGGGGAATTCCTTGTTCAGTGGTATTTCTGTGACTCTAAGGCTCTCTTTCGCTCGCTCTTTCAAATGACCTTTTTGCATTCGTTACAGAGGCAATCCACCCCTACAGTCCTCACTTCCTGTCACAGCACTACAACATCTCAATGTACAATACCATCCTTACACATTACTACTTACACATTCTTTCCTCCTACCAAAACACCCTTTTCTTCACAATCCAGACTTCAGTTTAAAGCCCATTTAAAACCCACAGATATGTTATCAACATTAATGTTTGCATAAATATATTTAGACACTTGGATACACTTTCTACAACCCAGTTTAAATACACCTTGCAGATTACAAATAATTCAGTATAGTCAAATGACAATTAATTTAAGCTTTGAATATCTCCAAAAACTGCATGCAGGGTTGATGACTATAAAATACAACTTACTGGTTTTTATTAAATTATGGATGTGCATCTAATATATTATGATTAAAGGTCAGAACATGAATGACCTCTTTTGACAAGCCAATGCATGCTGGAATTGATGAAGATGTAACAGATCGTTTTAGGTCCGCAATGCAAAACTGCCCCATTCTTGTGAGCAGAAACCACAGTAACCACACTGCCATTTGCACTGTAAGACAAGTTTGCAGGCAATATGCAAATCTAAGATATGCAGTATATAACCTTCAGTAAGAAAATTCCATCATAAAATAGTTTACTAAGATCTGCTATGACTTTTATTGCCTGGTCATGTAGGTGAGTAAAATTTTTGGGGCACTAAACTATTCCAGTGCATATACGATAACACAAAGTGTAAATAATGAAAGGTTCTATTTAAAAGGGCACTCAGTTTGTATACCAATAGTACCACTGGTTCAGATTTTATACTGACATCACTTTTTTTACTCATTGTGTCCTTATTCTGTATGGACTTGCAGATTGCATGCTCATACATACCATCACTATGGTTATGTTTGTGCTTTTTTATAAAATAAAGATTTTAATTTTTTTTTATAGGCCTATGTTTTATAATTATATAATAAGTAGCAGTAACTGTCAACTCTGCATGACACGTGTCATGTGATGTCAACCCACTTCATATAAGAATTGTATATAACTTTAATGATTTTGTAACTCAAACCGTAGAGCATGACACCAGCAACATCAAGGTTATGGGTTTGATTCCCAGGGAATGAATGAACTGGTAAAATGTATACCTTGAATGCTATATGAATCACTTTGGATGAAATGTCTGCGAAATACATAAATCAATGAAATAAAAAATAAAATAAAATAAATCGGTGTAAAACTTGAACTGGCAAAAAAAATAAAAATAAGTTTATATGCAATGCACTAAATAGCTATTTATGTTTCTCGGCCTGCTCACTGCACTCACTGACCCTTTAAGTAATTATAACAACTCAGTCTTATAATGACTCGCCAGATGCACAATAATAAATGTTCCCATGCAACAGCAAGACTCCAAATAAACACAAATGTCCCAAAACAAAGTAAAAGCCCTGTTTCCCATCAACAATGGTGCTGCTGTCGTCGACTTGCGAAAGTTTTGCTGAGTAGTACACCGCCGTATCTGTGTCAAGCGCTTTTATTGGTCGTAGTGCCCTACTCTACGCTTACAACCACCTACGACACAGTCGAGTGGCGTAGGCCTCCTCCATAACACAAGGCCGCAGAGCAGCTTCCCGACTCCCTGAGGCTCCTGAATCGAGGGCGACGGTGCCCATATCATTAAATATGAGAAAAAAACAAACAATCCTTCTCAAATATATGCGCCTGTATGGTATAAATATGAAAACACCCAAATTAAATTTACTGAATGCAACTGAAAAGATATTATTATAAAATAGTCAAGTTCAAGGAACAAAATAATCGCGTTATCTTTACGTAAAAAACTATGGATATGAGCAGTGACAGTTCCTGAAAGGTAAAGGAATACACAAAAGCAGTTTGTTGAAGCTGTAGCTGTTGTGTCACACAAATATTTTCAGGAAAAAAAGTTTTTAGGCTGACTGTGCACCTCCACCCCTCCCTTTCAATGTGTGTGTATGTTAAAATGCTTACTCCGCCATTTTATCCAATCCACTAAGAAAAATTAAACAACTGACGGCGAAACACTGTAGATGGATCCGCGACGTAAAGGCAAAACACAGCATTAAATATATAGGCAGATCACTGCAGTACTGCAGATGAAAGGTTTCAACTCACCCCGTGAATATTTACAGTGCGTCGAAATGGTGTCGATGCGAAAACCAAGCCTATAAAACCACGGAATCCCCGAGGAAGCTTTTGCAAAGAGTGTTTTTCTTCCGCAAATGAGAAAAAGTCCAGCCGTTGAGGTTCCAGGGTACTCTACAGTCGCAAAATGGTGAATGAAGCACTAAGCCTTGACAACCAGCGCCCTCAGCCAATCAGCGTTCACAAAAGGGTACAGTAGCCTATCAGTATTCGGGCAGCGGTGATGAGGGCGGAGTCATCTGTCAAAGTCCCGTTGATCGACAGGCCGCTCGGACCAATCGCGCTACGGGAAAACAAGAAACAGCTGGTCGATCCTGAAACTGCATCAGCCAATGGGGTTCAAAGGGAGGGGCACCCGAAGGGAGTAGGTGGGCAAAATCGAGATTATTAACAATTTGCGATGTCTAAATACTTTTGTAGTCAATTTGAGAAAAGCGTTGTTGCCAATGTGAAATAAAAGAGAAAATATAAACGATAAAACAAAAATAGCGAGCCAAAAATAACTAACTAAATAAACTTTCAGCAGGACATTCATGAATTGTAAAAATGCAAAGCCTAGTTGTTGGTTAGATTACATTTTTTTTAAGTCTTAAATTGTTTAAAAACCTTTAGAAGATGCAAAAAAATCACTTGTGAAGGCTAATGAATAAAACAGTAGTTATTTTTATGTAAATAGCACAAACATACACTTGCAAATAAGTAATTTACGTTAACATCAGCCCTGTTGGAAAATCTCACTAAAATTGGTAGCTGTGCGCTTTTCAAACAGGGATGACATTAATTTCAATAATAAACAGGAAGGAAGCTCACTTCCAGGTCTGAGTACGCTTCATTCTGTTTTAGCATTCAAAAAAGATATACGCAAAATTAAACCAGACACAACAACCTCAACGACTCCTGTTTCATTTTACACATTCTATACCTTCACGCATCCAGCCAATCACGGAGCTCGTTCAGACTACTTATGACGTCAGCGGCAGTCTTGAGCCCGCCTTCCGCCGGCAGCGTCATCAAATGGACCTGTGATTGGTCAAGCTGCAGGGGTCTCCAGACCAATGACCAAGCCATGTGATGAGCTCATTATGCCTGTTGCCATTACTGCAACCAAACAAGAAGGCTTGAAAGTAAATTAGTCTAAATGAGGAGTTAAAATGCACTGCCACAGAGTGTAGCAGATATAGGTTTCTGCATTGCAAATGTGATTTGATCATTGTGGGTGGCGTCCTTTGAGCCATGTTTCAATAAATGTGTGGTTTCAACAAATGCAAATGGTTGTGTGTGGAACTGCATACTATGGAGATGATCAGTTTATGCATCACGGCTCAGCTGGACCATCACGCACTCTGCATGCAATTATGGCATGCAATGGACAATTGCATAACACACACACACACACACACACAAACACACACTTAAGCACTCAGTCATCCACACAGAGACAGTAATCTCTTAGTACACACCACACCCTGTTCTGTTGTTCTGTTAAAGCTCCCGAGAAGTCCTGGCAGTCCTTGACGTTCAATAAAGATACGTGAGCACTTGTGTGTCTTGTGTAAGGTTAACATTTAACTACGAGAAGAAAAAGTTATGTCAGTGCTCAAAGGCCATGTTTCAGCCTGACCTATAAAACAAAGTGAAAACGAAAGAGAAAGGCAGGCCAAAATGTAGCTTATTCAGTCATAATGAGACTTTCAGGTTGACTCGATACACACTTTGATGGGGATATTATGAAGAACAAAGAATGAGTTTTTGACTCAATGAGGAAACAAACAACCGCTCTGGTCTCACTTATACACAAACATTCAAACATGTTTACAAGAAGCACAGAGTCTGAGAACGTAAAAGTCTTGAGAGGACATAGTGAAGAAAGATTACATTGAAGAAACATTAATATCATGAAATGTATCATTAGAAAATTCACATATAAACACACCCTACAGTAAACTTTCTTGAGCACCAAAACAATACTTTTAAAATGAAGAGCATGTGTTCCCTGCAATGATGTATGTATATATTTTTTCAATATATACATAAATTATATATATATATATATATATGTGTGTGTGTGTGTGTGTGTGTGTGTACAAATTTCATAATATATATATAATTGTATATTAAATACACACACATAAAATTAAGCAATTATTATAATAAAATTAATTAAACTACTTTTATTTAAAATGAATAATTAATTTTAAAATATTTACTTATGCTTCATTTAGGCTATATAATAATCTGCTATACAACTGCATTATCTCCTTTGTATTTTCTGTTTCTTTAATTTTTTTTTAATGTCAGTCAATCAAGTCAAATGGCACAGATACGCACTTTCTCTTCAAAACACACAAACAATCGCAATCAGAGACAAATTAGGCCTCCTTGTTACAACCAACCACTGGTTCATAGTGCCTGATTTTCCAGGAAAACTTAACCTTTGACCTAACCTTACCAGGTCAACGACCCCTCACAGTAAGCGTCCAGGCTTCGCTGGCAATCAAGCAGTGTTTGACCTCAACTCCTCCACCTCCTACTCTTTTGTAAAACATTTTATTATTTCACGGTGAAGAAAGAAATTAGACTTCTATAGTGTATAGTGATGAAAAAACTAAACAGAATATGCAATTCTGAGACAGACTAAATCCAGAAGAACTGTGGCAACGTCTCCAAGATGCTTCAAGAAACCTACCTGCAAACCTGAAAAACTCTGAGGGCAAAAGCTGCTTTAAATGCAAAGGATGGTCACAACAAATGTTGATTTAGTTAATAGAAGTTAATTGATAAAGAAAATCTATTTATGACATTATTTTTGACAGCATCCTCATTTTACAGCATGTTTACACAAGTGCCTAAAACTCTTCACAGTACTGTAGCTTTGCAGGTAGGTTTCTTGAAGCATCTTGGAGACGTTGCCACAGTTCTTCTGGATTTAGTCTGTCTCGTGTTTCTTCATGTGATTCCAGACAGACTGATGATGATCAGATCAGATCTCTGTGTGGAGCACTGGCTGTTGTCAGACAAAAATCTCACTGGATTATTACAATTAATGGCAAAATAAATGTTTGGAAATGTAAACTGATATTTCCTACTGACACACTACAGAAAAAGATAGAAATAACTGACTTAAACCCATTTTATTAGCTGGTGAAAATACCAGTGTTCTATTATTTTTGGCCACCACTGTATTTCATCATAATTCAAACTTTGAGGCATTCCTAAGACTTTGGAATTTGGAATTTCTTTCACATCTTATTGACTGTAATTGGTTTTAAAACAAACATGTTGACTTTTAAAGTTTAAAAACTGTTTTATTCTGATTTAAACTTTAAATTGTTGTTTTAAAAACCCTTTGGAGTAAAGCCATGGCAAATTAGCTTTCTGGGTTGGCCTACATATTGATATCAAGAATGAACTGCTCTGAAAGATAAGGCGCTTCATTTTTACCCAGAGAAGATATGGAAATTAGCTTAAAGGTGAACTGTTTCTGCACCACTAGCGGTGTCAAACGAAATTGCAAAAATAGTGATTAATGATGACTATGAGTGGCTGACCTATAGGCCCGGTTTCACAGACAGGGCTTAGACTAAACCAGGATTAGGCCATAGTTCAATTAGGACATTTAAGTAATTTTTATAAACCTAAAAAAAAAAAAAAAACATTACTGGTGTGCATCTTGAGACAAATCAAAGGCACTGATCTATTTTATGTTCAGTCAGTGCAAGCTTCTTTCAGCTGAAACAGCTCAGACTTACATTTTAGCCTAGGATTAGGTTTAAGCCTTGACTGTGAAACCGGGGGATAGACTTTGCACATTAAACTAGAATAGGAGACAGTATTAAAACATCTAAAATGGCACTTCGCCTTTAAGAGCCTCGAGAACCGCTTCTAAACAAAAGTGAACGATAGCAACGTTTTAGCAGCAGAGGGCGCTGTTTTACAAATAATTACAAGTGGATAAACTTCTCAAGTTTAAAGTTTTGTTCTGCGCGGTACTTTCTTAACAATGTGCAGTCTGACTGAGGAAATTATTTTAGTATACATTTGATTCCAGGTTTCTCTCTAAAACGAAAGATAGCTGTTTCGCGTTCAGCTCAAATGCTGTCTGGTTTGTGGAGGAAGGTTAGTGTTATTAACGGTCTTCCTGTGGCGCGAATTTCCAGTTCATTAGGAAAGCAAATCCTGATTTTGCATCTCGCTTCACCTCAAACAGGATCTGGAATAACAGCCCTTATTCTTTTGTGTTTGAAACTGAAACTACAGAAGCATAACTGGAGTACACAGGTAACATAAAAAGCCCTTAATTATGTCTTCATATGTGTGTGTGTGCATGTACAGGCCTGGATTCATGTTTAGCAGCTTCCAGAATTACTGTCCCAACCGGTCCAAAATAAAAAATACCATAGTATTACTATGGTATGTTACTGTAGTACTACGCCAAATAAAACGCATATCAGTTTAGTGAAAATCTGCCATTCTGATTACTTGCGTTTTAGATTTAATGAGAATTTCAGTATATTATTAGTTTAAAATGTTTAAGGTTTTTGGTTTAATAGACAGTGTAGTGAAAATGTTGAAATATTAGTTGTATTTTGAAGTTTTGAAGTGTATTTTAGTTGTATTTTACCAGTACTTAGAAGATGCCATCAACAGAGAAAAATCGAGAGATGTAAATGAAGGACAAGAAACACAGATCCGTTTTTACCTGTTTTAATGAACCCTGATTACAGTTTTAATTTCAAGAGCAAAAGAAACCACATGAGAAACTAAAGTATACATGGTTCCTTGTAACGTCAAGATTTGTCTCTTTACAAAGTATTACATAACCGTTGCGCTTTAAGAAAGAAGCAAAAGGAGAAAGACCTTGAACACAAGAAATAATTCTTTTTCTTACATCCCCTCAAAATGGAAAATATATATTTATATATGTACACAACCAAAAAAAAAAAAAAAATTAAAAAAAAAGACATTAAAATAAAAATGTGATAGCATAATGTCACCCTCCCTCTTCACCTGGTTTTCTTAATTACAACTAAAAACCAGTAATAACACAAAGCCAGAGCACTTTTATATCATGGGATCAAAGAAGGGAAGAGGAATACGCTTTATTAAAATGTTCATCTTGACAGGTTAAAATCCAGGTAAGGGGTACAAACGAAATACCAGCAATAATATCAACATTAAAAATGATAAATGTAATATAAACAAAAAAGGTATAATAAAACAGCACTGTTTATACTGAATAGAGAGCAAGAGGAAAACAAAGTATTTTCTAACAAATAAGGCAGCTGTCAGTTAAAATACAGATACTGAACCGATGTAAGGCCGCCAAACAAACTCCAAACAAGTAAAAAGAGGAAAAAAAAATGAGTGTTAAGTGTGTCAGGTCCTATACTTCCTCCTTAGATGATGGCTAAGAGGCTGAATGTCCACTTTCTAGTTGTCAGTTCAGTGAAGTGAGGTCCCTTTCTCGAGGACGTCATTGACCACGAAGTCCCTGCATTTTGCTACAAATTGAGCTGGCCATAGCCAAACGCTGAGCCAAATAGGATGTGTTACCTGTTCAATCTTGATCATCATAGATAAAGAACAGCCTCCTACAACTAAAACACTGCAGAGAGACTGAGATGGAGAATGCAAATGCGACGGGTCGAGTTAAAACTATACGTAGACCTTATAAGGCCAAGGACAGCTGTGCCATTCAGGGTTCTCAATGATTGGTCAGTTATGTTTAACTTTGTCTATAACACTTTTCTTTCACAGTTAAGCACTGTAGGGCCCTGAAACTAAACATCCCGCTGACATAGATTTACCATATAGATTTACCTTCTGAAATAGAATTTGTATCAAAACCAGCGTTTGTTCTTTTATCAAATATATACGACTATCGCGCAATAAAGTGAGAATATATGGACTCTAAATGCAAATCTTATTTAGGATAGTTTCTTTTAAGGTACAAAACTAAATAAGGCATAAAAGCAGTGTTTGAGGTCATGTTTCTAAGGCCTCTCCTGTATGCGAGTTGGAACGTGTCGATAAAGCAACCCACTGAAAAGCAATGGGCGGTCAGTCTTCCATAAAAAGGCACAAATGTTTGTTCATTTGAAGGCTTTATATTCAAAGACAACCTGTTGGATCGAGGAAAGGGGTGTGGGGTGGTATGCCTGAGATTTACTGCCAACAAACCATGAAGATTTGCGTTCTTTACAAAACAGCAGGGTGTACAGGATTGTTTAAGTGGTTTTAGGGATGATTACGAAGCTAAAACCATAAAGCGCCCTCTGATAAGTTGCCCCAATGTTCCTATTACGTTCCCTCAGGGTTAAAACTGCATTATAAAAAATAAATAAATAAGTTGGTGAAGGAATAATCATATGTGATCTATAATTTGTCATCCAGCTGGTGGTCATGAAGACGGACTAACATATATAAAACGAATCCCCAATGTATATACATGTGTTAAGATACGTTAAGAGGTTGTTGAGTGGTCCCGTCAGCCGGCAGAGCCTGCTGAACAGCTAGGAAAGTTGGTGTCCGGAGCCGGCAGTGAAGGCTGATAGCACGCTAGCGTTAATAGCTCTGAAGGCAGTGACATGAAGGGCCTGGTTTGAGAGCGAAAGGCAAGCTGGTTCAGCAAAAAGTCTGGGACTTGAATCTTGGTATGCAAAAAAATGAAAGAGCGTCTGTAATCGCAAAGTCTGAGAACTATGATTGAGTTTGAGGTGGGGCCAGCATCCTTCCTGCATTTTTTACTTCATCCAAGAGTGTCTGTTTAAATAAGACGATGTCCACTTGCCTGTGACCATATGACTAAACTTCATGGGCATGAATGACAAGACAAAAAAAAAAAAGGAAACTTTACCCATATTTTACAGGGGTGCATCAACATCCAACATTAACAGTTTAGGCACTTCTGTAATCTCTTGATTTACAAAAAAAATTATTGGGTAGATCCCTAAATCCTAGCGGAGAGCTTCTTGGGGGGGGGGGGGGGGGGTGTCCAAGTGTCCAAGAATACTAGTGGGATGATGTTAGTCTAACACAGCAAACAAAAAGGAATGGGTTCGGTAAGCAAGGGGCTCTGGCTAAACTTGGGAAGGGGGCCTTGTTACTTCAAATGCATAAAAAAGATGTCAGTATTAATAATTTTTAGTGTTGCAACATTTTTAAGTGAGTGAACCTGCATGTACAGAAGTTTAAAAGATGGTTTGGGCATCCGAACATGCTGAATGGATGGTCTTCACGTAACTTCTGAGAGCAACAGTTGCCTTCAGCCCTTAAGGAGGACAGCTCTGTGTTGGTAAGTTTGTGTGTTTGACCATGTCTTCTTCAGCAAACGTTGTTTTCTAAAGACAGCTGTGCTGTTGCTCGCTGCAGCTCAGAGCTTACCCTCCTCTGGCCCGTCCCCAGGGGTGCAGCCAAAGTCTCCGGACTCTTCTGCTCTCCATTTTCCTCCCCCAGTTTAGGCTCCACATCCTGGGTAAGTTCCTCCCTCTCTGCCCTGCTCTTCTTGTCCTCAGCCTCTTCGGTTTCCGCCTCCATTCGCTGGTCCTCACTCCAGCGGCGTTTAAAACGCAGCTTCAGAGGGATGCAGCGCGTACCCCCGGGGCTAATGGGAGCGCCCTGGCCCAGGTTTAGCTCTCGGGGTTCTGCTTTAAGACCTAGAAGATTTACCCCAATCCCTGAGGTAGGGGCAGCTGGGGTCTTGAAGACGTCTTCCTCAAGATCATCATCATCAGTCATGCGATCGTGGTTGGGTGGAGGGGCGAGGCCACCATTGGTGTGGGGAGGGGAAAAGACATCACATTCGTCGTCTTCATGCTCCTCCTCGCTGATGTCGGTGACCTCGACTTCTTCCTCCGACTCCATGTCTGAGATGGGCTCAACCTACAGAAGAAAGCAAAATGAGCGTTACAGAAAACCATTTTCATTCTCAAAGGAGCTACAGTGTGGATTTTTTTTAAGGTGAACATACCTTGATCTTTGGTGGACCAGCTGGGGTTGAGTTGTTGATCATCATTCCAGATGAAGCAGAGTTTGAGGCTGCACCAGGCTTCCCGCTGTAAGAGAAGGAAGCAGCAGCGCTTCCAGAATTTGGAGCATGTCCTGCTCCAGCCGGGTTTGGCCCTTCTCTCTGTTTGCGACCCAGTGGTGGTGGCTGTAACTTGAACTTGAACGGAGATAGATGAGGCTCCTCAGCCTGGTGGTGCAGAGGGTGACTTGGCAGATGTGGACCTACACCCGCTGGTGCTCCCAGTCCCTTGTCTGGGCGCTGGGGCTGGGGGATGACGATGTTGGGATAGTGAAAGAATGCACGGGGACTCAGATGATAGTTGTAGACACTCTGAGTGTGAGCTTGCAGGTAACGCTTCATGTCTTCTGGATTGAACGAGAAGTGGGAGCCCAGCATGGGTGACAGGGATGGAGAAGGTGTGTAGGGCATGTGAGATGTAGGAGTCATGGAGAGAGCTGGAGAAAGAGCAGGAGCCAACAAGCCTCCAGGACCTGGGAGAGGGGACACTGGGAATGGAGACAAAGATTCAGGGTGGACCCTGTGTGGGGGCGCATGGGGCCCACTCCTGGTGAGCCCAGTTGGGTTGGGTGGTGCACCGTAGACACGGAACAAGGAATCGTGGGACAAGCGCGGATGGAGCAGGTTTCTGAAGGCACGGTCGGCCGGGCGGTCGTCACCGGGAGCTATGCCAGTTTCCTCAAGCTCCGAGTTGGTGGAGGTGCCATCACTGCAGTCGGAGACGGAGCCACGAGCTATGCGTCGAGGCACAGCACTGAAGACACCAGGACTGCGCAGTTCCTCGCTAGGAGAGAGGACGTCCGATGGCGTGGATGGAGGGAAGCGGAAATGAGTGCTTACACCTGATGGGACAGGCGGTGCACTTTGTGGAACACCAGAACCTATGAGAAAGGTTGAGAAATTTTAATAATTGTTTTACTTTGCACATCAAACTAAATGGGTGGGTTTCAGAAAGATTGAGATTAAGCAGCAGGGGTCTTCACCTGCAGAGCCCATGTCAATGAACGGATAGTTGACCAGCACCAGTTTGTTGAAGTTGAACTTGTAGGTGAATCTTTTCCCTTTGGTCTTGTGCAAGATCCTTTTGTTGTAGTAGTATCTGCAGAGACAGTGTTGGCATGGTTACACACTTGCCAAAGCCATTATTAGGAGTCACAGTTTGTTGAAGGCTGCTCATTTTTATGTATTTGACATTCTTGTACTTGTTAAACTTTGCAAAGGCAATGACCAGTTTAGAGATGAAAGTTACAGCAGAAGAACTGAATTTGCACATTTAATCAAAACAGAGTGACCGGTTTCCGAACACATCAACGTATAGTTCTCTTGCAATAAATGATAGATCCAAAATGAAAATTCTTGGCTGAGACTGAAAACTTGGGACAAAACCCCAATCTGTTCATTTTTAAATTAGATTCTGAATACCTATAAAAATTATATTATTATTCAAAATTCTATTAAAATATTTGAAGTAAATTTACTTCTTTCTCTAATTGGACTGGCCTTAATGTAACAAAAAAAAATAATTTTAAACAGATCTGTTAAAAATCTTGTGTAGCCAAAATTCTATGATCATATGCAGCACCTGTCAGGAAGCAAAATGTCAGACCAGCTTTTCCAAAGAGAGAAAAACCAAACCTTTTTCAGTTAAAGCCTGACGTAATTACTGTATCGTTAAGGAGCACTGAAAGTTATTATATATAACACACACGTTAAATTCTTCCATACATGAAAGGATTCAGCCAACCAGATTCAGATATGTGCAGAGCAGATACGTGACTTCATGGCTATTTGAAGCTTCAGATGTTAAGATGATTTATGGGTTCAATGTGTTTAATTAAGATGTCACTGAGGGTGCGGAGATACATGTGTGAGAAGACATGATTGTGATATACAATGATGTGTGAATCAGGGCACTGAGAAGTTCACAGGCACATACTCAACCAACAGAGAAAAGGGCACATACACAACATGCACATGCACAACACTTTGAAGTGCATTTGAACTTGCTTCAAAAGAGCACAAGAACTCTTAAGCGTCTCTGTATTTGCACACGCGTGTTGTGCAGACATTCACATACATGCAGCACATATGCTGTTGAGTGAAACGGCTGATCCAAATGACCTTTTACTTTCACTAAGCTTAACACGGATGACATCCATTATGAAAGCACTGGTCTGGTTATATGATGGTCTACAAGCAGTATCAGGTAAATACAACGAGTGTGTACATGTTGTTTTGCATTGTCTGTTGGCCTGCAGTCTGTTCATTTTCAACAGCTCAACAATGAGACTCCTGTGCAGTCTGGAGTCTGTCTGAATGGTGTTTGAATTTTAGGGAATACGTGCAACCTCTTAGGTATGAAAGAAAAGAAAGCAGAGAGAGTGCCTTCAGGCTTTTCTTTCCCAAATGACTAGATTCACACTGAATGTGCACACTTTTTACACATTTTCCAAAAAAATCTTCAGAATAGATTTACTGGTAGTAAAATGGGTTAAACTAAACTGAAAGTACTGTTATTGGTTGCTGATGAAAGCATGATGAATTTAGCCAAAAAATTTCATATCTGACCATCACTTAAATTAACATTTATAGACCAATTTGGTGTTTGGAAACAGTGATGACGTTTTTGTGGGCGGAGCCTGGTGGCAGAAAATGACAGTTTTCAAGTAACAGCCCATGGAAGCCATGAAATAAAAGAATAAAATGTAAATTTGAGTTTATATTTCAAACAACTCGTCATTCTCTCTTTTCCCCTCAGCTCAGAATCATGAGTTTATATCCCTGACTTCTGGCTTTTTTTCCTCAGAATTGACAAACTCGTTATTGTTGAGTTAAACTGAGTTATAAGGTCAGAATTGTGAGATAAAATAAGTAAATGTTATGTAAAATGTTAATAGAAATAGGTTGAAATAGTATTTCATGCTGTATTTAGCTCTAAATGGCGTCTTTGACAGCAGTATTCTATGAAAATGATTTGCATTCCGATTCTGACATCCAAAGGCACAAAACTAATTATTTTCTCTTATTCCATGGATTTTACCCATTTCCCTCCACTTGTTACCAGTGTTCTTCTGCCACCACTATGCGCCTACAGCTGCAAATGACGTAACTGTGATATCTACTTCAAATTGGTCTATTCAAAACTCTTTTAAAATGCAATTATATACTTACAGAGTCTGATGGTATTACCATGTTTTGTTTTGTTTTGGTAATAATCATTTAGTACTAATTTATACCTTAAAGTTGCTAGTTGGTTGCTAGGTTGTTGCTTACTGGCCAGAGTCAAGAATTTGTAAAACAATGCAGATAAAACATCAAAATGTAGTACTTAATGTTAGCCATTTGAACAAACTGTTAAACTTAAGTAACAGCGATGTTTGCCTGAATGAAATTACAATGCATGAAAGATTTGTCGAATTTAAGAAACACCAAGCAATCAAATTTTGGAGAAAGCTGCAAAGATTTTGTCAGAGGATTCTGTGTGGGCCTAGAAATGAGTGCAAGTACAGAACCCCGAACTTCACAATTACGCGAATGAAGAAAAGCAGCTTCAGTAGATCACAAAAAAGTCAATATGAGGTCACAGTAGAATGTGTGTGCGCATGCTTTTTGGAGTTAACTTAGAGGATGTGTTTTGTGTCCTCCACATGTGTTGAACAGAGACGAGTTCTCTCTTTTCTCAGAAGTGTGACACTGAGGAACTTTCTGCTTTACATCTGAACTGTACACAGCTTTCTGTTGCCTTTCTTCTTCCCCCTCCCTTCCTCTTCCATTCATATGTCCATATTTCTCTTTGAGAAATGAAAGAGTTCTCGGAAGTGGAGGACGCACACTAGTCCTGTAAGTGATGGCTGATGAGCGCTAAGTGGGCTTGATTATTCTGGGATGGTGAAGGCAGGTTCAGCAGGTTTGAGTGGGCATCTGCAGGTTGCCATGGCGACTGGTCCAAAGCATTGAATAACACAAAGAGACAGACAAACAGGCAACTGGACAGACTGCGAATGACAGACGAGGGCGGAAAAATGGTATACGGGGAGGAACGCTACCACAGAAAGACAAGCAACGCAGAGGTGTTGTTGATGAACACAAAGTCAGTTAATACAAGAACAAGAGCAGACAAAATCAAAGAAACACAGTGCTCTAGACTGAGCAAAGATAAAACTGGCAGCAATATTAATCTACTTTACCTTGAGCTGGAAGCACAAAATTCAGATTTTCTACAAAACTCATTCCCTTTATATCACACTCTAGTGAGTTGTCTTGCAATTCCAAACTATTGTGAAACAAAATGGACTAAAGTGAGTGAGATGAATTGCTCTTCATGGCAAGCAACTCAGCTAACGGTTACTAAAATGAACCACAAGAGAGACTTGACATAAACATCAATAATCTGATGCTGTCAAGTTGCTAATCTATGATGCTATTTTACGTTAGCATAAATATGCATCATCAGTCTGGTTGTTAGCATTTTGCTCAGCTAACATTCTAATTTTATGCTAGCATATCAAGTTGACACTAAGCACAATTGAATATGCAGTATATATCTGATATCTATTGCTATAGAGTGTGTTGGCACATTGTTAAGCTAGCATGTTATCTTAAGTTATGTTGCCAAAAGTGATAAGGCCCATTCACACCAAGGACAAAAACTATAATGCTAACTATATAACTGAAGTTTTAGTAATCATTCTAATTCTATGACAATAGCAACATCCACATTACTTCTACAATGATAACGAAACAGAAACGTTGGACGCAATTTCAAAATGTTTTTTTTTTTTTTTTTTTTTACCTGATGAACAACAAAAACATTGACAGAAAATCAGAGTCCACCCGACTTTAAAGCATGAGTATTTAAAGTGGCAGACATCATAACAGCACACTTATAATACACAATGTTATTGTCCATTGGTGTGAGTGTTAATATAGTTAGCGTGGTTGGTGTGAATAGGTCTACACTCTAAATAAACACCAATAATGTGTAATATGGAATATATGTATAATCCACGTTTCTTGACACCATTTTTTATCAAAATTAACTGAGCTCCTTCTGGAAATGTCTTATCAAAGATCTTGGCCGACATAAGATATCCAATCATTTTGTCACATCTTGAGCTGTCACTGTTATCAACGTTGTCTGGGTAGGCAGCTCACTTGGTTGTTGAACGGAGCCATTACCCAAGTTCATTCGTTTACTCTAATGCAGGTTTTCAGCAGCAAAGATACAGTGGGTGAAAATGACATATTACTTTTTAATAAGGATTTAATAAGCAGATGTAGCCTTCACCTGAGCGCTCGGCTGAGCTTGTCATAATTCATCTGGGGCTTGCACTTGCGGGCGCCCCACAGTCGGGCCACCTCGTCTGGGTCTTTGATGACGAATTCGCCGTAATCCCCCTGCCAGGCGATGACATCATGGTACTCCTCCTTCCGCAGCAGCTCCAGGATGAAGTGCCAGAGCTGGATCTGTCTGGAACCAGGACTCGACTCCGGCTTGTAGGCCCAGTCTGGGAAGGCAAACCCTAGAGGTCAGACACAAAACACTTGAGACTCTTGCCACTTCGATGCAATCTAGCCAACGTTTGGCGAGAGTAAAGTGAGGGCATGTTTCACCACATCTTATCTCGAATAATAAGAGGTTGTATTACCTCTGCTGTCTATTAAATGACATTAAGCCAAGGGAACGATGCGTTTCCAAGGCTGTAGGCATTTAGACTCACTCTCTGGATTTTAGTTTGGTAAAAGTTTATGCGATTTCTGTTTATCTCTCAATCACCTCCAAGTCTGAATAAGTTGTAAGAAATTCCTTAGCGTCTAGTTAACGAGCGCTTCGATCCAGAATCCTTGAGGCAGTAGTCAAAATAACACTCATATATTCACACAGAGATGGTACACAGTCTCTACTTTTAGACTCAATACTTGCAGAAAAAGAAGCAGGAGGCCGCTGGAGGTGAGACAAAAACACGGCAGTGACTTTAAGGGTCTTCTGTCTCATTACAGGAACTGTTTGTGCTTTGAGACGTTAACACGGACAGACGGTTACACAACATGCTAAGTGACAGACCTATTACGAATCCATGCACAACGCTGAGTCAACGTGACATCGTGAGACGGCGGAAGAGCTCTTTGAAAGGAGCACGAGAAACACCTGAGAACGTTAGCCTTTGGCGCACTTGGACGAGTACGAAAAAAGTAAAGTCTGCAGACTCAACCCAAACGAGGTGAAGTATTTCTGCTGGCTCTAAATTAGACACAATGTCCTATTGGGAAAGAAAAAACAAAATCAGAGCAAAAAACAATGAACCGAGATTCTATCTCTCAGGCACACTATGTCAGGTGGGAACGACCGAAAATAACAGCATAATTCCCACAATCGCACACAAAAGAGAAAGAGGGTCTTGGCGCACGAAGTGTTGTTGTGCTCACTGGAATGCCCTTTTCAGACGGTTTAGAGCTTGGCTGCTAATAAAGCCTATCGCCGTGTTAGGCAGCGAACGCAGAACAGCTCAGAATTACCGCCACCGCCAACCACACACGTGCTGCGGGGACCCACGCTGCGCAGGGGGGGCGGTAGGATGACTTGGACACCGTGGGCTGGTACTAACTGTCCGTGACAACTGCTGAACAGTCAGCAATGCGGCTTGACTCATGATTGAGATGTTTGGTTGAGAGATCTGGCAGATCGGAGATGTAAAACTCACTTGACCCACTGAAAAGCAGCAGAGCAGTTCCATTTCTTGAGGTAAACAACATCATATGAGCAACAAGTCAATGAATATCCTGAATTTAATTTTCAAAAACATTAAGGACACAAATTTGGATCATGTATAAAGTAATAACTTGCAGTTCAGTGAGTGAGTCAGATATTGATTCAGTAAGCACTTTGCAAGTTCATTCAGTGCAGGATACGTCAGGTTGATTCAGACCAGCTCTTAAGAGTTATTTACTCATGAATCAGACAGTGCTTCTGATTCCAGCAAATAAGAGACATTCAATCGTGAATGGACTACACAGGTTGTGCTGCATGTTTTTGATTCACTAAAAAGATCCAGCTCATAAGAGTCATTTGCTATTGAATCAAATCAACAGAAAGACACGTTTTTGCCATTATTCAGCGAGAGCAAAAACACTCAAATCAGACTGCAAACTCGTATTTGCAACTGGAGTAAAACTCAAAGGCTTGATTCCTTTTGCTGTGTGGTGAGGATACAGCAATGCAGGAAACACTGGCATAACTGCAACAGAAGTGATACTCGAAAAGTTATACTAAAATTAAAAAAAAAAAAAAAAAAAAAGCACCCCACCAATTGGGCCTGTAATTTCAGCACCTTTTTCAAAGAGATGTATAGGAACGCAACTTCAAAAAGTCTTTTCATAATTCATCACCATTCATGCCAATTTTACCAAGATATGTCACATTAAACGGCTCATATATGATTAGCTGTGAGTTTGTGGGACCAGACCTCCACCGAGTAAGTGGGCACACAGAAACACAAAGCATCCCACAGAGCGTACGCGTCAGCGCTGACTCATGGCGTATGCGTGAGTGTATTTGTCATTCAGCTTTCACAAAAAGTGTGCCTTTTCCCTCCACTCTCTACCTTTTTCTCTCTCTCTTGTGCGTTGGGTCCCTGACTCCCACACCATCTCCTAGCAACAAGACACTTTAATGCTATAAATACACGTATAGCAGAGAGAAAAAAAACTGAATGCAATTAATCAATTAATGAAATCAAAACCCACAAGCTAAAATATCCAAAGTACATTTGATTCTAATAAACAAAGAGAGATTAAAGGGACCGTTTCCCCAAATATGAAAAATCATTCATGTCGTTTCAAACCTGTATGACGTTTTCTTCTTTGAAACACAAAAAAGAAGAAATATCTCAATGTTTTTTGTCCATTCAAGAGTCAATGGGCTCCAGAGTTGTTTTGGACCCCACTGACTTTCACTGTATGGGTAAAAACATTCTTCAAAATAACTTCTTTTGTGTTTTGCAAAAGAAAGACAGTCATAGAGGTTTGAAATGGCAAGAATGAATTTTACATGATTATATAATTTTATATTTTAATTTATGATTTTATCATATATGAAGTAAAATTACAGACTTTCTTTTATGGGTGAACTTTCACTTAAAGTATCCAAGTTCATTTATTGCTACGGTATTAATAGGTGGTTGCCTCAAAATAAGTTAATTTTTTCAAAAATCTTTGAAAAGCACTCAATAAGCCGCACAATTCGACTTTAGTGGAATGAGTTCTGTGCCAAATTTTAATACATACGCTCAGGGGTTTGTTCTCTAACCAGCAACAGTAACAGTGATGTTTGCTCAAAAAGAATGAATAATAAAGCCACAACTGGCAATATGGTGACGATCAACAGGTAGACGTCCCTTAATAAGAAGAAGGGACATAAAATAAACCCCAGACAAGGGTTAAAACGTCAGACTCCGGGGAAGGCCGAGGAATGACTTTACAAGAAACCACTCTGAGGTACTTTCAAACAAACCAGTGTGCCATAATACACTCTTTTTTTTCGCATAAGACCACAAGCCCACAAGACAACTCAGCGCGTGCACACAAACACGCTCAATCAAAGCGCAATAACAGCTAAAACAGGCACGTCCCCTGGTGTCTGTGGGTTCTGCTGGGACTGCTGTTTCTCTAACGGTTACTGTCACTAATGGGTAAGGAGTCAGGAGACTGCCAGACAAAACCCTCGCTTGACAGGGCCCTGTACACACGCTTACAAAAACAATATGACATAAGCCTTACATGATAGCACCTGTACAAACTGTACCGGCACGAACAAACAATCCGGCTGACGAACATCTGACCGAACATTACACGCAAGTTGGAGGAAATTGGGCGCTAATATCCGCCTTGGCATCACTCTTTTGCCATTTATGTGCGTAAAGTCTCTAAAAACAGCACCTATTGCCGTCGTCTCTGTTTGCGATTAGCGTTCAGCTGCAACAGCTCTTTTTTATGGTGAGGCCGTGACGCAAGTACGAAAAAGAAAACAAAAACGCCGTCCTCTGCCTCTCTGGTCTGTATTTAAAGGCTCAGAAATGTTTAGGGCCCCCGCGCTCATTCGTTCTGTTTCTCTCCATCTCTCCCCCACTTCCCTCCCTTCCTCCTATTCTTTGTGGGCTCTATATTTAGGCAGAGGAAAAGGTCGTTCTCCATCTACTAATGATGGTGGCGACAGGGGAAAAAAAAAAAGGGTACGAGTGTGTGCCAGTGTGAATGTGTGCAGGATGAGTAACACAAAAGAACCACGAGCCGCTCTGATGCCTAAATGTTCCACTTACAATCGACAGTGTCACTCTGCCTTGAAAAATACTGACGGTCGATTGATATGGGGCACGTTGGCTTCGGTCCGCGTACGTTCGGCAGTTGGTTGCACTGATCCGAGCTGCGTGGAATGACTCAGTGTTGTTTTGCGTTAATGAGAACGCCCCCGACGAAAAATACAACAAAACCCTGCAACTGCATGTTTATGTGTTTCACATTCTCTCGGGGCGATACGGATCTCACCTTATTTTCGTTAAGACGACTCATCTGGGTGACACCTGGAGGCTTTGTTTAGATACACATAATCAGTCATATAACAATGACATAACGACTCAGCTGTCAATATAGCATGGAAAGAGATGAGAAATATTTATTACATATTCAATATTATTTTGTTATCGGTACAAAATTAATCATTACCAAGAAAGTTGTGATAATTAACACTTCTACCAGCAGTTTTGTGCCTGTTGCTGGTCACAAATTACATGGAAGTGTCAAGACTGTGCTATTTATTGTAGCATCTCTGATTTAAACCTCAAGAATAAAAAATGGCCACATTGTTTGAGGAGTTGTGATTCATTTCCACAAATCAGTTGTTTTGAACTGTCTGTTTAAATGAATCACTGATTCAACAATTTGTTTGCATCATCACTCAGAAATATAATTAACAAAAAACCTATTTAGGGAACAATAATAAGACTTTCACTGATTAATCACTTTTATTTCATGATTTAAAAAAGACTTTTCAACAAAGGCTGTTTGGTCAAACTTATCATGGTTCTTTTGATTTAAAAAAACTATTTTTTAAGCCATTTAAAAAAATAAAAATAAAAATAAAACTTAAGATACCCTGCCACAAGTCAGCACCGATAGCCTTGTGAGCAGCACGCCAACATATATCGCTGTTGTGCTACGGGCGTCCCAAGTTCGAATCCTGGTTTAAGGACCTTTCCTGATCCCACCCCCCTCTCTCTCTCCCACTTCGCTTCCTGTCACTTCTACACTGTCCTATAGTAATAAAAAGTACAAAAAAAAAGCCAAAGATAAATCTTAAAAAAAAAACAGTGCCAATAATAATAAGAACATTAGCAAAAATAAATAAAGAAAATTATTTAAATACAGGTGCATCTCAATAAATTAGAATGTCATGGAAAAGTTCATTTATTTCAGTAATTCAACTCAAATTGTGAAACTCGTGTATTAAATAAATTCAATGCACACAGACTGAAGTAGTTTAAGTCTTTTGTACTTTTAATTCTGATGATTTTGGCTCACATTTAACAAAAACCCACCAATTCACTATCTCAACAAATTAGAATACTTCATAAGAGCAATTAAAAAAAAAAACCTTTTTAGTGAATTGTTGGCCTTGTGGAAAGTATGTTCATTTACTGTATATGTACTCAATACTTGGTAGGGGCTCCTTTTGCTTTAATTACTGCCTCAATTCGGCGTGACATGGAGGTGATCAGTTTGTGGCACTGCTGAGGTGGTATGGAAGCCCAGGTTTCTTTGACAGTGGCCTTCAGCTCATCTGCATTTTTTGGTCTCTTGTTTCTCATTTTCCTCTTGACAATACCCCATAGATTCTCCATGGGGTTCAGGTCTGGTGAGTTTGCTGGCCAGTCAAGCACACCAACACCATGGTCATTTAACCAACTTTTGGTGCTTTTGGCAGTGTGGGCAGGTGCCAAATCTTGCTGGAAAATGAAAGCAGCATCTTTAAAAAGCTGGTCAGCAGAAGGAAGCATGAAGTGCTCCAAAATTTCTTGGTAAACGGGTGCAGTGACTGGTTTTCAAAAAACACAATGGACCAACACCAGCAGATGACATTGCACCCCAAATCATCACAGACTAGGGCTGCACGATATATCGTTTCAGCATCGATATCGCGATGTGCGCATCCGCGATAGTCACATCGCAGGATGTGCGATGTTTAGCAGGCCTGATCGTTATATTTATACTGATCGTTTTCTTTGCTCACACACAGACACCGTGTCTACACCGGACGCGACAGCTGCACAGAGATACCCATTTTTAAATAAATTTAGTAGCAGAGCTACTGCAAGCGATTTTCAGTGCTGGAAATCCATTTATCCTTTGTTGAAACTTCCGCGTCGTCGAGGAGAGCACATCACGGATGTTTAGCAACGGCAGGCGCCAGGAAAGCGCAAGCTCCCGAGCGCTTTGGAAAGGAGGAGGAAGTGGCGCGGCGGGAGTTTTCCACGCGTTTGCAGATGTGAACGGCCCCAAAGTCTTTCTACACTGGATGCGACAAAGCGACCGTTGCCAATCGTGTCAACTTTGTGTCAGTACGTCATAAATAGAGCGAGGCATATCAGTTTACTGGCGGGGATTCGTCGTGTCGCGCCGCATCCAGTGTAGTACGACACATATGCGCGAAACCGTGTCAAAATGCATGTCTCCAAGTATCCTTGTAAAAAAAAACAAAAAAAAAAAAAACAGTTGCTTATGTCTTAGATAAACAATTGAGAAAGAAAGAGGATAACAATAACAGCAGTTTAATGTCTCCGTTGCTTTCGGTGTCATAATCAAACAACAAAACAGAGAAAAATCACTTTTGCAGCTTTAACACAGATTTATTAGATTTAATTTATACAATGAAGACTGTGTTATGCAGTGTTATTTTACATTTTATTATTCAATTTCTGCACCTGAATACTGTTGGACTTGCCTTAAAAATACAAAGCACTGTTTATTTCATTTGTATCTTTGTTCTATTATATTTATCTATGCTTGTAAATTGTTTATTTCCTATGCTGATTTACTCACCTACAAAATCAATATTTTTTTTCTCTCCAAATAGAGCTATTCAGGTCATTTGGTGATTTTTTTTTTTTTTTTCATATCGCAATATATATCGCAGAAAAACAAAATATCGCAATGTGAGTTTTTTCCAATATCGTGCAGCCCTATCACAGACTGTGGAAACTTAACACTGGACTTCAAGCAACTTGGGCTATGAGCTTCTCCACCCTTCCTCCAGACTCTAGGACCTTGGTTTCCAAATGAAATACAAAACTCGCTCTCATCTGAAAAGAGGACTTTGGACCACTGGGCAACAGTCCAGTTCTTCTTCTCCTTAGCCCAAGTAAGACGCCTCTGACGTTGTCTGTGGTTCAGGAGTGGCTTAACAAGAGGAATACGACAACTGTAGCCAAATTCCTTGACACGTCTGTGTGTGGTGGCTCTTGATGCCTTGACCCCAGCCTCAGTCCATTCCTTGTGAAGTTCACCCAAATTCTTGAATCGATTTTGTTTGACAATCCTCATAAGGCTCCGGTTCTCTTGGTTGGTTGTGCATCTTTTTCTTCCACACTTTTTCCTTCCACTCAACTTTCTGTTAACATGCTTGGATACAGCACTCTGTGAACAGCCAGCTTCTTTGGCAATGAATGTTTGTGGCTTACCCTCCTTGTGAAGGATGTCAATGATTGTCTTCTGGACAACAGTCAGATCAGTAGTCTTTCCCCATGATTGTGTAGCCTAGTGAACCAAACTGAGAGACCATTTTGAGGCTCAGGAAACCTTTGCAGATGTTTTGAGTTGATTAGCTGATTGGCATGTCACCATATTCTAATTTGTTGAGATAGCGAATTGGTGGGTTTTTGTTAAATGTGAGCCAAAATCATCACAATTAAAAGAACCAAAGACTTAAACTACTTCAGTCTGTGTGCATTGAATTCATTTAATACACGAGTTTCACAATTTGAGTTGAATTACTGAAATGAACTTTTCCACGACATTCTAATTTATTGAGATGCACCTGTATTATACAGTTTTTTAGCTGTATTAATGGCCATTCACACCAAGGATGATAACTATAACAATAACTATAATTTTTTACTTAAAGGGATAGTTCACCCAAAAATGAAAATTTGACGTTTATCTGCTTACCCCCAGGGCATCCAAGATGTAGGTGACTTTGTTTCTTCAGTAGAACACAAACGAAGATTTTTAACTCAAACCGTTGCAGTCTGTCAGTCATATAATGGCAGTCAATGGGACTCACGGCTTTTAGAGTAAAAAAAAAAAAAAAAAAATACACAGACAACCAAATTAAACCCTGCGGCTCGTGACGATACATTGAGGTCTTAAGACATGAAATGATCGGTCTGTGCAAGCCGCAGGTTTTAATTTGGTTTTGTCTGTGTATGTTTTTTTGACTCTCAAAGCCGTGGGTCCCATTGACTGCCATTATATGACTGACAGACTGCAACGGTTTGAATTAAAAATCTTCGTTTGTGTTCTACTGAAGAAACAAAGTCACCTACATCTTGGATGCCCTGGGGGTAAGCAGATAAACATCAAATTTTCATTTTTGGGTGAACTATCCCTTTAATAATCACTCTAATTCTATGATACTAGGCAAGTCCACACTGATGCTGCAGAGGAACTAAATTATATAAATAATCACTTCCAGAACAAATTTTTCCTACTGAAGAATGATACAAATACTGACAGCCAATCAGAACCCATCAAACTTTAAAGAGCTTGAGCATTGAAACAATATCATCCGTTGGTGTGGATGCTAATAAAGCATTAATAAATAAATAGTTAATATTTATAGTTATCGCTCTTAGTGTGAATAGACGTTTACACAGGAAAAATATTAAATCACACTGAGCAGAATAAGGCGATCAGTGGACAACAGCCAGGGAAAGGGGAGGATCTGGAGAGAGCGAGTCAACCAGAAAGAGAGAACAAACACTCAGGTTGAGAGGAGAGGATCAAAGTGTCGGCCAGTCATCTGTAGATGCGCAACACTAGCCTGCAGCCCTCACATGATCACCGCCATGCGCTCTTACATAACATGCTGTGTGTGTATTTGTCTGCCCACAACACAGTCATGCCTCCTCTTGCCAACCCTGAAGGGAAAGGTTCAGGGTTGTTGCCCCTAACAGGCAGCAGACAGGCACGTAAATCCCTCCGCTTCATTTCTATAACCCCCAATGAAAATAACAACCTTTCGGATGCATTTGAGCCGCCGGTGTGGCGCTAACTGGAGAAGGTGTGCTGATACTCTGCTGGTTAATCTCTAGTTACCTACTGAAGGGTCAGGCCAGCGGTGTGAGTTTCTTGAGGACACTGATGAGACTGGAAAAAGGCAGAGAAACTGTCTGAAAGTGGATGAATGATACATACATGCAGCGATCCAATGAAATTTGCTTACACAATTAACTTCAATACTGCATAGAAGAAGACTCAGATAATTGCTACAACCAGTTTACATGCTTCCAAATGAATTTTACTGATTTTCCATCTATGCTAATAAAGTGCCGCCACCAAAGCGCAAAGGTTTACAGTTGCACTTGGTTAAATGGATGCTGGTATAATATATAATGAAGAAGGCTTACTTGTGCATTAACATTAAACTTCAATTGACACTCTAAACACCTTTTTATTGCAACAAAATTCACCAATTATGATGTCAATATCACTTTAATATCAATGCACAGACCAAGGTCGAGTAAATAATAAGCTTTCTCAACAACACTTAAAATGAACGGTGTGTTTGCTAGGTAAACACTGCGACAGAGCTTTAATTTAGGATGTGTTTGTCGACACAGCACAACTAGCTCATTTGACTGAACAATAATACTTGCCTGTGTGCCGCGAGTGTGGCATTATCACTTTAACTGTAAATAAGTCAAGGTTGATTGATCACAGCAGGCTATTTCCGTCAGGGTCATCGCTGAAGTTTACAGACGCATGACAGCGTGCAAAACGAAATTGAAAAGCACTGACAGAACTGGCATCAGCAATAGGTTTACACAGCGGAATCTCTAGAATAAAGGAAAGCTAATTCAGAGCTGACAGAGTGAAGCACAACTGACATAATAAACAAGCGATAAAAGATTTGAACCGAATGCACACCGATAAATGGCCAATATTAAAATAGTAGCATTTTAACTAAATAAATAAAAAATAAAACATTAAAAACAAAATCAAATTGTTTTATTCCCATATTAATTCATTTAAATAATTTAATAATTAAATAAATAAAAATCAAACATTTAAATGCTCAAACAGAATTTACATATCACATTATGTACAACTGAACAATAATGTATAAATTGAATTTAACAATGCTATTAAATTATTAGTGTTAGATTAGATTAGATTAGTGTAAGATTTTAACTTGAGTGAGCGCTAAAAAGTTTAAAAAGAAGGAAAAATAATCTAAATGCAAAACTAGGGGAAATGAGTATGCACAATAAAAGTAACACAATATTAACCAATACATAAAAAAAAAATCATAATAATAATAATAATAGTAATAATAATAAAATGAAATGGGGAAAAATCAAGCTGGTAATATGGTACCAACACATAGTGCATTCCTATTTATTTATATAATATTGCCATTTTTAACATTAAAGACCATTTTTAAATCATTAAAATGTGAAATGCAAAATAATAAAATAAAAAAAAAACCCTGAAAATAAAATCTTGATTTTTTCCACACACAAGCGTAGACTCCACTATCCAAATAGTATGAAAATAATGCAACAGGCAACCTGTGCCAACACTCTACGTTATAGTCAAAATACAGATAATCTGTCTCCTTGATCTAAAGTGTGTGATATTGCGCACTTGGACAGGTGTTTTGGGAACACTTTAACCCAAATATGAGAGAAGCAAGGGCAAAAGGGATCAAGTGTTTGATTATGTTTGCACACGAGTTATCCTCCGCACTACGCAAGACTCTAGGTCATTTTGCCACCCATGTCACACCATGAGGGTATTTCCCACCCAAGCAGAGACTGAAGAGCGCCTTGTGTCCCGAACGCCGTCGCCAAGGAGGAGCCATTAGCTAGGTCTAATACTTTCACAGCTGTGGCTCCGTAATCTAAACATCAAGTAGCTGTTATTTTCATGTCTACAATCTTCATGTCAACACCAGCGAGACCAAAAACTCCAGTTACCGGCACACGGCGGTGGAGACAGCGCTCCAGATGTCCGGGACGCCGCAGCACGACGGCCAACTCTGCCCAGACAGAAACCAGACGCGTCACAGGGGAGTTCCTCGTAGGGATATGATTAAATCAACCATAAATGGTCAGGCAGGGCGAGTTTCTGGGCCAATTTTCCTGCTATGTGAGGACTGCCGAGCATGAGGAGCAGCCTGCGACGGCCGCCTGCCAAACAATCCTTACCAACAGGCCTGTGCAGGTCTCCTGAACCGCGTGTGCACTCACTAACCGGGCCTGCAAGCATCATCAGAAACTTCTCTGAAACATTAGCTTGTGCCTCATATGACACACCAAAACTTGGCTGAAAAGCACGTGTTTGGGTTCAGTATGTAATATGAACATAATACCTGAAGACTATACATGTTTTTGCATGTTTTGATCCAAAACTTGGCTGAAATTTCTTTTTTTTTTTGATGGCATGAAACATGAACTGTATTATTCCTACCTTAAAAAGGGATTTAGCTGCACAAAAGTTCAGTGTCTGTCAAGAAATAATTGTGGATTTACTATAGAAAGCAAATGCTCAAGTCTATAAAAATGCACAGCTTATGGTTTGTTTTTTGACATGGTGCACATGTAAACATGTTATGCTCCGTGCTGCTAATATGATTTGCAAAAAGGAAAACAAAATGTAAATGAAATGCATTCAAATTCATTGAATGAATAAAACAGAACTGAAATACGATGCAATACGTTATGAAACTAAACTAAACCGAAACTAATTAAAGTAACCATTAAGAAATGTTTAATTAATTTAACTTTAGCAGAGGTAAAACAAACAAAACCTAAACAAACATCAATGCTTAAACAATGAAAAAACAAGAAATCTATTTTTGCTAAAAATTCAATCTATTTTGGGTATAATTGTCAAAATTCTTCAAAAGAAATTAAAAACTATAATAATCAAGTTATCATAAATCCTTAATCAAGTTACTACATTACAGTTAATACAACATAATCAGTTTATTTTCCAGGGCAGTAAAGATTAAGCGTGTGGTAAATTGGTCAATCAATGCCAGCCAACATTCTTTAAATCATCCAAGTCGGCCTCTAATTATAAGCCTATACTTGATGCAATCTCTTAAGAATTCAAAATGGGTATTGGCCACTCAGTAGAAAACGTAAATTATACCCATATTATTCTTGAAAGAAAAGTTTAATTCCTTCAAAGAAAGATATTAAAAACATGATTTACCAGTGCAGAAAAAAAAGTTAAAAGAAGCAGAAAACAGCAAGCCCTTTAGTTGACTGGTAATGTGGAATTGGTATGATTCAATCTTAAAAGTCTCCCAGCCATCATGTTCTCTTCATCAGAGTGTTAAATCACACACTCCTGTGGCCTTCGCTCAGGCAACCGAGCAAAAGTCATTAGAACCGCCGAGGTTGCAAGGGTGATAGTGGCATTACGTTTTATCAGCGAGACGTGGATTTCTAATATCTTATCAGAGTAAAGCTTTCATCCTGGCTTTATCTCCTGCTGGGAGCCACTTCTACATGAACTTTTCACCGATTTCTTTTCCTTCCCCCACTTCTGTTCGCACTTAGTCATGGGCAGAGAAGATCAATCAAAGGAAAACCAGTGCAGATCTGCTTGATTTTTCCGGTTCCAGATACCGGTTCTAGATAAGAAAACCCCAAAAAACTGATAAGACGTCTATGCCACAAAGTTCAACTTAGGTGTTTTTAATGCTCCCTCTACATTGCATGTTCTTCCAAGTTAAAAAGAACTTTTCAGCAAGTTTACCAAAATTATATCATCAATTACTCACCCGAAGCTGAAGAAAGGAGGAAGACATTTTGAAGGATTGCTGACTTTCTATGGACAAAAAAAAAACAAGGACTGGGAGACTTTAAGATATTTTTTGGGGGGGGGAGAAAAAGTCATAGGTTTCCAATGACATGACAGTGAATAAATGATGCCAGGATTTTAAGTTTTGGGTAAACTATCCCCTCAAACCTAAGATACTGCAAAGCAGTGACATTGCGCATGGTAATGCTGATGACTTGAGGGAAACTAAAGCGAACCTCACTCCCCTGGTCTTGGAGGGCAGGTGGAAGTCAGCCAGATTGAATCTGGCTACAATCATCAAGCTCAGCGTTTTCTCCTTGATGCTCCGAGCTCATTCAGAGCAGCTAATTTTAACTGCCATCACCCAGCCTGTGCCAGATTATACAGGGTTGGGCAGGACCGACCAGGAGAACTCTTCTCCAGAGTTGCCGAAAACAGCAACACAAACTTAAACCGACTTAGCTGAGCAATAAACATGGTGTGCGTCTGTCTCACCCCGTCACTGCGCTCCCTATTATTGGTCTGTTCAGAAGACAGCTTACTAAATTCTCTATGATGTTCCCTCCCAGTTGTGGGCTTTGATTCCGATTCTTCCTCGTCCAGTTGTCGGAGATCATTGTTCTATTACTGGCATTTCCACGTGGCTGCAACTGGTGATAGACGCCATATCTACCCCTTGCAGCAATGCAAAGCTGTGCAAGTTTCTGTCTCACTGAAAAACGAGGCATATTCGCTGGTGAACCCTGCAATTTCCATGATGTTGAAAACAGGATTTAAGACAATTCTCCAGCAACAACATCTAAAAGATAGCATTTAACACAAAGCTCTGCAACTTGTTGCAGCACGTCTGAAGACGTTCTCGGTTGATGTCCCCACTGTGAGATTTACCTGTCGATTGGGGGATGGGGATAGGTACTCAACTGATATGCAAAATCGGTCGAGTTAGCTAATGTTGACTCAAACATATACCAAAAAATAGTTGCCATAATAGCATCATTCAAACCTTGAGTGCTGTATTTGAAGTAACGGGTGGAGCCAGAATTGAAATAAACCTAAGCTTGCGTTTTGCCAATGATGCAACGTCTGATAACGTGAAACGGCAACGTGATTGTCTGATTTCAAGCCCTGGCACCCTGCTGAGAGCTATGATTGGTCCACATCAACTGCAAGAAAGCACCATTAAACCCAAAGTCTGGCCAGGAGACAGTCATCTGGGCCCCAGGTGATTCTCCAAATTGTATGTGTGTGACCTGGCTGAGAAGTGTGTGTGTGTGTGTGTGTGTGTGTGTGTTGTGGAATGTCTAAAGAAAAGCGAACGAGTTTGAGAGTGTGGCAGACAGGAGACTAGGTGTCTGAATATCTCCATGGGGACCCTGGAGGCAACGTTTGGTGTGTTCAACCTCCCCCATTAACGACCAACCACAGCAGGCAATGACTATGACTTGCATCTCACCTCTAAAGTCAACAAGAATTGGCATTTGCAACCAATTTTATCTAAAAATATTAGACATTATTGAAAAAGGAGTTCAAAATGTCTTAAAAAGTAAGGCTGAAAGCAATGAAACCATTTTGAGGTCTCTTTAGAATGGCTTTATGGTGCAATTTGATGCTCAATTTGGTATACATTTTTGTCAAAAAAAGTTAAAACATTTCAATGAAAAAAATTTTTTTCTAAAAAAAACAAAAACAAAAAAAAAAGTGTACTGATCATTTGAGCTCATTAAAACCATGAGTGCGTATTTAGAAAGTAAATGGGAGTCAATTTTGATTTCACACTGACTTTAATTCCACTTTCCACCTCCATATCAGTGTGTAGTATTACGTAGTTTCCTAGACACTATTTTGTAGACTACCACAATGACTATAGAGCACTGCGCATTCAGCGCCGATACCACCCATCTGGAAAGAGGGTTGAAATAAAACAGAGTTAAGAACGCACAAGAACGTAATATCACAAAAGAGATCAAGAGCATGATGGAGTGGAAAAAGAGGTGGCGGTGGGGCCGAGAACGAGAAGTCAATAGATTGCCTCTTTTCAAGTTCTGTGTTGTGGTTTAGTCTCTAGACTCGGGCTTCACTTTCATTTTCCTCCAAAGACGAACGCACAGACACACACACAGTTGCTGACGGCACACGTCGCGGCTCCAGCTGTGGGATTAGAACGCTGTCTCCACGGTCGCTCCCTGTTTTCTCTCCCACCCCGGGCCAAGACTGCAGCACCGAGAACCCTCGCCAATCCTTTCCCTCGCTGCTAATGGGCCTTTCATTTACAAGCTTTCCATTAGCACACAGACATCAGGCCTCCGCAAACTATGCACGGCCACGTCAATCACAGCTACTAGCTCTCGATGAAGTTAGAATTAGGCTAAATGTCCCATTGAGGCCAGCACTACTTTATAGGTCGTTCTACTCAAAACCACATGCTTTAAAGGTCTGGAAATCACCTAAGAGCCACGAGACATCAGAATCCCACTGAAAACATTCGGTTCGCAAATAATTTCGTCTGCTAATACTCTAATTTCCACTGTTCTGCAAAAGTGGCTAAAACTTCCACCGCCACATTCAGTGGCCTACACGGAATTGGAAACCTGACAGGTTCTGAAAGTACTCCCTCCTCCACGCAGACCTCCGTGACTCAGATCAGGAGCCCAGATCGAATCTGCATGACCCTTATGTAGTATCAATCATGATCACTGACTCTCTTCTTCTGTCTCTGTATTCCCAGCTGTGCTGCACCAGCACTGGATCCTGCCTGCAAAAATAAATTGGTTGCATAAAAATAAAAGTGGGAGCGAGTCAAAGTGGCGTCACCACAAAGATGGCAGCTCAAGAGATGGAGAGAGCGAACAACTGTGAGAATTAGGAACGTGTGTGTGTGCCGCCTCCTTGAGCGTAGGCTGGTGTGTGTGTGTGTGTGTGTGTGTGTGTGTGTGTAATGCAACACAGACAGCAGCCATTAAAGTGGAATGTGGGGGGTCTGGGCCCCACTAATAAACTATGTGCTCCACACACATACGCGCACAAAACACACACTTCAACCGTGACTTCTTGTCTTCGTTACTACCATATTACGGGAAGAGGGTGCGCCATTGTCACAAAATCACCCTGATTTATATTTGTCAGCAAAATAATAGTTAAATGATAGAATCTAGAATCTTAGGATAGAATCTATAAAAGACAAATTCAAGAACTACTTCAATGCAATCCACTTGATTTGGGGACTGTACTTTAAAACTATGACAAAACTATAAGCTGCATATTTAAAAGTTGTTCAACGTTACTCTGGAAAATTTAGTTCACAACAAGCTATGAAGAAAAATGGAAACAATTTTTAAACAGGCTATATATGCATAATAATCAATAAGTCTTCCATGTAAACAGTAAGGTTCTAAATTAAACATTCTAACAGATAAATGTGCACTAAAACATAGGCTAAACCTAGAAAACAGAAACATTTTATTTTAATTAAGAAAAAAAGTGTTTAAAACAAATTGACTAGTCAGTTGCTGGATGACTAGTCATCCATCCTGACTCATGCATACCAAAAAAACACTCTAATTTTTATAATTATCATTATCATTGTGGCTTTAAAGTATTTAAAGCCACAAATATTCTGTACAAAAAGAAAACATAAAACAAGCGATTGCACAGAGACCATATCATTTTTTTAACTAGTTCACTGAAATGAACAATCCAAACAAACTGATTTACTACAACAAATAGGACTTTGCAATACTTCATATGAGAGACAGAGAGTTTAGACAAGTGTGTTTGATTATTTGCCATAATTTGTTTGCCTGCAGTGTGCAATATGACGGGACATAAAAACCTGATTTGTGGTGTTTGTGACGCCAACAAATCTTCCCAACCTAGTAACCCAGGAATTTATTTTTTTTCCCCGTTCTTCCTTTTCAGATCGAGTCCTAAACTGAAAATAAACTCTCGAATGCTCGCTAACACTTCACAACTTTCCTCACCATAAGACCGGGCACAAACTCCAAAGGGGAACGCTCTTGAAAATGTCAGGGAAAGTATACACATCACAAACTCACAAATTGTTACACGAGCGTGACCACACACACACCAAAAGGACGGCCAAAGCCACACGCTCACACAGACAAACACACACGGGGGGAAAAACTGTCAGCCGCAGTCTCGACAAAACCTCAGAGTTCCCACCAAACTGTGGTCTCCACTAGACACAACACTCCACAAATCGGTTGAGCTCAAACCTCGGTTAGCAACCTGCTTGGCACAAAGATCCAGCGTGCATGGCATTAGATACACGGGCACCTGAAATGCAGATTAAAGAAAGGTGTGCCGCTAGATGACAAAACTCCACCTGAACCTTACACCACCTGTGTACTATAGAGAAACAAAGATAGAGAAATCATATGCGATGAGCACACCGTTACAAACCACATTGCTCATCATAAGATCAACCCTGTTTTTCAAGAAAACTACTTTGAATCCAACAGACAGGTATTGATTTGAGACAACAAACAGGAAAACAAATGAGACTGACTCAAGAAAGATAAAAAGAGAAGATAATTCAAGCCCTTTTGTACTAAGATTAGCCGTATTATTCCGGTCACAGTGACTGAATCCATCTTTAGATGCCGGAAAATGCCTTGCACAAACCCAACAGGATGTCCTATGACAACAGGAGCATATCACAAGCTTTCCTACTATATATTACTGTCTATATTTTAAGCAGAAAATTTAGGACAGAGGTTTCTGTTTGAACTAACTTTAGCTCTGGCAGACGTCATCCTCATTCAAATGGAAAAATAATAACTCATGTGTCTTTTTAATGGGAGGAAAAAAGTCTACAGATGTGACGAGGAAGCTTCAAAGTATCTGGTAGCTGATATCTAACTTCACTTCTGCTAGGGTAATTTTCTACATATTCTGAAAAGAAGCTTAATACTTGGGGAGAAAGTAAACTGTGTCACTATAGGTCAAATCATAGTAAACGAGTCTCACTGTGTGGCTGGGTTAGATGTTTGCTCTAGACAGTGTTTCCAGGAAAAAACACAGGCCAGGAAACACAGCCAATCTGCTGAGCCACATAAAACACACCAGCCAATCGCATGCACACTTCCTGAGCGACTCTAGACAGGTCAAGTCATACAAGCAAGCGGGCCTGATTACACATGTTAACTCAAAAAGCAAGACTAGTTGTCCAAAAGGAATCCAAACATTTAAAACAGAGAAACAAAAGGTTCCTCCATACTCAATGGTTTGTTATGGAGAAGCTGCATTTTCAAACTGAAGGTTTCAGGGTGAATTTAGCACAGCATTAACACTCATCTCACTGACTTCTGCTTACAAAGAGGGAAAAGAGTAAAAAATATGCAAAAACCTCCAAATAGTAAAAAGAAACACCCATAGCACGTTCTTGCCAATGGAACAGTGAATCATACCTTGCAGCGAAGGAGAAATTAAACACCAACACCTACGCTCAGCCCACCCTGACCCAGACCCTCCTTTGAAAAATAATGGCACCCACCGCCACCCTCCCAAAGCGCTGGCTAATTGCCCATGTGGGTCCCTTAAACTTCATACGCTGGAAGAGACAACAGAGAGCCCGGTTCCAGATGTGAGACCTACATGTGGCAAACTGTTGATATAATGAAAAACGCAATGGGAAAAAGGCACCAAAAATAGGCCACTTATTGGCCTACAAGGCAGACAGACAGATATCATGCTTAGCTGGGCGAGAGTTGACGGCCAAACAAGAGTGCCAAAGTGCAAACGACTGATGCAACGGTGTATCTTTTTGCATAAACCCTAGCGAGAAGCACACAACAGAACTACAACAGCAGCGGTTTAATACAAAATAAATGTGTTTTTCTGTGATCTAAGCCAAATTCTGATACAAAACTTAACAGTAGAAAAAACTCACATGTGATCAAAGCAGTACGGCAGTGACTTCATTCCAACACAATATTATTAACCAGCAGGTAAAATAGCTGGTTTAGGTGACTCTTTAATCCCTTTGGTGGCAAAGTAGCTATTCAAAAGAAAGGGGCCGATCTCATCGCTCCAACACAAAGCTTAGGTGACCTGGACGGGAAACACCTTGCCTAAAAGGAACAATTTGATATGGCACAAAGATTAACCATACAGCTCATTTCCGCTTGTAGAAACTCTTTTCACCTTCTGTTTATTTTCCAATCTTAAAGTAAAGGGTTGGGTGATGGATAAAATCAATTCCAGCACATACCTGACCTACATGTTGGGCATTGTTACCCACAATGCACTTCTCATGCAGGAACACTTAATGAAATGCCCTGGGTCAATGAAAACAACTAAGATCAGAGACTTTGAGAGTTCTGCTACCTTTAAAAATCCCACTCTGTTTGGATTTGACATGAGCTAGTAAGCGTGTGCAGAACCCCACCTCTGCACGCCCACGCGAAAAAACGCAGACTTGCGTCCCAGACACGATGCACAACATGGAAAACTTCTACCATACCATAAGAAGGCTTACTTTATACTGCAGACCAAATGAGGGGGAGGACGAATGGAAGAATTAGCTAATGGTTTAATGCATAAGACCACGACTTCAGCGTTGGTGGAGCTTAGACACCCAACAGAGACTGAACTGACATGAACTGGCAGCATTTTTCCATACAAGCAGATGAATATTCACCAGGTTATTATGAATCAAGCTGCTGTAAAGCGCAGATTACAATGCAAGACTACTTTAAGATAACAGATGCACAAGGGTGATATTACAAATAGTCAGATGAGTTCATCTAGAAGTAGGGTCTTAATCTAGTAGTAACATGAACTGAACTCAAGGTAAATGTTCATATCTTTGACATGTTGTTATTACAATTACATAATGTAAAACAGAAAGTAAAAATCTCATTACGTTCCTGCTCATTTGAAGGGTTCAGAAAAGTGTTTTTAGCTTGTCAAACAACCAGACCAAGCAAGTAAAAGTGATTGTCAGCTTAGACAAAATGAGCCTCCATACAAAGTAAACAAAGAAAAGCAGGACTTACTTAAAGAGCTGTAGCCGCGTGAACCATTTAAAAGACATTTAACTTTACATTTTTAGACACAAGACCCTCTAAATGAACTGAAAACACCAGTAAACACAAACAAAGCAAAAATGTGAAATATCTTGTGTAAAATCCTCCAGCACACACAGAGAGGCGCTGTGATGGGATGCCACTTTCTCAGGGCCAAATGGCTGAAAGTTGCTCGCAAATGGTGGATGCCATACTGGATCAACACAAGCCAACATAAAGCCATTTTAAACACCCTCACATTTTCTCATTAAGTTTAATGCACCTGGGAGCATAACAAACGCGTTTACCATGTGAATTTTATCTAAAACAGACCTGACTGTCAAAAGTTGTGAAAACTTGTGTGCTCCAAAATATCAATTTTAATCCCTATAAGCAAACTTTTTGGGTTAACGAGCCAAACAGAATGACAGCTACACACAAATACCTGTAAATGTCATACAATATGGAAGTGATCTGTATAGCCAACACAAAAACTGACGAAAGACCCAAAACTCATTAAAACTAACTTTGCCAACTAGCTGCCTGCTTGTTCATACTTTCATCTTTACAAACCCTTCAAAACAACACTGTATGGCACACCGTGACTTTTAACACTTGTCTGACTTTAAGTCTGTGCACAAAAAGTCGCTTAAAATACGAATATTATAAACACATCACACAATCCGAGCGGAATTAGCGGGCTGCATAACCAGAGTGAAACTCATCTAAAACGACAAAAAACTCTCTAAAATACGTTTCTGGCATTTTGACTTTCTTATAACAGTAATCTAAAGTTGGATTAAACCGATCTGTTGTTGTTGTTGTGTGGGAAAACTTACCCGAATCGCCCGGGGTCTTCATGTTGGAGAGTATAGCCGCTTCGTTAGCAGTCGAGCTAACTGAGAAAGAGAGTGAGTGAGAAAGAGAGAGAGAGATGAAATGAACTTCTTCCTCTCGATGAGCTCAGGATCGCACACAAAACTCCTCTGTAAACTTTTCCTCCTCAAATCCAGCCCCTTCACTCGTCCTCCCCCGGTTTGTTTGGAGTTTTCGCGTTTTGTTTTTCCTCCCCAACGTGGAGGACGCTCGCCGCTGCCTTGTGGCCGGACAGACTCGCTCTTTTACGGTCAGATATCGGAGCGCGTCGTGCCGATGGAGGAGGACCGTGTCCGCGCTGAACTCCTGATTACTTCATAGACGCTGCGAAGTTGCATATTCAAGCCTTCTCGCTGAAACACGAGGCGAAGCCGACAAAATCAAAACAAACGAGAAAGCAGAAATGCCCGATCCACTTTTCTCCCTCTCTTTCCACGGACTTTTTCTTTTTCCACTCACTCCGTGTAACTCTCTCTCTCCTCCTCCTCCTCCTCCTCCTCCTCCTCCTCCTCCTCCTCTCTCTGGGTGTCGTGTTTCGCTCTTCCAGCCCACGCGAAGCGGGGGAGGGAGGGGCGGTGAGCGCGTAGCCACGCCCACTCGCCATTTGTGCCGCCGTCACTGCGGCGTTGCTGCGGAGACCGCCAACGCCGTCGATCATGTCTTACACAAATGTGACCCTGGACCACAAAACCAGTCATAAGTGTCATTTTTTTAAAATTGAGATTTATACATCATCTGAAAGCTGAATACATAAGCTTTCCTTTGATGTATGGCTTTTTAGGATATAACAGTATTTGGCCGAGATACAACTAGGCTTTTTTAAAATCTGGAATCTGATGGTGCAAAAAAAATTTAAATATTCAGAAAATCGCCTTTAAAGTTGTCCAGATAAAGTTCTTAGCAATACATATTACAAATCAAAAATTAAATTTTGATAGACTATATTTAGGCTACTATATTTAGGAAAATTTACATCTTCATGGAACATGGTCTTTACTTAATAGCTATCCATGCAATGTATTTTTAGCTATTGCTACAAATATACCCATGCTACTTATGACTGGTTTTGTGGTCCAGGGTCACAAATCTTTAAACGAGAACAAGAAAGCCGTTAAGCTGACTTCTCTCTTGGGTTTGAATAATTTACTTTAACAGCCCATTTTGTTGTATTTTATTTTTGAAGCATCTTATGTATTTATTTTCTTTGCTTTTTCTTTCTGGTTTAGTTTGGGTTATTTTGACGCTTTCATTTTTTTTTTTTTTTTTTTTCTGTTTTTGGTTATGCTCAACCAAGGCTGAATAAGATGGGTTATATACTGAATGTGATTATGTACCTTGTTTGGTTGTAAAGTTGATGCAATAAAAAAAAATCTTGGCTAACATAGCGAGGTGCTGATGACATGTCCCACAGAAAAAGACCGAAAACCAGTCAAATCTGTCGTCAGTGGTGGTCTCACATTCCTCAAAGTTAACACTGCTAAAAATGAGCTTTGTATTAAGGCTTGTTGTGTTACTTAGTGAATAATGGCTTTCACAGAGACTGCAAATCTGTTTTTATTTACTCATCCTCACGTTGTTTCCAATCCAAATGTCTTTCTTTCTTCCGTGGAACTCAGTTTAGAAGAATATCAGTGCTGCTCTGTTCATGAATGGAGTTCAAAGAGGTAGCGCATACAACTTGTGCATACTTGATGCTTTGATATTAAATTAGTCATTTTTTGAAGCTTGACAACTTGTATTTTTGTGGGAAAGTGCAACTAAGGTTATTCCACCAATGAAACACTCATGGATTTTATGTTCCTTCGCCCCTGCTGATATGACTCAAAGTTTGAGGATGAGCTTGCTTAAAAAAGTAACATAGGAAACC
This sequence comes from Spinibarbus caldwelli, assembly GCA_039654775.1. Taxonomy (NCBI): domain Eukaryota; kingdom Metazoa; phylum Chordata; class Actinopteri; order Cypriniformes; family Cyprinidae; genus Spinibarbus; species Spinibarbus caldwelli. The sequence goes on along the minus strand of CM077244.1, from coordinate 5,782,922 downwards.
AACATTGTTGGCATTTAAAGTAAGTTTAACAGACATAAATATAAGCGGAGGACTGTAAATATAGAACGAGCAGTAACCTTTTGCAGAAAAGGCCATGGATCCAACAGATGCTGAAATTATAGCTTATTATTTGTGCGAAGCGAAGTGTCACTGTGTCGTAGCATATGGACTGAACGCGACAGAATGTTCTTCAAGGTTGTTTACTCAGAAAAATGCAATTGTTATTGAGAGTGCGAAATGTGGGCTGGAGTGAGAAACGAATGTGAGTCTGTAGGTGGCCTTCTCTTTTCCTTATCTCTCATTCTTTTCCTCCACCGCCTCCCTTTCTTGCTCTCAGAGCGGGAGCAGTTGTCAGTGGAAACTCAAGGGTAGTAGATGACATTTGTAAAGCATTTGCAAGTAAGTGCTAAATTACCAGTTCAGCGTTAATGCTACTAGCGAACACACGCACATAGGCCAGGCCTTGACTTCTTGTATGCGAACCTCATCTCCGGGGACTTCCAAATATTGAGAACGCGACAAAACCCCACACTTAATCTTTAAATGTAAGCGATGGCAAAATAAATGATAAACAACATTTGTCTTTCATTAGCCATGGTACATTTCACACATAATGCTCAACCTCAATCATGACACTCTAATTAACACTGGAGGAAAAACTGACGTCTACCAGTAACTGATGTTAATTTGAAGACGGCTCTGGGTGTAAAACACTGAATACAGCCATTTGCTGGTGCATAAGCAAATGACTCAAAACGAGCAAGACAGAGAAAAAGACAGAGATCTGGTTTGTGGCCTCGTTCGGAGATGTTTTCTTTCGCTCCTCTCCTTTGTGGCATGACCCCGCCGTCTCTAATCAGAATGACAGACAGACGCGCAGGAGAGAAAGAGAGGGGGAGAGAAGGAGATGAGAAAAAGAGGAGTCATACTCAAAGCAATTGGGCCTTGGGAACATGCAAAGTGGTACATGGCACAGGACAAACTTTAGTGCTTCTTTAGTGCAGCACTAATGGGCAATTCACATATTCTTGTAACTTAATGAAAACCATAACCGTGCGCTTACAGAAATAACCCTTTTTTGGGAATCCAAGAATATCAAAGCGATGGAAGGACATAGCAGTGCAAGTACGTCATAAAGATTACTCCAAAATGGATTCGTAGGGAGAAGAAAGAGGTAATTTATGTGCTGTTTTTCCATGGTATTCTCAAATGCACAGAACGCTTTTGTGCGTTCACGAATCTGAATGCTGACATGCGCGTGATCATGTGAAGACAAGAACGGGACCACAGCACTGTTGCTGTGTCCGAAATCACTTACTTATTCACTTAATCACTATTTTCTACATGTATTTTACCGCTTTGAAAGGAATTAATACTTTTATTCAGCAAAGACACATAATAAATTCTGTTCTTTTGAACTGTCTATTTATCAGAGGATCCTTTTGATAACTTTTGATCAATAGTTTAGTTCACTACATGGAAAATAAGTGAACGGAAATAACTGGTAAATACAGCATCAAAAAAAAAGATAAACACATGGCATTAAACTTAATTAACAGCTAAAATAAACATTAAAAATAATTCTAACTCACTAAATATTTATGTTTCTTTAATCAGTTGATGATTAAAAGTGAAAGACCAGCACTAGTTCAAATACAATATAGCTTCAGCTATTAGCTGTACACCATAAATCAGAGTGCATTATGGGTATAAAATGATCACTATATAGGGAACTGAGGACATAAACGTTTAGACCAAGCAATCAAATCAAGTGTGAATTCAGTAAAATGGGAGTTTAATGCACACTTTAATAGATTTTAGCAAGATCATTTTAGCTTGAATTAACACCTTGAATTATATAACCAACAAATTCAAACAATTACCAATTTCTTTATTCCTACGCATGACTGCATCTTATGGCGTATCCCTAATTTCAGTCATGCTGCATTAAATTACTTGTCTTACACAGAAACAAGATAGATGTCATAACAAATCAAAGTGATCCTTCAGCCTGTTGTCCTTTACTTCAACTTCTCACCCGCTGACAAGTCTACACAAAACACCACAATCACTGCAATTAGTGTCCCATCTCCCACACATCTGAGGCCAATGATCACTCAACCGAGGATTCAGAATGAATGAGGAAGATTAATCACTGACAGCTAAAAGTACTGATTAATGAGCGGTCATTAAAACTTCATGAAGGACTGATCAAAGCAACTTCGTATATGTTGCGGCCAGGTTTACAGCGCAACAAATAGAAGCTTGTTGAGCAAGGCAAAATGGGGCGGAAGGGTGTTTCTACAATTTCTGATGAAGGAAATCAAATGATAATGTGATTGGGGTTCGGCAGGCATAAGCGTCTTCTCTTAGTCATCTCCCAAACACGACTATAGTTCTAGTAGTAAATGCCCCCCATTGACCCTGTGAAGGGGGCCCAATATACACATCCACATATGCACGCATGCAGAATCCAAACACACACACACACGCTCAAATGCACAAAGGGAGCTTTGTGCACCAATGATGGAAGGTTCTTATGTGTGTGTGCATGTGTAATTGCTATTACGAAGGTGTTTAAAGGTCAGCGGCATGGCATACCTTTTCATTTTTCTCACCAGGTTTTCAAAAATACAGTTAAACTACAGCATCCGAGGTCTCGTCTTCCCAGCTGAGAGAGAGAGAGAAAAAGAGGCCGAGAGAGATATAGAAGTGCTGTGGGACCGACAGAGAGGAATTCTCAAGGGAATCAGGGATTAGGAAAGAGTGTCAGGGAGAGAGAGAAAGGAAGGGGTGGGGCTAAAATGCTGAAAGTGCAAGGGGTAAAAGCAGCAGCCCAAAAATGGAGGGGGAAGGGCATCGGGGGAAAGAGAAAGAGAGAGAGAGTTTATGTATACATCTGTGTGTGTGCGTGTAAAGGAGCGTGTGAATAGACTCTTTGTGATCAAAAGACTTGTTTATTTTCTCAGCGCTTGAACTCTTCAGGAAACACATTTGGCCTGTCTCTCCGCCGTCTGCCACACTAACCTCGAGACACACACCTTTGACTTTACACACAACTCCAGAGACAGACTTTACAGTGCTGCGATCCCGTGGACAATATCTCCTGTTCAAATGCACATGTACATCTCAAACGGATTCCTGATGAGGAGCGTGCAAATTGACGTCCATGTTTTCTCTTTCAAGTACACATGAACTCTCCCTCTCGTTCTGTTCAGTGTCCCCTCGCTCTCTGCTTCTCCTTGTCCCAGCTGGTATTCACACATTTGTAATAGGATTAGCACACTTTCACTTTGGGGAAGAGCAGATAGATGTATACGAGGGATGAAGGGGTGGAAGATGCGAGGTAGGGAAAGCAGTATATGGGGTTAAATGTGGAAGAGAGAGAACTGGTGGTGCTTGGATATGCAAAACTACATTTTGATAAGGTATTCAGAGTGGTTGCTAGGGTGTTGCTATGTGGTTACTATGGTGTTTTTGGTTTCTAGAGCATTGCTAGTCCCTAAAAGTGGTTGCTAGGCTGTTTCTAGGCTATTCTGGGTGGTTGCTAGGGTGTTTCTAGGTAGTTGCCAGGGTGTTGCTATGCAATTACTCTGGTGTTTTTGGTTTCTAGAATATTGCTGAAACATGAGCGAGGTGGCACAAGACATTGCTGGCTCTAAAGGTAGTTGCTAGGCTGTTTGTAGTTTATTCTGGGTGGTTGCTAGGGTGTTTCTATGTGGTTAATATGGTGTTTTTAGTTTCTAGGACATTACTGGCCCTGAAGGTGGTTGCTAGGCAGTTTCTAGGGTATCCTGGGTGGTTGCCAGGGTGTTGCTATGCAGTTACTATGGTGTCTTTGGTTTCTAGGACATTGCTGAAACATGAGCGAGGTGGCATGGGACATTGCTGGCTCTAGTTGCTAGGCTGTTTCTTGTCTATTCTGAGTGGTTGCCAGGGTGTTGCTATGCAGTTACTATGGTGTCTTTGGTTTCTAGAATATTGCTGAAACATGAGCGAGGTGGCACAAGACATTGCTGGCTCTAAAGGTAGTTGCTAGGCTGTTTGTAGTTTATTCTGGGTGGTTGCTAGGGTGTTTCTATGTGGTTAATATGGTGTTTTTAGTTTCTAGGACATTACTGGCCCTGAAGGTGGTTGCTAGGCAGTTTCTAGGGTATCCTGGGTGGTTGCCAGGGTGTTGCTATGCAGTTACTATGGTGTCTTTGGTTTCTAGGACATTGCTGAAACATGAGCGAGGTGGCATGGGACATTGCTGGCTCTAGTTGCTAGGCTGTTTCTTGTCTATTCTGAGTGGTTGCCAGGGTGTTGCTATGCAGTTAGTATGGTGTTTTTGGTTTCTAGGACATTGCTGGCCCTGAAGATAGTTGCTAGGCTGTTTTGGGTGGTTGCTAGGGTGTTGCAATGCGGCTACTATGGTGTTTTTGGTTTCTAGAACATTGTTGGCCCTGAAGGTGGTTGCTAGGCTGTTGCTAGGCTGTTCTGGGTGGTTGTTACATTTACATTTACATTTAATCATTTAGCAGACGCTTTTATCCAAAGAGACCTACAAATGAGGAGAACAATAGAAGCAATCAGACCATCGAGAGAACAACAGTATACAAGTGCCATGACAAGTCTCAGTTAGTCTAGCACAGTACATGAAGCTAGGTTTTTAAAAAAAAATAGAATAGAATAGAATAGAATAGAATACAATAGAATAGAACAGAATAGAATAGAATAGAATAGGTAAGTGTTAGTATTAGTTGGTCAGGTGCTGGCGAAAAAGATGTGTCTTTAGATGTTTTTTGAAAATGGCTAAGGACTCAGCTGTTCGAATTGAGATTGGGAGGTCATTCCACCAGCTGGTGACAGTCCAGGAAAAGGTCCGTGAGAGTGATTTGGTACCTCTTTGGGATGGCACTACAAGGCGTCGTTCATTTGCAGAACGCAAGCTTCTGGAGGGCGCATAAGTTTGAGCTAGCGAGTTTAGATATATTGGTGCAGCGCCAGTTGTTGTCTTGTAGCCAAACATCAGTACCTTGAATTTGATGCGAGCGGCTATTGGCAGCCAGTGTAACCTGATGAACAGAGGGGTAATGTGAGCTTTTTTCGGCTCATTAAAGACCACTCTGGCTGCTGCATTCTGGATCAGTTGCAGAGGCTTGATGGTACATGTGGGAAGGCCCACCAAGAGAGCATTACAATAGTCCAGTCTGGAGAGAACAAGAGCTTGGACAAGGAGTTGTGCTGCTTGCTCTGACAGGAAGGGCCTTATCTTCCTAATGTTGTATAAGGCAAATCTGCAGGACCGGGCTGTTGTAGCAATATGGTCTGTGAAGCTTAACTGATCATCGATCACAACTCCGAGGTTCCTGGCTGTCCTGGAAGGAGTTATGGTTGACGTACCCAGCTGTATAGAGAAGTTGTGGTGAAGTGATGGGTTGGCTGAGACCACGAGCAGTTCTGTCTTAGCAAGGTTGAGCTGAAGGTGATGATCCTTCATCCAGCTAGAAATGTCACTCAGACAGGTTGCAATGTGAGCAACTTCCGTCGGATCATCTGGTTGGAATGAGAAGTAGAGTTGAGTGTCATCAGCATAGCAGTGATAAGAAAAGCCATGCTTCTGAATGACCAATCCTAATGACGACATGTAGATGGAGAAGAGAAGTGGTCCAAGCACTGAGCCTTGAGGAACTCCAGTAGCAAGAAGTTGTGACTTCGAAACCTCACCCCTCCAAGACACCCTGAAGGACCTATCTGAGAGGTAAGACTTGAACCACAGGAGCGCGGTTCCTGAGATCCCCATCTTCATAAGGGTGGACAGGAGGATCTGGTGGTTAACTGTGTCAAAAGCAGCAGACAGATCCAGCAAGATGAGTACAGAGGATTTGGAAGCCGCTCTTGCCAGTCTCAGGGCCTCTGTAACCGAGAGTAGGGCAGTCTCAGTTGAGTGGCCGCTTTTGAAGCCAGATTGGTTGTTGTCCAGAAGGTTGTTCTGTGCAAGAAACAAAGAGAATTGGTTGAACACAACTCGCTCAAGTGTCTTTGCAATGAATGGAAGAAGTGATACTGGTCTGTAGTTTTCTAAAAGTGCTGGATTTAGAGAGGGTTTTTTAAGCAGTGGGCTTACCTGAGCCTGCTTAAATGCTGTGGGAAATGTACCAGTGTGAAGAGAGGTGTTGATAATGTGAGTAAGCGCAGGTATGACTGAAGAAGAAATGGCCTAAAGGAGGTGAGTGGGGATACGATCTAGTGGACAAGTAGTGGGATGTTTGGAAAGGATGAGTTCGGAAACTTCCGTCTCCGAGAGAGGAGAGAAGGAGGTGAGAGAGTGTGTATTTGTCGTTATGAAGTTATCATTAGTTTGTGGTGAGAGAAATTGATCACTGATGGTTCTTGTTTTATTTGTGAAGAAAATATCAAAGTCCTCAGCTGTAAGAGTTGATGAAGGAGGAGGGGGAGGAGGACAGAGAAGAGACGAGAAAGTTTTGAAAAGTGTGCGAGAGTCAGAACAGTTGGTAATTTTGTTGTGGTAGTATGTCGTTTTAGCAGTGGAGACATTTTCAGAGAAGGAAGAGAGGAGTGACTGATACACACTAAGGTCGGTAGAGTTTTTTGTTTTGTGCCATTTCCGCTCTGCAGCCCTTAGTTTAGCGCGATGTTCACGGAGAACATCGGACAGCCAGGGGGCAGAGGGGGTAGTGCGTGCTAATCTGGATGAAAGGGGGCAAAAGTTGTCTAAGCAAGACAAGAGAGTGGAGCAAAGAGTGTCGGTAGCACTGTTTGTGTCTAGTGCTGAAAACTGAGAGGACGAAGGAAGTGTGGATGAAACCATTGAGGATAGATGAGAGAGAGAGCGAGCGTAGGTTACGCCGAGGTGTTGTGCTAGAGTGTTGCTATGCTGCTACTATGGTGTTTTTGGTTTCTAGAACATTGCTGGCCCTGAAGGTGGTTGCTAGGCTGTTTCTAGGCTATTCTGGGTGGTTGCCAGGGGGTTGCTATGCAGTTACTATGGTGTTTTTGGTTTCTAGGACATTGCTGGCTCTGAAGGTGGTTGCTAATGTGTTCCTGGTGTTTGTAAGAGTGTTAAAATGCGGTTGTTAGGGTGTTCTGGTTGGTTGCCAGCTGTTTACTTAGTCAAAAATGCAAAATTTGACTTCATAATTCATCTAAAATTTTTTAAACGAATAAATTCTATGCATCAAAAAAAAACTATCTGACTGAATAATTATTAAATTATTAAATATGTATTTAAAATTATTTCAAATTTAGCCACATGGGATCTGCAATGGCTGCTTTTATAAACGTCTATTTTTATTATGCTAATTTTTTTCTAATTTTATTCAGTTTGCATTTATTGCCCCAAAATCAAACAAAATCATCCACTAACACATGGGACAGAAGCACTGCCTTATTTGCCAATTGTTTTTGCAAATATTCCCATTTTTCCACACAAATGACATTCATAACGTGCATGGAAAAATGAAAAAGCTAATGATATCCTAGTCCCTAGATATGGCTCACATCCCTCCTTCAATGGAAACCTGTGCTGTGAGCGCTCGCTGACATTTAATACTCAGGGTTACCACCAAGTATGAGCAATATAAAGGAAATAGACTGAAAAAGTGATGAAAAATTAAATACAGATCAATTTGTTTAAAAAAAACAGGTGGATACTGTACTCATATGGGGCTTGTGATGCTGACTAGCTCCTTCTTATAAGCAAATGCAATGAGAATGCAGCGTTAATTCATCACACACACACGTACACACATGTCAGGCAGCGCGTACATGGGCACCCTCTAGCTATTTAAAGTAAATATTTCAAAAGCGGTAAAACCAGGTGCCCTGCGACCACTTGATTAGGTGTAAAGAAAGTCGACTGTAATCCCTGAGAGAGCGAGACTGTTTGTATGTGTGTGTGTGTGTGCGAGGCCTCATAAGCCAGGGAGGAAAAGAGACTGAAGGAGAGGAATGCAGGAGTTATATTTGACCCATTTCAGGCACTTTGCCAAGCGCTGTGCCAAGCCTATGAGAGCGCGTGAGAGAGAGAGAGCGATGGAATGAGGGTGAGGAATTAAAAGTGAGAACAGAAGTAAATTGTGGAGCAGAGACACAGGGCACCAGCCGCAAGAAACATGAGCGAGGTTAAGTGTTAGAGGACACCGAATGGCTATGAGAGTGTACACGTGTTTATAAGCGCCTGTGAGGGCCGCTGGTATGGTGTCGGTCTATATCGGGCCCAGCATGTGCGTGTTGACAGCGTCTCCTGTATCTCAGCTAGGAACTCTCTCTTCCTACTCCTATTCGCACTATTCGCGACTTCCTACTCTTCTTTTACCTCCCTCCTGTGCACGAACGCAAACTCTTTCCATCCTTCTTTCGGCCCAGAATAGTCGTGGAGTGAAAAATTTCAAATCGACATCTACACTTTGTTTTGGTTGGAGACGTCCTCAAAGTCTCCCGATAATTTGTTTCATATTAAAGCAACAAAGCTCAAAGTTATATTTAAGAAAAAAGACAGTGGGATGAGGAAAAAATGGAGAGGGGATAGAAATGATGGGGTAACATTGGGATATATGGGGTATAAAGTAAACGTGAGACTGAGCACAGGGTTCGGAAAGAGTGAAACGCTGCCCGGGGTGAGTCTGTTGAACACTGCAGACTGTGTGGCAACTGCGGCCTCATTACCTCACAGGCAATGAAGTCTCGGCTCTGCCTTTTAACACAGAGGAAATGTGTGTGTGTGTTTGTGTGTGTTGCAGTGAGAGGAACACAGTGTCGGTTTGTGAGGGGGAGAGAAATAAAGAAAGAGGGTGAGAATATGTGTTTGCGTACCCAGTGCCAGGATGACTGTGGTGTGCCGACAGCTTGCCAATGCTCCAACCTCAATCACGTTCGTCGGGTGTCGAGAAACACCTCGCGGTGTCTGTTGCTATGGCCATTAGTCTCCAACTGCACGTAGATATAAGCCAAGATAATAATACATAATCATTAAACGCTGTTATAATGACAAGCCACCGTGATGCCTACATCGCAGTTTGGCATACTGAACAAAGGATTCGAGTAACTATATTTAACACTTTTAAACTTAGGCCTTTTTTTTGTTTGAGCACTATATAATTGCAGTGTGACCTTTCGAAGGCTGTGAAATTTAGTCAAATGCATCTACCACTTAAAGGACTAGTGCTGAAAATGAAACTTTGCTGAAAATTTGCTGTCCAAGACTTAGATGAGATTGTTTCTCCATCAGAACAGATTTGGAGAAATTTAGCATCACTTGCTCAGCAATGGATCCTCTGCAGTGAATGGGTGCCGTCAGCATGAGAGCCAAACAGCTGCTAAAAACATCACAATAATCCACAAGTAATCCACACCATTCCAGTCCAACAATTAACGTCTTGGGTGTTTGTAATAAACAAATCCATCAAGACATTCTTCATTTCAAACCGTTGCTTCCAGCTAAAATACGAGTCCTCCATCTATAAGATTCCTTTCTCCAGTGAAAAATTCGTCTAAATCAGAAAAGAAATATGAACAGATCTAGCACCATTTACAAGCAAAAATAGTCCAAAATGGTTCTAAACAAATATATTGGTGGATCTTGATGTGAGAGGACACTGGAGGAAACGTTATTATGGACTCGTATTTTGGCCAGAAGCAACAGTATAAATTTAAAACGTCTTGATGGATTTGTTTCTTACAAACATGCAGCTTTTCACTTCACAGTAAGTTAACTGATGGACTGGAGTGGTGTGGATTACTTGTGGATTATTGATATGTTTTTATCAGCTATTCAGACTCTCATTCTGACGGCACCCATTCACTGCAGACGATGAAGAAACAAACTCATCTACATCTTGGATGGCCTGAGGGGGAGCACATTTTCAGCAAATTTTAATTTTTGGGTGAACTAAGAAAGAAAAATCTGTCATCATTTACTCACCCTCATTTTTATCCATTGAATACCACAGAAGTTATTTTTTTTAAAAAGTGTTTTTTTTTTTTTTTTGTCAATACTATGAAAGTCTATGGTATCCAATACTGTTTTGGACACCACTGACCTTTATTATATGGACAAAGAAAGTCGAATTCTATCTTGTTTGTTCTGCAGAATAAATAAAGTCATTCAGGTTTGGAATGAGTATTTACTCAGATATTCTTGTGGAAGGATACTGTGATGCACACAGTGGATGTAGCCTTGGATTCTGCCAACTGCTTGCAAGTCTGTAACTGTAAGCTGACATGCATTGTGTCGATGTCTTCCGCGTCTTATTTTCTTGCCTCTGCAAGTACTCCTGCCTACATGTTTGGCCGGATGATGTATAACACAAGGCCTTGAATGTGAACGACCTTGTTTGTTGGAACAGTTGGTTTTGTGTTTAAATGCGGAGGACATGGATGAGTAAATTAGCGAGAGTGAGATATCTTCTCATGTCTTGCCTTTGTGTGGTTTTATACGAATCAGCTTGTTCAACATTATACGCTCATTGAGGGATTCTGAATGCCTGCCATTGTACACTTCAATATTATGATATGAATTTTCATCATTGATATAAGTGACAACAGCTCAATGATACAAATTAAAGTTCATTACATTGTCAACTAGTTAGTAGGGATGTGAAAAACAACATCAACAACAACAATGGTGGGTTGCCTGCATAACAAGTCAACTAATCAGTTTTACAGAAACCTGGTATAGGCTGGTTTCAGGTTCACTCCGAATTATAACTAGTCTGCTTTAATAATCGACTAGTTGGACAACCTTTGAGACCCATCCCTACTAGTTAGGCTAAACCCTCAGACCCATGTTAAAATCTGAGTAATAAAGGTGTTCTATGACAAAATGCTAAATAGTTAAAGTACTTGTAACAAAATCGACCATTTAAAGATTTTTGTTTCTTTGTAAATTCACTAATTTAGACAATTATTATTTAATTACATCACAAGGCATGTTTTGTCTTCATGTATGTAAATACTTTGGTAGGCTATAATTAAAAGTAAAATATAATCAATTCTGTAATTTAAGTGTAACTAAATATACTAAAACTAAGTTTGTCTGTCGTGAGAACATGTTTGTAGTTGGTCCACAGCTTCAAACCACTATTCAGACTCTTAGCTGACATTCAAATATGTATTCAAAATAACTCACACCGGGTTCTTCTGTCACGAAATGGGAAGTTAACAGTCAAGAGGTTATTTACATGAATTCTCACCGCAGACACTTAGTCGGTTTTGCAGGTGGAAATCTTTCCGTAATCTAGTAAAATCTGCTTGGTTTGATGCTGAAGGTCGCCGTGTGAAATCAGATAGAGTTTGGTGTCTATCTAGTGGTTAATCTTGGTATTGCACATTTCTGCAAAAATTAAAGTTAATCCAGTCAGAATGAAAAAAGCATGTGCGAATCGTGACGATTTCCTCACGTTCTGAACAACACAAAGAGTTTAGTTTAAATTGTTTGGTGATTTCTACCAGGTCATTAGCTGGTTCAAGATAGTAAACCAGGAGCAAATGCTGTTGTTGGCTGTTCTCAACCCACTTGAACCAGTTAATAACCATGGCACGGTTTCACAGATAGAGTATAGACTAAACCAGGATTAGGCCATAGTTCAATTAGGACATTTAAGCAATTTTTATTGACATGCCTTAGAAAAAACATTACTGGCGTGCATCTTGAGACAAAACAAAGGCACTGATATGTTTTAAGATCAGTCAGTGCCAGGCCCGGCTCCACGGCCCACCCAATCAGGAGCTTGGCCCACCTTGGCCCCATAACAGCCAATCCCAAAATTGGTGCGATATTCAATAAAGCTCCATATATTTTTTTGTATACTTTATTTTATACAGCCTACTTTTTTGTTTTCTTACCGCCCGCTTCTGCAACGCGTGTGGTACACTCCCGTCCACACCCGCAAACATTCTATTATTGTATATAATTTCCGTGCATCAGGGAGCCAGCTATCCATACGCGAGTCATTGAAATCGCTTTTGGATGAGCGCTCGCGCCGTTCGCTTTCACTTTCGATTTTGCGATCACACGCACTCTGTGTACACACAAGGTGCATAACAGTGACTGTAAAATATGTACCTATTTTAGGTATGGAAATGACATATGCACTACCAGTCAAATGTTTTTGAACAGTAAGATTTTTAATGTTTTTCAAAGAACTTCTGCTCACCAAGCCTGCATTTATTTGATCCAAAATACAGCAAAAACAGTAATGTGAAATATTTTTACTATTTAAAATAACTGCTTTCTATTTGAATATATTTTAAAATGTCATTTATTCCTGTGATGCAAAGCTGAATTTTCAACATCATTACTCCAGTCTTTCAGAAATCATTCTAATATGCTGATTTGCTGTTCAAGAAACATTCATTATAATTATTTATCAATCTTTAAAAGTTTTTTTTTTCAGGATTCTTTGATGAATAGAAAGATCCAAAGATCAGCATTTATCTGAAATAAAAAGCTTTTATGCATTATACCAGTGGTTCTCAAACTTTTTATACCAAGTACCACCACAGAAAATATTTGGCTCTCGAAGTACCACCATAATGACCAACATTAAAATAAGCAGCAGGCCTAACTATTCAGCTACAGCTCTGCACAGTTCAAAAACGAGGCAGTTTTATTCCTAATAAGAATATGTATTGTTGTCAGCCACTTTAACATTGTAAATACACAGTTTGAACATTAACACTGCATAGCGCTTACAAACGTGTAAATAAAAAACTTAAATAATGATTAAATTAAAATGTGTTGTACCTAAAAGTTAAATAAAAACTGTAGTTACTTAAATGTAAAAAAAAAAAAAAAAAAACTTTACTCAAAGAGTAAATTAAAATGTATTGTGTTTTAACATTAATTTACTTTTAATTGAGTGATTCCTCTGCGAACCACTAGAGGTACTCGTACCACACTTTGAGAACCACTGCATTATACCATTCAAAAGCTTGGAGTCAGTGAAGGGGGAGAAACTATAGAAATGAATACTTTTATTTAGCAAGGATGAGAGACTAGCTATGTTGTGCTTCATTAAAGGTAGATGGATAGAAGTTAAATAGACTGTTATAGGGATTTAAAAACGTCCAAATATTTGTGTCATGAGTTTTAGAAGTGACAGCACAATGACGTCACACAGCTAAAGAGGTCAAGAACTGCTGTAGATGTTAAAAAGTGGTGCTTGACTGACTTCTCAAAACACCTCATAACCAGCTTTTAAAAGAGTGGCTCTTAGAGACTCCAGTCTGAGAAATCATCAGCTTGTTAGTGTTAACACTGGAAAGTGTTTGGCAATGCCTTGCATTCCCATGCTTAATGTTTTATTTCCTGAGGACCTGGATTTCCATTGCGTGACAGTTGGCAGGTGCGATATGAAAGTTTTAAAATTAATATTAAACTTTTAAAAGTTAACAAAATTAAATTTTGTTAGTTAAGTGTCATTTAGAAGACACAGTTACTGATGTATACGTCCTTCTGGAGTAATGCGAGGTTGCTCTGTGGAATAATGTTTAGATGTTTTTTTCAGAAAAACTCTGAAAACAGAGTTCACCTACAGTGCAACTATAGTGTTCCAGGCCTTGACTCTACTTCCAGAGTTGAAATTTAATTTAAAATAAAACAGTTTTTCCAAACAGTTTGTAAAAAAGCAGCTTGGATAGATTTCCAAAAATAATCAATGTATAAATAGGAAGGTATATAAAACTGTGTCAGATCAGATATATAGGGTAACTGAAAGTTTGCCAGAAGTGAGCAACATCAATTTTGCAAACTAATTTAATACAAATTGGAAGGCAGATTGAAAGTTGCTTCTAGCCTCTCCCACCACATTCTAATACTTACACCAGGAATATTACAGGTTCAGAACAAGATAAACTAATTCAGCAGCATTTGTGGCATGCTTGAATATCACAAAAATCTGGGTTACAGTGAAGCACTTACAATGGAAGTGAATGAGGCCAGTCCATAAATGTTAAAATACTCAGTATATGGCCACAAGACTTAATATGCAAATCGACATGATTTTAGTGTGATAAAATCATACCTTGTTTTGCGTAAACTTATAAACAATTTTACTACTTTTTGCAACAATTGCAACATAACACTATAAACCCTAGAACCACAAAATGACTGTAAACTGATTTAAACAGCTTTACAGCTCAAGTAATGCAAGTTTTAACTGTCAACTTTTTAAAAATAATTGTGAAATGTGTAGCAAGTGCTTTTATAGAAATGTAAACTTTACATTTGTTTAAAGCTTCCAAAAATCAGTCTTTTGTAAATGCCTCACTGCAGCCTCTCTATTTTTATTTCTTTATTTTTTTTTAATTATTTTTGTGGTAACTAACATTATGCCACTAATGCTGTTGATTGAACTTCTGTTGAATATTGTTTTTGGATTGGGCTTTTCACACTTGAAACTAAACTCATTTTAGCTATGGGTCAACATAAATTATCTTGTTCCAAGTTGCACTCGGTTCATACTTCACCCTTGGACAATAATAAAATCCAACAAGTCAGGGTTTTGCAAAATCTGAATCTTATTTACATATTTACAAAACTAAAATCATTCATTGGACAATTACAAGACAGAACCAGCATACACTAAGCATTAAGCACTTAAAGTGATTCATTTGACTAAACTCTTCCATTGCTGCACTTTACATATTTCCGTCAGACGTTGAAACTAAACCCAGTGCGTGAGTTTCTGTGACTGCATTCAAGAAAGTGCATGCATATTTAAAAAGGCAGGCATCGTTTACCTTATGATTAGATGGTAAACAACTTGTGATGTTCTAGCAACACGTTTTTTGACACTGCATGCCTTTGGCCTGCAAAAGAGCTTCATAACTCAGAGTTTAACAGCAGAGGGTAATGTTAGGCTACTTAACCCAGAGTTAAGTGTAGAATTAAAATCCTTATTTTCACATACACACACAAGCATTTTTAAAAGGTAAAGGAGAAGACAGAACCAGACATGGACACATTTTTGGTCTAAAGTTGCACTTTATTCCTAACACTTATTGGCTGTTTGGCCCCCTCCCTTCTTTGCCCACCCCGTTCCCTCCCGATACAACAGGCACACAGAGAGCGATGAGTAACAGACAGTTCAACAGTTCTGAAACAAAATCCGGATTCAAATCCAGAGCGGATTACAAGTTCCATGAAGAGCTTCTGAGGTAAGAGCGAGACACACACCGACAGAGAGGAAAAAGGATCTTCGCAAAAACGCAGATACAGAGTCGAAAGTGACCATCGTCATGGAGTTAACATCAAATGTCAAAAAGAGAAGCGTGTATGTGTTCTGAGAACAAAAGGAAAAGCATCTGCATGTTTCCTGACAACATGTTACGGCAGAACTCTTTGGTTTCAACTCTTGAGGTTTTAGCATGAAAATCGTCCTTTGTTGACCTAATCAGTTACCTTTGGATTGAAGCTGTAGTAGCCGAAGGGAAACAAACGGGAAAAGTCATGACATGTTGCATTGGATATTAATTTAAACTCAGTCAAAATAACTGAAAAAACTGTTCTAATTTCTATTTGAATGTAGCTAATTCCATTTAAATGTGAGATTTACCTCTATTTGGCAATGCAAAACAACAGAACATACTGCGCACAATGACAACGATGCAGTCTTGGACATTCCTGCTGTAAATGGTTGAAGAACAGTTTTTCGTGTGCATGTCTACAAGAACGTCCATGCATTTGAGCGCGTCTAGCATGTGAGAGGTCCCGCGGTAGAGGTTTAACTTTGGTATCATTCAGGGCCCTCTACGGCAGAGCCGTCTGCACACACCGACACACAGAGATATATACAAAAACCAATAATCACATGAGCAACGTACACATAGATAAACCGATGTGAAAACAAAATCTACCATAAACTGTTCTTCAAAACCGATCGTGGGCCGGATATTTGAACCGAACGTAGGATAGATAATCTGGGGAAATCTATGAACACTTATACTCACGCGAAAAAGATGCTAAAAAGACCCTCTCCTGAGCAACATCTCCTCTGCTCCCCTTTGTCAAATTCTTAAAGCTTTTTTCCCATCTATTTGGCATTTCTAATCAAACATGAGGTATATGCAGAAGCGTATCTCTCTCACTCTTTTTCCCTCATCCAACGCATCTAAAAAAAAAAACTTGAAAATTGAAATTGAAATAAAATTGAAATAAAAAGAAACAGTTGGAACAAGAGATATACTTAAAATTAGCCCATAACTATACATTACATCAACTAAGTGTGAGAGATATAGTTTGGAAACTTGTCATCTCTCGAAAGCGGTGGACAAACTTTTTTGAAAAGGTGCCCACAAAAACAACAGTGACTTTTAGTAGCTAGTTTTGGTTTCAAAAACTGAAGTTTGTCATCAGTTAAACATTGACACTTGGTTTTTTCCTGAAGCTACTCCACATTTTCCCCAGTTTGGTTTTACGAAGATTAAAAAAAGACCGAATCGATAAATTAAAATGCTATAAATATACATAAATAAGCCAATAAATTAGATGAAGAGTTGGAAACATATAAATCATTGATATACCCTCCCCTCATACAATAAATACAAATTTTCGAGGGAAAAAAAAATCAAAGAGAGACAGTTTAAAGCTTTTGGTCTAAAATCAAGTCATCATCATCATCATCAACATTTCATAAGGACTATTTTATCACAGCCTTTTTTTTTTTTTTTTTTTTTTACATTAGCAATAGTAAGCAGTTGAACATAGATTTTTTTTTTCCTACAAAATCTATCAAAGCACTAACAGGTACATTCCCTCTAGAAGTGTAACAACTGGATTTCCAGTTTCTTTGAAACCCCCATCCCACCCCGTCCCACCCACCTCTACATTTTTCGTTTGTCTGCGTTTTTGTATGCGTATAAGATTACATAGTCAAAAACAGTTTCACCGACACGCCGGGCGAAAGTTACGTTGGCCTATCGGTCGTGTTTCGGTTTGGTTTCCATGCTGGAGATGAGCTTCCACATTCACACGTCTCACACAAGTCTCCCTATCTCTCCTTGAAGAGACCTAGCACCAATACGGTCTTTCTCCACGCGTTGTGCATTGGTTAGGTTGCTATTTGGTGTCAAAAAAGAAAAGTTTTCGCTTTTGGTATGTCTTCAGTTTGGCTTATCGTTCCACAACATTCGCAATCGAAGCAAAACTTGGAAGCTACGTTCACAGTATTGTTTCAAACTGCCTGATGAGGGAACCCCCCTCCCCGGCACGATCAATTCAAAATGACGAAACACACGAAATATGAAAATAGGCAATACGTCACCCCATTATCCCAAAAATATAAAGCAATGAGACAAGTCATACAGCATAAACAGACAGACCAAGAGGAAAAAGCAATAAAACAAAATATATATGTATATATATATATTCTGAAGTTCAGTTCGATGAGGTTAATAAATATTCTCCCCATCCAGGAAGGAGAGTGAAAGCATCGACTTAACGGAAAGAAGGAGGGAGGAGGTGAAGGAATGATCTTCTGGTCGAAGCCACGTCGAGTCTTTTCACGAGTCTTGCTACTCTAAAAACCTCCTCCTCGTGCACCTCCTGTGGTCCACTCCTAGTATTTGGTTTCATTCCATTGAGTAAAGTTCAGTTTTAGTCCATTGGTTTTGGTTTGGTTTCATTTTTGGTTTAATCCGTGAGTTGGAAAAAATGAAAATAAAAAAGCGGCAACATCACGTCTCCCCTCAACATCTCGGTTGCTGGATTTCCCCCTGCGAGTTTCCTCGGATCCTCTTCAGTCGCTGCTCCTCTTGCTTTTCTTCGCTTGGCCCGCGTTTTTTGTCCGAGGCACAGGAGAGGGGTCCAGAGAGGATGGAGGGCAGGGGTTTGGGGGCTCGGGGGGATTCGTTTTTTAAATTTCTCCTTGTGTATACGTTGTTGTTTTTTTGACATGTCTGAGGTCTTGTCATCTGAGCACTTTTCAGCTGACGCAAAAGGCCAGACAAACGCTTTGGTATCCAAGAAAAGTGAGTTGAGGATTGAGGCATGGATGCGCTTCCAGCAGATGATCAGTGATGGAAAGGGAATTGGGGATGTGTCACAGTAAGCGCCTGTGTGTGTGTAATACTGTTGAAAGTGGAGAAAAATCCCTCTAAATTTGTTTGCCGTCGTGTTTTTCATTGTAAGTTTGACAGGAAAAAATGCTGAAAATGTCATGGATCAAAAGTGAAAATGGAATGAAAAGAATGAGAAAATCTAAATACTTGGTAGCAGAGGTAGATTGAGAAATACATTTACAAAAGGTTTAAATTATAAGGGGTGCATGGAAAGATGGTATTTGGTGTTGTGTAGAGTTAATCTGATCCTGGACAAGTCAGGTTTCAAAGTCTTAGGTAAAGCTTTTCTCTCCGATTTTTGGTTTTGGTTTTTGGTATTTTGGTTTTGGCATTTTTTGTCTTTGTGAGTCTTTCCATTCTTCCTCCATGTGTTTATTTTTTGGTTTCTCTTCTCAACCGTCCAGTGACACTTGTCAAATGTCCTTCCTTTGTTCCATTCGTTGCCACCCATTTTCCTTTTTGTTTCTTTGCAAAGTTTTTTGGCTCTCGACCCTGCCCTCAAATTCATCTGTACGTGTGGGTTTGTCTTTTTCCATTTGGAAAGGAATAAATGTACATTCTCAAAGTAGCTCCGTTGAAGCCACCTCTCCACGCTGTGTAGGTCAATTTTTTGGTTTAAACAGTCCCCCGTTATCCTGTTCTCTCCTTATCCCTGTTCTCTTCTGCTCATTTCTCTGTATTTTTGGCATTAAAAGATGTAATGAGAGAGAGAGAGAGAGCACAAGAGAGAAATGGAGGGAGTGAGAGATGGCTTTGGTTGAAAAGGCGAGTCTTGTCTGTCTTCTTTCTTACGCCCCTCTGACTCCCCTTAAGTGCAGCAGGTTGGAGTGGGCGTCACTCAGCCATGGCTCCACCCAGAGGGGGCGGTGAGGCATCACCTAACGAGCAGAAGGAGGCGGGGCTTGAGCAGGGGGAGATGGAGCAGGAGTCCGGGCTTGTGCCGCTGGCGCCAGGAGGCGGAGAAGCCCTGGGGGTGCCGACCAGACCCATGCCTGCGCTCCTCGCCAGGGGCAGTAAAGTGGGGCGGTTTAGGAAGAGGGACTGACGAAGTCCAGCTCCTGGACCTCCAGCTCCACCCAGGAACATTTGACCACTGCCCTCAAGAGCGGAAATGGGCATCTGGCCACCACTGGCAGCCAGGGCTGTGAAACAGATGAGAGAATAGAGGGAAAGAAAGAGATTTTTAAATTTAGGGCATATAAAACATATACACTCACCAAAATCTTACAATGGCTGTTTGATGCCCCTCTTCCACCAAAAGGGTTTTTTCTACTAATTGAGAGTTGAAAAAAAGACTAATTAGAGAGTCTTATTAGTTTTTAGAATGTATTTTAACATTTAAAGTAATTACATAAGTACCTTTATGCCATCATGCCAGCTTTCGTGTAATTAAATTCAAAAAATATATTCACAACAATTTAAAAGATTTAAAAAAAAAAAAAATTTCAAAAGAAGTTTCTTTTGCTCACCAAGGCTGCATTTATTTGATCAAAAATACAGTAAAAAACAGTAATATTGTGAAATATGATTACAATTTCAAATAGCTGTTTGCTATTTGAATATATTTTAAAATGTAATTTATTCCTGTGAAGACAAAGCTGAATTTTCAGCATCCATACTCTAGTCTTTAGTGTCACATGATCCTTCAGAAATCATGCTAATATGCTGATTTGCTGCTCAAGAATCATTCAATGTTATTATCAACTGTTGCTTAATATTTTTGAGAAAAAAATATTTCATCATTATTTGATAATTATAAATTCAAAAGAACAACATTTATTTGAAATAAGTCTTTTGTAAATGTCTTTACTGTCATTTTTAATCCTTTAATGCATCCTTGCTGAATAAAAGTATTGTTTTGTTGTATTGCTTTTGCAAAAAAAAGTTGATAATACTTAGTAGTATTCAATAATATTGTTCACAGCTTTCAATTCACATATATGATTTTTATAAGAGAAATGTAATAATTTTATTAATATTTAACATTTTTCAAACTTGGTATACAATTTTGTAAAAATATATATAAAAAACAGTATTCGTAGATTTCAGTTAACACAGGATTTTTATGAATGAAATTTAATTATGTATTAATATTTATTATAAACATTTGTATTTTATTTATAAGTATATATATATATATATATATATACACACACACACACACATATATATAAATACAGAACGATTCTAAATTGTGCATCTGCTCCAGCACTGTGTTGGTGGCAAAGGGTTTTAAGTGGTTAAGATGAAAGTTCAATGATGAGTTCAATAACAAGGGCCTAGAATGGCAGGTGCTTTTGAAAAAGACAGACAAGGTACACAAACACAGTTCTTCTCACACACACGCACGCAGACACACACACATCAGTAGTGAGGATGAAGATGTGATGAATATGTGGTGGGAGTACAGGGGAAGGCTCTTTGATGATGAATGATGGGAAGGTTTCCCTCATGTTATTCTAACTGATCTCTAAATATGTCCTCCTGCTCCATATATTTCTATCAAAACATTTCCATGCAGCCATCTTTTTCTCCAAGCCTTTTTTATCTCGTCCTCTTCACTATGACAAACCTTGCATTGTGGCCAGAGGGTTGCTGCTGATGAGGGCCTGGTTCATTCCTGTGCTTACACCCATCATTGTGTTCCTGTAATGTGTGTGGTGTCATTTACACGTGCCCACAAACACACGCCATTCATACATGCAGAGAGAAGCAAGCAGTTTTAGTGACATTACAAGAGCAACCGTGTTCATCGTGGAGTTTGTGTTCATTTCACATACTGGAAAGACTTACATGAGCCAGACAAAGAAAGAAAACTCATTCAGCATGCAGTTTAGGTTAAAATTGACAGGTTTGGAACACAGCTAAGAATAGAGATAGCATTGCGAAACAAGTATGGTAAGACTACAGCAAAGCTGTAATTATTTCAGCTCAGAATGCTTAGTCATAATGAAAGCTGCTGACAGAAATACACTCTGCTGTAATCACAGACTTCATGAACTCAATTTATGATCAAACATTTTGCAAAATGCAAAACACTGGATGCTGGATTTATGCAAATATTCTTACACATCAGAGGTATCATAAATAATAATAAATGAACATTCACAATATTTTATGTTTCAGATATAGTTAATTGATTGAAACAACCTAAAAGATTTTTTGGTACTGTATATTATTATTATTATTATTAAACATATTTGTAACAATACTGTTCTAAGATTATTTACATTATGTAACACTAGATTTTGCACTTTTGCGCAAATTTCCAAATGTGGTTTCAAACGTTAAAGTATAATAAACAAGAAAAATTAACATTCATAATATTGTATCGCTCAATATGTTAGATGTAAACAAATATTGCTCGGGTTAATTGATTGTTTATTAATAATAATGGTCTTTATTACTGTTATTATTATTAATTACATTTGGAGCAGTACTGGTCTAAAATCATTTACGTTATGTACAGTACTGGATACAGAATTTGTACAAATATTTTTTCAGATGTCAAAATATAATAAATAAGAATATATTAATATTCATTATACATTACTCAACATATTACTTTCTTAGTTGATTAAAACAACCTAAACAAATAATTGATAAAATTATGTATGTATTTATTTATTTAACTGTCTTGGTCTAAAATCATTTACATTATGTATAACATTGGATTCTGAACTTCTTCAAATTTGCACTTTTTTTTCAAATGTCGAAGTATAATAAATATGAATCAACTAACATATATATCAATTCAATATATTACTTTCTTAGTTGACTATACAGCCAAAATAAATAATTTATTAAATAATAATCATCATCTTCATTATTAATATCATCATAACACCCTTAGAATAATTTATAATAATGTATAATTTACTATTACTAACGATTATTATTTTGTATTATTATTGTTTCAGTTTTAAAAAGTTTTTCATTATTACTATAAATACAGCATCAAAAGAGCATTTTCCTGGCCTAAACAGATGAGGCAGCTTCTCACCCTGTGTTCAGGCCAGGGCTGCTGAGACTGGGCGGAGTAGGGCTGACTGTGCTGAGAGGAGGCGGAGTCACGGAGGAAGGGGCGGAGCTCATTGCTGCATGTCGACTGGGGTTGAGAGGGCAGGCCACAGAAGGTGTCGGACTGACGGCTAGATTCAAGAGGAAGGATTCAGTGTCTGTACTTATAACCACAAATTTGAAGTGTACATTATTCATTGGAACTGCTCTTCTTACCTGTTGTGCTGAGACTGGTAGCGGCCTGAGCCAGTCCCTGACTGGACATCTACAGGAAAAAGGAATAAGACTCTAATTAACAAACATACTTCTCCTCATGATGGTCTTTAATATTTTCCTTTACTTCCAAAGGTCCAATTATCATTTTCTGGTGGAACATTATTCAAACACGTCATGACCAAACATGTCTCCTTGGTACGGCATTTTGCGCCCATTCTCACCATGCACCATGCAAACAACATTTGAACACAGCCGTCTGCCAAAACGGCTTCGGGCAAGATCAGTGGCTGAAGCGGTGAGTGTGGTGTACCATGTGCGGGCTGTAGCAGGGTGGTTTGTGCGTCGGCGCCGGAGGCTGATTAGGCAGAGGAGGGGTGGCGCTGCTGGGGTTTATACGCTTCTCTTTCTGCCGCCGGTTGCAGAACCAGACTCGGATGACCTCTTTCTCCATGTTGAGCTGCTCGGCCATCAGCAGGATTTCTTCAGAGGTAGGCTTCTGGTTCTGGGGGTGAGACGAGGCGCATGAGTACATGACATATGACAAAAACACTTGGACCAAGACCATGTTTCAGCCCGAAACTATTTCATGTTGATGCATGAAATGCTAAATGCCAGTTGAGCAACTGGTACTCAAAAATGCATGTAAATACAGATTTGTTGAACCCTTAACACTAGAACCGCCACGGGGTAAATTTTACCCGTGGCTGTTTTTCAAATGTACATAACAGATTTTCAATGAAACATTCAAGTATCCCAGTCATTGGGCCTCATTCATGAAACACGAGCAGAACGAATTTTTGTGTAAATCGTTCGTAAAGCTGTTCTGATGTAAATTTTCAGATTCATGAAAGTGTTTGTATTTTCAAAATGTTAGTTGGTATGAAAGAAATGTATGCCTGCTCCCTACCACGTGTAAATGGTGCGTAAAACGTTCTGTGTTCTTTTTTCACGTTTAACTATCAAATGTGTACGAAGTGTTTGTGAATCTGGAGGAGAGTTTTCGGGAAGGTCCATTTTACGCGCAAAGTACTCAGAATTTATTCCTATATTTACGAATGTTTCTTGAATGAGGCCCATTGACTTTTTACTAAAATTGTGCGATTTACAATCCCCTGTTGTTAATTGTTTAGATAAAACCAGATGAAAAAACGGGGCATTTATACCAATAAGCAAAATTTACCACTATATAATGCCTGTATTTTTGCGCTGTCATTTTCTTGCCGCTTATGTTTTAACATTGTACATTGCTAGGCAACGCCTTTCACTCATTGAATTAGCGGTTATCAGTTTTATAAATAAAGACAAAATGAGTAAAAGTAGGCGATTTATGGATGCTGAAGAGGTGTAAGAAGCACTAAATACCATGAGCGATGGAGAGTCTGATGGTGGGGAGATAAGTAAAGCGTCCTGGGTCGGCTCAGCATCTGACAGCGATCAAGATATCTTTTATGCTTTAGCCTAATGTTACTCATAATTGTTCAAAATTTGGATTATTTAATTTTTGTTTTGCCATTTCTATCGTTTATTGTTCGCTTCTGTGGTGCTATTTAGTCTGCCCGTTTCCTGAAGAAGAAAAAATTCTGATTTATGATGTAATGAATAAAACCATTTTATTCATATTACCCGAAGTTTATTGGTGTTGTTCTCTTATTCAAATTATAAATGATATAACTAAACAAATTAATAATTAATAAGGTGAAGCTGTGCGCTTGAATTTGTCATTATTTCTCATTATTGTCTATTGGCTATTTCAGTAATTTAAATAACATAATATAATCATATTAGATAATATATTAACCTATCATATCTTAATATATTAACTAATGATATTGTAGCATAATATTACACCACCCAAATATGTATTTACTTCCTTCTAATTCTCATTGTCAATGCAGGCTTGTTTAGCTTATATTGACCGTTATGAAAAGTGATTAGTGGCCTCCATAAAAAAAGCCTTGAACAGAAAACAGGACAAAAATATAGTTGATGACTAGACATAATCATTTCTTGACTCTAGACACTTCTTTGTGAAGACAGTGGCACTATACGGTGAAATAATATGTTCTTTAGCCATATAAAAACAGTTGTAATGTGCGCGGGTAAAATTTGCCCGCTGGCGGTTTTAGGTATGCAGCGACCCCTGGCGGTTCTAGTGTTAAGAACATTTAGGAACTGACCATAATGCTTACAAGTAGAGTCCCTCAGAAACGGAAAGAAACAGTGCCTCAAGTGTATTTGATCTTAGATGGGTTTCCTCGGATAAACACATCAGTCTTACCAACACAGGTGCGGTGTTTACCAGAGAAGAACTGTGATGCAGTGCTTTTGTGATGCAAGTGCAGCCAAACAACTTGGGGATTAATGAATCAGTATTGTGTGGTAAGACACTGAAATGATCTTGAAATGGGTGTATTCTGGGTTTTGCCTCCTTTTTGGTTTTTAGATTCACCAACTCTAATTCACTCAACAATACTTCTACAATCACGCCAGATGTATAAGGGTTTAATGTGGTGACATAATTCTTATACTGTATATTGCAATAAATTAGTTTGCGGCAGACTTCTGATTCTCCAGAGAGAGAAAAAAAAAAAAAAAAAGAGAAGAAAAAAAGGCATCAGCATTTTCAAAAACCAATATATTATTTTTTATCATGAGACAGCAAAAAAGAGGTCATTTCTGAAGCTGAGGTGTGCTGTACAGAATGATTCAAGTCATGTGAACGAAATACAATTTCTGTGGAAAGAAAATGAAAATCTTGCTACATGTGTTGATGTGTGCTTCTAACCGAGATGAAGTTGCGCTCCAGGGCTATGCGGACGTTGGTCTCGATGCTGGTGCGTTTCTTTCGGCGGCGTCCAGGCAAGCCTTCGAAGCCCAGCAGAGGTGAGGACAGTGAACTGGGGCTCGGCAGCATGTTGTCTATTGCCATGGTTTCTGTTACACAAAAACACACACACACACACACACTGTAACATGAATCACAGGGAACGCTATTGTGAAACAGTAAAAGAAAACTGACAGAAACACACACCTGCGTCGCTCAGCCATTTCTCCAGCAAGGGCTTGAGCTTGCACATGTTCTTGAAGCTGAGGTTGAGAGCCTCGAAGCGTGAGATGGTGGTCTGACTGAAGTCATTGCCGTAGAGTTTACCCATGGCCATACCCACGTCCCCCTGCAGGAAGACATGGAGCAGAGTTACCATTCGCTTGTTTTAGCAATTTTTCCCTATGCGGACAGGACAGGACAGGTCAGTTTACATTTCACATACATAAGTTGGTATCGAAATAACATATGTGGTTTTTTATTACATATCCTCTGAGGAAATCTAGAGCAACTCCTCTCATTTTAATCTCATCCAGATAGAAATGTCTATGCTAACCGTATTATTTTCTCACAAAGGAACTCCCCATTCATTTGATCGTCAATGGATAGCATAATTAAAGCTAAATTCTCATTGGGCCAACTGTTTGCATCTACATTATGGGTTTAGATCTTTTTGTCAACTTAAAAATAACAGTACAGCTGGTATCCCATGTGAATTAAAAAAAAATAAAAATAAAAATCAATAAAAGTCTGATCCTAAATAATCCATTAAATTAATGCATAAAAATGTTAAATTTGCATTTAAATGGTTTTTAATTAAAAAAAAATGTAATTAAATAAAAATTTTAAAAAGCTAATGAAAAATGTAATGTAAGCTAATGCCTCTCCTAATTATATACATATCCTTATATATATATGATAAGTATTGTTTATTTAAAAAAAAAAAAATATGATAGTTTTATATTCTAAATATTTATTAAAAATTCAAATGCATTAAATGTTTATTAAATCAGTTCAAATATATAAATTATTGTTTATTTCAATAAAAATACAAAAAAAAATTACTAACAATTTAAATACATTAAAGCTGTATTAAAATGGCATTAAAATAAATAAAGATTTATTAAGATTAAAATGCCACCCTTAATTATGTTATAAATAATCTTATAAATAAATATGATAAATAAGTATTGTTTATAATATATTGTTTATTTCATTGTATTTATTAACTGCATGTCAAAAAAAGTGTCTCGAAAGAAAGTTTATATATAAAGTTAGATTTTTAAGAACATCTTTTGAACTGTGACAGAAAATATCAGAAATCATCACACACACATACCTGTGTGAAGCCCAGTTTAATTCTCCTCTGTTTGAAGGTTCTGGCGAACTGTTCGAGCTCCTCCAGATCGCTGGGCTCCTCGGCGTGTGCTGTCACCGTGGCAACGGAGCTCATGGGCGGGGCTGAGGAGGGGGCGGAACTCACGGTGCTCTCCACGCTCTTCTCCCTCTGCAATGACCACAGCCTGTCGTCAAAGTGATGCTACAGCACAGATTGGGGAAACACACTACTTTCTCAAACATGGGTGTAGAGTAAGACAGACAGCGCTTCCATTTCAAACATATTACTAATGATTCCCCTCAAGTTTCACATTATATTGATTCCTACCCCTACCTTTTCCAATTTTTTAAAGCTGAAAGGGAACAAATCTAGACTCTAGGATACTATAGCATACTACAAACTTGTAGAAGTATGCGATATGTATACTAACGTTCCAAAAGTTTGGAGTCAGTGAGATTTTAAATTTTTTAAATTAATAGTTTTATTAAGGAAACATTAAATTGATCAAAAGTGACATTAATAATAAAAAAAAAACCTTATATATTTTTTTCTTTTTTTATTATTATTTTTTCTTCAAATAAATGCTGTTTTTTCACTTTCTCAAAAAAATTATCATGTTTCAAAAATATGATGCAGCACAACTGTTTTCAACATTGATAATAAGAAATGTTTGTTGAGCAGCAAATCAGCAAATTGATTTATAAAGGATCATGTGACACTGAAGACTGGCGTAATGATGCTGAAAATTCAGATTTGATCACAGGAATAAATTACATTTTAAAATATATTCAAACAGAAAACAGTTATTTTAAATTGTAATATTATTACTGTTTTTACTGTATTTTTGATCAAACAAATGCAGCCTTAGCAAGCATAAGAGACTTTTAACTTATAACCAATACTTTTAATAAAAATCTTACTGACTCCAAACTTAAGAATGGTAATATATACATAATATGCACCAATTTTATATTTTCCATACATAGCAGAGCACACTGCGTCACATACTGTATCCCCTAATGCAATGTGCTTGACCTTCTATTACTTGACTCGTTATTTGATTGGACTGTTGAAAACTGTCATTAACACTGATAATAAATGAAAAATAACCATATTTATTACTGAGATGATAACTGGACACCACTTGCTAATTAAATAAGCAATAATGAGGTTGACAACAATGTAGTTTGAACCCGTTTTGGTTTCATACCTGTGCTTGAAGGCCCAGTCTAGGTGGGGAGGTCAGGAGACTCCCTGGGCTCTGCTGAGGTAGTGGAATCAAATTTGATGTCGAAAGCAAACCTGAAAGAGCATGAATGAGAATTTGTCACTAAAGACATCAGTGCCCACAAATGTTACTGGTGTGACAGAGACCCCATAGGCAAATAATGAACTAATGTGAGAACAGGCGCGTCTCACCTTGCTGACCCTGCTGAGCCTGGGCTTGAGGAAGCAGGAACTGAGCTGGAGACTGTAGATGATGACCGGGCATCAGGACCAGCTGCTGTAACTGCAGCAACTGCTGAATGTCCTGCAGAGAATGACAGAAAGCCTTATGAGAATGAAATAAAGAAATGTGAGCAACAAAAGACAGGGGGAACAAGAGAAAAGATTCAATTATTCTACAAGTCAAGTTTCAGAAACAACTGGCTCAGGTAAATCTTAATTTGTATGTGTAAATATATATATATATATATATATATATATATATATATATATATATTTTTTTTTTTTTTTTTTTTGTATAAATATTTTAACTCTAGTCTCATTTCACATTCTGTTAATGACTGACTATATATGACTATATATTCAAATTGTATTTGCATAATATAAATGCATTAAAAGTTCATTTAACTGAAACTTAACTGAATACTGTATATATAGTATATATAATATATAATATACAGAAAATACTGTATATAAATAAAAATATAAAAAGTTAAATACATTCATTCAAAATTATATTTAAATTGTATTAAATACATTTAAATAAAATATCAGTATAATAATTTAATTATAAAAAACAATATTAAAATTATCTTATTTTTGTCTTATGATTTTATATATATATATATATATATATATATATATATATATAAAGGTGATGCTACACTGTATATATATATATATATATATATATATATATATATATATACACACACATACACACACACACACACACACACACACAATTAAATAAAATGCATAATAGAAATTAAATTTCTTCTAAATTATATTCAAATTGTAATAAATACAGTTAAATAACAAAATAATATAAGAATTTTCATTATGTTAAAACTACAATGAAACTAACATTGTTTTTGTATTTTAAAAAACATAGGTTTTTTTTTTTCAAATGATTTATTTTATATATTTATTAAATATTTAGGTGCAGTATTAATGCAAGGCTTTGACTGTAAACGTTTACGGTAACACTTTATTTTAGGGTCTCTTAACTAGTTGCTTATTAGCATGCATATTACTAGAATATTAGCCATTTATTTTTACTAACTAAGCACATATTCTTATTCTACATTACCTTATTCTACATCCCTAATCCCACCCAATACCTAAACTTAACAACTACCTTACAAACTATCAATAAGCAGCAAATCATGAATTTATTGAGGGAAAAGTTGTAGTTAATAGTGAACAAGTGTTCCCTATTCTGAAGTGTTACCACGTTTACTTATTTAATGATACATTTAATAGCAAAATAACATAATATAATAATTTTATTATATTAAAACTATATTAAAATTATCTTATTTTGTATTAGGATTATACATATAATTCAATAAAAAATGTATAATATAATTTAAAAACATTTATTCAAAATTATACTTAAATGGTATTAAATACATTTAAATAAAATAAAAATTTAATATTAAAACTATAACAAAACTGACGTATTTTTGCATTAGGATTTTTCACATTTAAATAGTTTTATTTACTTTATATTTTTATTAAATATTTAAATACAGTATTGAAAGAATTCCAGTGTAAACACGTTTCTTATTTATTTACAAACTAATGGGCAAACTGCATTTTCTTATTTTCTGTTCATAACTGGCCGCTTGCCACAGATGCTGCTGAAGAAGTTTATTTAACCGGGAATGTTCTTGTAACTGAAATAAAGGAAAATGCAAATCTGGCCTGCGCTTTCCTGAAAACCTACAACTGCAGCGCTGAGGGTACCTGGGCAGTGAGCTGGATAGGCTGTGACAAAAGTGGAGGCGGAGCTTGTTCAGGTTTGGCTTGAGACTGGGCTTGTGCTGCTGCCTGATTGGCCTGCTGCTGCTGTGTCTGCTGCTGCTGATTGGCTGCCGCGGCTGCATGGGCGGCATGCGCAGCGTTCGACTGCTGCACGGCTGCAGCTAACAGCTGCGCTTGAGCCTGCTGCAACAACAGCTGCTGCTGTGCAGGGAGGAGAGCGGCCAGCTGAAGACAGGAAGGACAGGAGCGAGGGATGAAGAGAAAAGGTGGAGAAAAGAACAGCGTTACCAAGCAGAAAAGCCAGCGTCTGTAGCACCTTCTCTTAAGCAAGCAGAGCCTAAGATGGCATCCACAGCACGGTTAAGTTACAAAGACATGTAGTTGTATTTAGTTAATACAAGCATAGAGCAAAAGAGAGAGAGTGAGAGAGAGCAAGAGAGAGATGCATGTATCTATTTACATTTATGTATTTGGCAGATGGGTTTATATTTAACACCGCATTCAAGAAACACATTTTATCAGTTCTTGCCTTCCCTGGGAATCGAACCCATGACCTTGGTGTTGCCAGGTATGTTTCACTGTTTGTATCCATATAATATCTATATTTGTTTTCATTGAGATTAATTATTACATAATATAGCAAATACAAATACGTTTATTTCAGGGTTTTGTTTTGCCCTAAACTTGCACTACTGGTTTAGTTAAAGTGCCACAAATGGTTTTCACTCAGAAATTGCTAGTAAATTTCACAAAGAATTGGCAAGTAACACATTGAATTAAACAATTTGAAGTAGAAAGACTGAAATAGTATTCTCTTATAAAATGTTCTCCAATTATGTTTGATTTACAACTTAAAAAATAATTTTTACAGTGTATACATGGTTTATTTACAGTTGTCGCTGCATGTTGCACTATATAATTTGTATAATAAAAATATATAACTGAAATGTTTCATTTTGTAAAAATGCCACATTAACAATCAAGATAGAACATTTTAATCTGATCATTTTTTAAACTCATTAAATGTATAATTTATTATATTTAATTTTAAAAATAAGCACTTAAAATCTGGGTGGTGCTGAGATTTTATTAATTTTTTTACATTTTAATTTAGGCCATAGGCCACTTGACAAGTGAGATAAATGAAAACGAGACAATGCAGCTTCAACTAAATGAATAAATAAAATGTTAATTTCTGCTTAGTGCTGTTTTGTTTCCCCTCAAAAATTTCAAATATTTTGTTTTTAAAATCTACACTAGCCTACAAGTTTGTCTCATCACACAGACCTGTGTGTGTATGTGTGTGTGTGTGTGTGTGTGTGTGTGTGTGTGTGTGTGTGCTCATACCCCTGCGAGCTGACTGCCTGCCAGCATGAGTTGTGTGTGTGGCAGAGCCGGCTGAGCTGGAGGAGGTGGAGGAGCGTGAACACTGGTCATCTCAGCGGCCTCCTCGGCTTTCACCTATCAAACATTCACATACATCAATATGTGTGTATATGTATATAATAAACACCACATAAACACTGATAATATAATACACTAACACTCTTCACACACACACACACACACACACAATCACATAAATAGCAACAATATAAAACACACAAAAATGCATCTTGCAATATAAAACAAATAAATTATTTTAGTACTATTTATTTATCATTCAATTTCTGTAAAAGTATTTTAATTTAATGATCAAAAATCCATTTAAAATGCACTAAATACTAAGACTAAAAATACCATTATTCATTTTTATTCCCTTATCTGTATCAAATGAACAGTGAATCATTTGTTACTGGTACAGCTAGTTTGTAACTGATATGCAAATTGCCGTTACTAAATGTCAACGACCGATCACGCCAACAACCACTTCATATCTTTTCTTGACAAAGACAAAAACCATTTCCATATGTAAACACACACACTTCCAGTTATTCATTTGATTACTCACCGATTCAAGAGAAGAGAAGCAGTTCAAATTGTTTAGTCATGTAAATACCTATCTAGAACCTCTCTGCTATCTACAACTGTCCTACTCCTGTCGATCTGTCTCGTTTTACCTCACTTCTGATTGATCCATCTCCATGGATGTAAGTAAAAAAAATTAGGCATTAACACACACACACACACACACACACCTTTGTGTTGCTGGGTGCCGTAGACAGGCAGAAAGGACTTGTTTTCATCGGCTGGGTCTGAATGAGATGGGAAAAATTGATTAGGGGCAAAATGGATTAATCTCACTGGCCTAAACTGGATGACTTTAGCTTGAATAAATAATCTAAAACAGAACATATCACAATTTTAGGCATAGAAAGTAACTGTGTTGAATTAGAGGTCTGGTTCTCAGTCAAATACACTCTTAACAATAAAGGTTACAAAAGTTTTTTGCAACAGTGCCATAAAAGAATTTCAGTGAACAGTTCTTAAAATAACCATTTTTTTTTTCTTAGTGTGACAAAAACATTTTAATATTCTAAAGATCCTTTTCCACTATAAAGAACCTTTTGTGGAATGGAAAGATTCTATGGATGTTAACGATTCTATAAGGTTCCAAATGTGTGTTTTTGTAGTGATGCCATAGATGAAGCATTTTTGGTTCCTCAAAGGACCTTTCAGTGATTAGTTCTTAAAAGAATTGTTATTTTCTTGGTGTGAATTTTGATCTAAAGAAACGTTTTCCACTATAAATAACCTTTTTTGCAATGGAAAGATTCTATGGATGTTAAAGGTTCTTCATGGAAACATCAACGCCAATAAAACCTTTATTTTTAAGAGTGTATCAGTATTAATACACTGTTCAATATTCATTCAGAGGAGACTTGAAAACAATTGTGAAGTTCACTTTGTAACCATCACACTTTTCATTGCATCTGTCCATACTGTTAATGCAGTAAGCAACAAACTTCAAACTTCAAAGAGAGAAAATGAACATGTTAGCCACGGGACTGTCCCTGCATTCACCTGGGATGACATTTGCAAATGACGAATGCTGCGTGTTATTAAAAGAAAGGTTTGATCCGTTGGTCAATTATACTGATTCTATGAACATACATACATTTTAGAAAGGTTTTTAGCATCTTTTGCCACATATACAGTAAATACATGTATTTAGTTTTTCCTCAAAATCGAATATTTGACAACCCTGATCTAGATGGTTAAGTTTCTTTGGAGAACCTCTCATGAACGTCTTTCATTTTTTTACTAAAACACATTCACTGACATCGAACCACTAATAAAAAACGTGCACTAAAAGATGTTCACACACCTGATCGCTGGCCTCTGGACTGTTCCTCTCAGAGTCTGTAGAAACACACACACACACAGACACACACATGAAGGACACATCAGGTCAGAATAGTGCCTCAGGCTCCAGCCCTCACATCAACAAAAGCGTGGTCTGGTTAGCCAGAGGCATTTCATTATTGGAATACCATGGAGCGTTTAACCTGGGTTAGTGTATGCTGCTTTTGTGAGTGTGTGTGTGTGTGTGTGTGTCAGATTGGGGCCACGGCTGACTAAAGTGTTCTGTGTGTGATTCAGAACAAGTGGAAAATGTGAGAATTATGCCAAAAGAAAATCTCATCACACTTACACACACACAAACACATCTAGGAATAATAATGAATCATAGTAGTGTACATGATAAAACATGCTTACACATGCAGTGTTTCTCTCCAACAATATCATCACTCCTACACACAAACCTCTACATCTTCATGATTTCACAAACTAATAACAATAATTATATTGATTATATGGATGACAACATAACATACATTTCTACTACATCTTAAAGCATTCAGGCTCGCATAGACCTTCAATAACCATATAATCATATAATCATAATCGTAATATTGATTTTTACCTGTACTGTCCACTGGAAGCTCAGTCCCCATCTTGTCGTCCTCGACGGCTTTAGACATCCTGATATCTACTGAAACAGAGAGAGCGAAACCGACTGAAAACACTTCTAGCATTAGCTTTGAAAAGCTTTTCTGATAATCAGCTTTAAATCATCAACCACATAAAAGTGTAATTGACAAATAACCTGTTTTCATCATAAGGAGTCATGGTTTAAAACATTTAAATGTATACTGTAGGTTCCGAAACCGGTTTGCTTACTGTCATTTTATGACACATTTGCATAAAATTGCAAGATTGCATAAAATAAATACAACATTGATTTTGTTACTGGAATTATGCTTTTGGACATGCTAAAGTATATTTTAAAAACAAATAAAAGATAACTGTCTGTGTTTTTTATTTTATTTTACATAATTCTTTAAAATATCTAATCAACTATTTATGAGTAATAACTACTTTACTAACGTAACACAGTTTGATAAAACAATATGAATTCATGCATTAGTTTTAAGTTTGACTTTTAAGGAATCTAGGATGACAGAAGAATTAAGATTTAGCCAATTTTAGCTTTTTAGTAGTTCAATTAAGGTTTTAATTTAAAGTACAAATATTGTCACATTTTAAAATCCCCAAATCCTAATTTTCATATATTCTTCATCAATAGAATTTAAAAAACAAAAACATTTTTAAATAATTTTAAGTTAAGCATAGCTAAATATCATACAATGCATTCAAAAAGTCTGACAGATTATTTAATTGATCTTTAACTAAAAAAAATTATTTTAACATTATAAAAGAACATTATTGAAATATAATACAATATAAAATATAATACAATAATATATGACATCTAACATAATAAAATAATAATAATAATATATAAAATATAATTAAAATCACAATATTAATAACAACCTTATCCAAACAGTAGATAACAATCAAACCAAAACCTCTAATTATCGAAACAGACATCTTAGCATCAAAAGTCAATTTCCATCAGCAAAACTACTCAGCGAGCAGCTCAACTGCTCTATCTGTCTTTCCTTTGTCCTTTACTTTTCTATTTCATTCTGTTTTGGTCCTGTTTGACACTCTCTTCATCCTAATACAGCACCTGCGCCTCCCAGCGAGCAGCAGGAATGGAGGGGCATGTCCCATCCTGCACACCATCATTCATACAGATACACACTCACGTACACACACACACACACAAACACGAACACACCCGCAATAGCTGTTAATGCGGACAGGAGAGGATCTCATCCCGCGAGAGCATGTGTTGCACTTCACAGGAGGATAACAGCTTTTCTCTTTCTTACTCACGGTGAAATCTACACGGCCATTTCCAAAAACAAATTGATTTCCTTGTCCAGTTTACTTAATATTAACTGAGTTCATATTACAAGGCTGGAACGTGTATGCTGAACATCAGATCTATCATAAAGATTATTTGTATGGAAGCAATCATGTCAATTAGCAAAAAGGAAGGAACGCAAAATTAAAATAAGAACATTTTAGAAAACGTGCAAAGGCAGTGAAATGTAAACAAACAGAAAAGTTAACAGAGATTCATGTAAACAAGAACAGTTATTATACAAACATTCATAAATGTAACTAAAAATGTAGATTTGTATGCACTGAAAAAAAATTAGGTGGGGAACGAAATTTTACTCCGAAATTGCTAGTAAATTTTACAGATAAAAAGAAACGGTGAGTAACATTAAATTAAATGTGAAATTTTGAAGCAGAAAGACTGAAATGGTATTTTCTTATTAAACATTCTAATGATGTTTTATTGTAAAAAAAAAAAAATTAAAAAAAAAAAAATTATTTGAAAAATACATTTTTACAGCGTGGTTTTGCTGAAATGCATATACTTAATTGAAGTAAATTTGGTCAAAAACACAATAAAATAAAATCAAAACTCCAATTTCTCAAGTGACTTTTGTAACTGTAAAATGATTTTTTTTTATGTTTTTGAAGTAAATAAAATGGATTAGTAAAATAACATTTCAGTTTCAGTACTTCAAAATTTCACGTTTATTTCAATGCATTTATTTCAATGTTTTACTGTTTACATTTCAATTAGACAACAAACCTCATTATTTAAAACATTTCATTAAACACTGAAATTGATCACAACTTAAATGCACGAATGTTTAAAAATGAATGAAAAGTCATTCTCAAGCCTTTCAACTAAACTTCCACTACAAACAAACACTGACCAACTCAAAATAATCACACACACAAAGCAACATTTTTAACCTGATATTCAAGTAATATTTAGAATAAGCTGTATTTTAGTGACTAGTGATATATTATGAGTTATTGCAGGTTGGTGTGTTTGTGACTCACCAGAATGTTTTTTGCTCAACTCTCTCTGTCCTCCGATCACTCGATGAGAACAGCTCCTTCACTCTATATGCCACTATGTCGGCCGTGGGCGCTTTTTTTTTTTTTTGGTGGTTCATAAATTTCACTTGCTTTAGTCATAGAAGGCAAAGTCAAATTAAAGCCACTTTCCAACCGAGTCAAACGAAAACTCCATCCTCCGCCGCCCACCTCATTCGAGTGAGTTACTAAATTTGGATGAATTACTCACTGATATTGATAGTCAAATGAGTGGAAATGAAAGAAAAGATTGATCACCTGCTTCCAGACAATCACGCCGGTGAGGTGAACCAGAGATTGCGATCGTAAGCACAGTGTAAATCACAGTCAAAGTGCCACCGAGCTGTTTTGTCATGATGCAAAGCCACGAAAGGCCTAGAGGCGAATATGACGCGCCGGTTGCATAAAAGTGTCTGGCACTTCCTTCATCTGAGCGTCTGACTCGAGACCCTTCACTTTTAAAAATAAAGGTTTCAGGAACCTTTTTGAGATCCACAAAGAGCTTCTCGTTCTCAGTTTCTTTAAAAAAACCATTGATGCTCTGCTGCACGAATGCAAAACTCTGATCCAAAGAACCTGCTGTATAATGTAATATAAAGAACTTTTATGATCTCTAATCAACCATAAACCTCAAGAAACCTTCCCAGCAAAAGTGTGGTTGATAATGATACATGGTTCAATGAGGCTGTGAAATAATAAACAGTAAAAATAAATATAGAGACACTTGAAAGATGTATGTAGATGTAGATGAAGAATAAAGAAAACGCAACACTGTACTCTAAGAAAAGTATGTAAAAATAGGCCCCAGTGGGTTAATATAATTAAATTTTCCTTACTGATTTTTCATGGGTGTTTTACCATAATTTCAGCTACACACTGCAATGTGTTTCAGGATTAAAGGAAATGTCCGGAAACTTAACGTATAATGTCCTGGCAGGAAATTACAAGTACCAGTGCTATTTTTCTGTTGATTTTTGTCTTCTAGTCTGGTTGTGTGTTACTTTGAGAAATATTAAAGTGTGTTTGGTTTTCATAACTTCATAACCTTAAAAAAATCAACATTTGTAAGGTATGTTGGAGTATATCATAAAATCTTGTCTTCACATTTTAGTCCATATCAGCCAATTATAGCCTTATTATATTATAGTCTTATTTTACAATATATTACTATACTGAATATATCATCATACCAATGTTAAAAATTTAAAATAAATATTTAAAAAATATTATTGAACATGTTTGATGGTTAAAATATTTTTTTGCATTTAATTTTCAGAAGCCTATGTGACACATATAAAGAATTATTTTCCTTTCAAAAATTATCAAAAAAAAAAAAAAAAAAAGCACAATATTTGTTTTCAGCTGTATAGAATAAAAGGCATTTTACATTATAGCTATATGTTCGTCGAAAGCCTGTGGTTTATTTTAGTAATGACTGACCTTTTTATTCAAAGGACACAACAAACATGACTAATTAAACATAAACCTCACAAAGCCCAAATGGAAATATCATTCCGATGACACTGTTATGAAATATAAAATAGTGTGAAAAACGTGAAGGTTGATTCACACGCAGTCGATTCTGTGTCAGTATTACCCACAAACCTCTGTGCTTTGTGAGTCAGTGTAGTGTCATCCCCATTTCCTGTTTAACCGTGTGGCCTTCCACTCACTCTCATCACACACACACACACACACACACACTCTGAACGACAGAGTGAGAGATATTCTTGGAAAAACTCAATCAATCAGCATCAGTCACATCTTTTTAAAGGGCATAAAACTGGCTGAGGGAAACAAATTTACAAATCGTGTTCTTAAAATGAAAATTCTTTTTTTTTTTTCAAATTGTATTTTTAAAATGCACCTATTAATTCATCGATAAAACTGATATGTACACCTAAAAAACACTAAGTCTTGTACTATACGTGTACTATACGTAATATATGTGTACACACACACAGTATGTTATGTATGTGTGTGTTTATAATGACAATTTCATTATGAATATGAAATTACCTTATTTAATTAAATTAAATTTGATTCCATTTAGATTTCAAATATAGCTTTAGGCAAGTTATTTTAAGCTATAATAAAATTTTTGCCTTTTAATAGTTTAAGAGGCATGTGACTTGCATGTAATTTCATTTTAGAAGGGTTGTTACAGTAAAATAATGAATAAAAAAACATTTTTTCAGTTAATGATTATAAAAAAATAGAATAAGTATTATTAAAGATAATAAGCTTTATGTTTTGCCTATGGTTATGTAGGTATATTGTTGTGGAAAAACAATATTCGAATAAATCAAAAATAAAAAAAATCAGCCTAAGGTTGTGATTCAAACACAGATATAAGCCTCAAAAGAGGGTTAATGATTTTCTTTCATTATTTTTGATGCTATAACATGGAGTAAAGCACTAGAGCAAATGCAGACACAGCAAAACTGCCCTGATGACAACTTAATTTACAACAGTAAATCCTTATGAGAACATCTTTAAAACAGTACAATAAAAACAAAGTAGAGCTGCTCACATCTCCTAACAGAAACACATTCAAATCTATAGAAGATCATCTTTTCTAACAATATCTGGCTTTTTGTATTATTGGGTTGTGGTTTATTTAGCTGTAATCTAATATGACTGAAACACCTGGAGCTTTTCTGGTTATAGAGTGACCTTAAGTACAGAAAAGCTGCTATATAAATAAAACATGTACTCCACTGATTTTTCACACTTATTGCCTCATCTCTCTTAATATTCTTGTATATTAAAAAGTAATGGGAGCATGTTGTTTGCATACACCAGGCCTCTACATACACCAACATACATTACACTTCATATACAAACACACACACTGATATTCAAGTCTCTTGGATTCCTCCAGAGATTTGCTCCTGACATTTCATTACTTTTGGCCTCAGTCCAGTTAGTTTTGATGTCCTCTCATTAGCAGAGTCTGTTAGTGAAGGCGAAGCTAATTAACCTTGCGGCCCCCTCTTGAGAGATCATTAGAGGGAAGGAAAAGCGAGAGAGAGAAAGACACTGACTTACCTGGAATTCAGACATTTCGCCATAGCCGCCATTTTATAAATAAACCACAGCCTTCTGTCTGCGTCTGTCTGAGACTCTCAGGTTTATCAGTGTACAAGACTTCAGTCCAGCTCACGGCGCCCTAACCAGTGGACCAACCACTGCCCTCAATGATCAATTCATGCAAATTATAGAGTGAATATTCATAATATTATTTGAATATTAGATTCCATACCCAACACAAGGCTATTGACTCAAACTTCTAGCTTGAAAAGTGTTCGGCCGTCCTTGTTCAACTACATTTAATTGTCACATGAAAGAATGAATGAGATATGGGTTCATACAGTCACTCTCTCCTCACATCCCTCCCACATTTTCTCTCCACCCCCAAACACCGCTGTATTTCACCCCTACACTTCCTCTGACATCTATGAACACGGGTACGGGTGAACGCTCACACAAAAAAGGAAAAAGTTATTATCTAGAGACATATATCAGGTAAAACATGTGGTTATTTCTCTGTTGTTTTGTTGTGGGAAGCTATCAAGGCTGGTTTGAAGTGGTGGAGCTCAATGTTGAGAAAGAAGGAGGCAGAAAGAGAGAAAGAGAAAGAGGGAGAGACAGCTCAAGTCAGCATAAGAAAGTGCTGGGGTGGCTGGAAAGTGCTCATCACAAGAACGAAAAACAAGAATATCTCATTATAGTTCTTCACACGCCTCTCTTTTCCATTGCTTGGTCTCAATGCGCTAAAATTACCACATCTGCCCAGCGAAAATGAAACTGAAGTAGCGCAAATGAACCGCAAGAGGGCAGCAGTGCCTTTAACAATCAGGCATGAAACCTGCGGCTTTACAGATCGAACGGGCGATTTCTGGTGATTTTTTTTCCAGGTCAGCTTTTTGTCCTGTTTATTTTACATATTTATATGTTATGGCTTTGATTAACAAAGCTGTTTTTTAAGTGTAAATAGATTTTAGCTTAAAAGGGAGACCAATATTAAACCAGCACAGGAGTCTTAACCGATCGAACGGACGTTTTCCTGATATTTTCAACTTTCTCCTCATGGTAATTTTACATTTTACATGTGCTTAATTTCAATGTATAGCCTATAGGTTCTACTTATAAATGATTACTAAACTAAATCGCTCGCTACACGAGCGAACGAACGATAGCACAAGTCGTTTCTGCTTCAACTTCTTCCTCTGATTTTTAATTTAACGTTTCTTTTTTTACGTCTGGTTGAGATTTTTTATATTTGGAAAGCAGAGTAAATTATGTCGATGTCGAGTTCTGAGACTTAAAAGAGAAACAATTATATTAAGAGTTTTAACCATGATACCAGTTAAACGTTAACAGACATTACTCGGGACGGTCGCCATAAAACGAGGTTTTCATATTAATTTAATAAGCCTATATCACGTCTAATTTTCACAATCCTTTTTTCTAGCGTTTTTTTTTTTTTTTTTTGTCATCGGGAAATGTTATAATATAATAATAAGACTTACTTTCAATGTTGAATCTGGTTAATATGAAAGTTTTCAGTCGCGAAATATTGTCTACCCTTAATTGTCCATCTAGTTTAATAGTTTAATATTATTGCCAATGTTTTTGATCCAAAATATTGCTTGTACATAGTACAAATATTACTAATAGGCTAATAGCCTACTACAAATTTTAGCTGTAATGTAAGAAAGTGTTTGAAACCTTGAGTTTTGTGTGTCACACTAATGATTTAACCATGCAATATCCAAGCTATACAACCATCATTCACCTGCTTGCATTTGTTTTGAAAATGCATACACACACTTTCACACTTCTTGACAGCGCAGACCCCTCACACACACTGATTCACCCACAGGACAGTTGATGCGTCCTCTAGTTTAAGCCTTTTACCCCAGTGCTCATAATGGATCTGTCTTGTGAATATGTGTGTGTGTAATGCTCAGGGTCACGGTCAGGGGTTTAGCAAGTTTTCGGGCCCCCTTTAATATGCCCCCGAAGCTCCTCAGTAACGCCTGTCAGGGCCGTGACAGACGGCGCGTGGGTGTGTGTGTGTGTCCGTGCAAGGGACTGAAAGAGGGATGCTGGGTGGCGTGTGTTAGGGTCAAGGGTCAGTCCGCTGTGCACCCTCCCTCATCCCCCCTCCCCCTGGTCTTGCCCCCCTTGACCTTTGGGGAGGCCATTGAGGGGTACTTCTGCCTCGGAGGAACAGGAGGCGGCGTTTCTCGCAGGGACGGCTCTATAAATAACGGTGGCCCGCTGATCACAGACTAGTTGTGCTGCCCCAATTAGTTTTGATGTTATTAGGTGCCAAACGACGTGTACACAAAATCTTTGCCTGAGTCTGATTTTAATGTGAAGCTGACATGCAAGGGGAAAAAAAAAAGTCATTATAAAAATATAAAAAGGAATACTTTTTTATGCCATAATTTTTGGTTTGATATTATTGCCAAGATTTCTGATCTAACATATAAAATGTACATAGTACAAAAACTACACTACAACATTTAACACTAAAGACAGAAATATGTTTATTTATCTGTAAAATATCCAAGCCACACAACCATCAATCACAAACTTTTACCTCACACAGTACACTGTAAAAATGATAAACTGCAATTTTTAAATACCTGATTCAACCCTTAAATTTAAATTTGTGTTACCCAATCCCATTGTTTTTTTGTTTTTTTTTAAATTTTATTATCACTTAATTTTACTTTATTACTTAATATTTATTATTAAAATCATGATATTATTTATATTTATAATATTTTATTATTTAAAGATATATTTAATAAATATAATATTAGCATAATATGACACAAAAAAAAGTTTTTGACTTAACATGTTACCACATAAAGCCCATATTGTAACATTTTTTTCTGGGTAAACAAAGAAAGCGTGTATGAAAATGAACTTACAATGGAAGTCTATGAGGCTAATCATTTACTTTCACTGTAAGTGCAAAACTTCTCTTTTTTTTTTTTTTTCTCTACAAATTGAAGTATGTGTCAGAAATGTTCTCTGTGATAATCTTGAACATGCCGCAGTCAACATCCACAGTGCTTTAACCAGGAATATTCCTTTAACCAAAACTAATGCAACACCAATTCAACAAATACAGTGCTCTAAAGATGCAGTGCAAACACTCTCTCACACACACACACACACACACACACACACACCCCTTCCCATACTTCAAGCACAGCAGTGACTCCCCCTTGACTCAAGGAGAGATGTAGAGGCAGGTTAGGGTGTTAAATCTTATCGGCTGTTGACCTGATTTAAAGACAATAGAGCAGAACAATGGAGGGTACAGGTATAAAAGTAGACCTTTCTCGCACTTTCTCTCTGTCCGTAACCAAAATATACTAATAAATTTGCATCATGTACTGCCCAAGCTTTTGTATTCAAGATTCACTTCAGACATGGTATATTTTAATAATACACTTAGTTGCATCACTCTATATAATATATATATATATATATATATATATATATATATATATAGATATATATAAAATTTGTGGTATATAAATATATCCATAATTAGGTCTATTTTTTATTTATATATTTAAAAAATTCTACACCAAAAAAAAAAAAAAATGCTACAACAAAACTTTATAGTAACTCAAGGCCGTTGTCGCTCAGTATATTTCCCCCCCCCTCTCTCTCTCTCTCTCTGTACAGCGTGTGCAGCAGTGCTGGTCAGCTGCGGTCATGACATCACTGGACAGCACAGCTCTCCAATAGGACACCTAGCCACGTTGCCAGGCAACAGCAGTGAAAGACCTGCATGTGTGTGTGTATATGTGTGTGTGTGTGAGTGTATATGTGATAATCAAACTAAAAACCTGAAATGTTCTGGCTCCAAGTAGTAAGTTGGTTTGTTCTTGTTCGGAGAAACAAATTTCCTCATTTAAATATTAATACACACTTCAAACAGGAACGCAACACAAATTCAGACCAGATAGTGTAACTGAAATATACCATGTAGTGGACCTTACCAACATGCATTTTAGGAGTATTTCTGAAGTCAAAATGA
This sequence comes from Spinibarbus caldwelli, assembly GCA_039654775.1. NCBI lineage: Eukaryota > Metazoa > Chordata > Actinopteri > Cypriniformes > Cyprinidae > Spinibarbus > Spinibarbus caldwelli. The sequence continues at coordinate 5,739,911 of CM077244.1, read as the reverse complement.
TGTTTTTCTGTTCTTAACAAAACACTTCCGTGAATGCAATTTAATGCAATCTGAAGAGCTTTTTCATCTCATATGAATCATCTGTATTAGTGTATTGTGTGTTTTAGGATAGCATGTCGGGAGTATTTTCTTGGCCTCTAGCTGTGCGTGTGTTTTGAGTGCATCTTAGCTGCACATGTTTTAAGAGCAGATTTACGTAAATATATTTGTGCTCGAGTGTGCGTAAGCCTCTCCGGCGGTGGGTATTTTGTATTTGTGTGTGTATGTGAGTGTTTCTGGGTTGGTATTTTGTATTATTGTGTGTGCGCCTCTGCGCCTGCCGTCTCAGGAGTGTATATTATATCCGATACAGTACCTCTTTCGCGCACCACATATTTCTGGGCCGATCGATACCTCTGACTCCCTACAAGACAATAATCGCTCCTCTCGCCCCCCTCCCCTGTATGGCTACCATTATTACCACCCTCCCCGGGGGAACGCGCAAAACAGGGAGGGAGGCCGACACTTCCACCCTTCCTCCATCCCTCTGTCCATCCACCCCGACCTTCTGTCCTTCTATTATTTCACCCCGACAGGAGTTGTCAGGGATGGAGGGATGGAGTGGACAACGGGCGAAATAAAGTGGCAGGAACCATATTAAGATATGAGTAAATGCAGGACGGGTAGAGAGACAAAGAGAGGAGGAGAAGAAAAGTGAGTGCAGGTGCATTGTGATCGCACAATAAAAGGAGGGAATGACAGGAGATGATTTACACAGCTGTCTCCTAATAAAGGATAAGAGGGAAGGCTCAGACGTGGAGAGAGGCAGCGAATAATTATGGCCAAAATGTACAGAAATCCAAATCGCGCGGCAGGTTCAATGAGCGCCGAGCCAATCCGAACGAATCCCATCTGGGGGTCGGTGTCCGTCCGTGACAGAATCTACTAAGCAACTAAACAGCATGATGTATGTGTTATAGGGGATGGCAGATTGCTCGGTGTATAGGTTTATCGATTGCACTGGACTTAAATTGGCTCTCAATTAAAGAGAACACTTATTTGACCTCTTCCTCGCCGCCTGCGCCGCACGTCTTTCTTGCTTTTCTTTCCTCAACTGGACATCCATCTCTCACATGCTAAGGCTACGACCTCAAACCTGTTCTGGCCTGCTCGTCCAACCCGGCGGCCAGTCTCTCCGCATGCCTCTTTCATTTGGGCTGGATCCTGCGGAATCTTTCACCCACTATCAATCCGGTTAAAACTGCGCAGATGAATTATTAAGTTTATTTATTCAAACACTATTAATAATATAAGCAGACACAACACCTCAAGTCGAGGTGGATGGGGAGAGGTGCGTGAAAAGGGAGAGAAAAGGTGGTGTGCATAGTGGTAGTAGTAGTAGTTGGAGGGCTAAAAAAGGTGGAGGGAGAGGAGAAGGGAGGGTTAGGAAATTGGTCTGGCTAGCGGAACAGCTTTTCACCCCTCTATCCCCCCTCCACCACCACCCTCCCCTTCTCTCCCCCATTCTGCTTTGTATTCTGTGGAGATGACAGGGAGAAAGCTTTATTGCTCCGAGTTGGTATCGATCGGGGCCCCTCTCGGAGGGCGCTCAGACCCGCGCATATTGGAGGCACATTTGCAATGCCCACAACCTCCCCCCTTGTCTCTCGTTTCTACTACTACTTCTTCTTTATATTTCTTTCTCGTTCTGCTTCGCTTTCTCTCACACACTCTTTTTTGTGTCATTTATGTGGCCTGGGGATTCAAAAATCACAGTTTGGAGATGCTTCGGGTTGTATTTACCTGAGCGCTTCTTGCGCGAGTGCGGCGGGGAGTCGAATCAACAGCGGGCCTCACAATTCAAACATGGATGAATACATACAAACTTACAGATCTCTTATTCCCTCGTGCTCAGCCTAATTTCTCCATTCCTGTCTCTCTTTTATCACCTCGTGCACTTGGCTAAGCGCTAGTTTTGATGTGGGCTCAACAAATGTCAGCATTCCTGTGAAAAAGTGACAAGAGGGAGAGAAATCCACAGAAAGATATGTGCTGCTCTCGGAGGATCGAAGGCTGTTTTGTAAGGTAGGTGTGTTGTGGTCGGCTAGTGCGGCAGCGATGCCAACAGTGCCTCAGCATCGGGAAACATTAGGATGGCTGTGTGGAAATACACTGACTGACAATTCCCCTGAAGAATGGAGGGAGGAAAGAAATAGAGGGATAGTTGGATGGATGAAAGCCCCCTCTACCCTTTGCTTGTGCCCTTGGGCAAGGTTTTTCACCCATGGTTCCCTGGGGTGTGTTCAACCTCTTCTTCTTCTGTCTTTCTGTGCTTTTCGCCCATCCATTTCGGCCGCGGCACCTGTGCTTCTTTCGTATTTAACCAAACTCCATTTTGAATGGCGAGGCTCATGGCCACATTCGTTCTCGGACAGCATCCTAAGCTCTGGCTGTGCAAAAAAAGGTGGCCACTCTGCTGTCTAATTTTACCTAGCCCTCTCCATCAGCCTACCTTTCCACCGCCTCAGTGCCACTTATGTTCACTCACCAAATGACACACACAAACACCCCCATCTCCCCCCATCCATCCATCGCTCGCTCGCTCTCTTTGTTGCTACGTCGTCAGCTACATGGTCGTCAAGCATGGCAATTTTGCCAAAATCACAGTGAGTGTGTGTATTTGAAGGGGAAATGGCAAGATATGTGTTTTTGTGTTAAAGATGTTGAAAGGGGAGTGTGTGTGTGCTCAATGTGGCTTAAAAGTACTTTGTGAAGTCACCTTTTGATTTGTAGTGTGTTAGGGAACTGCACTTTCTGTCAAAAGGTGCAGACAGAACTGAAACAGATCTTATTGTGGACGTAAAAATAAATTCAAGTCATGAAAATGTGTAAAATGAACGGCTACTGATACCATCTTATTCAAAAAGTCATTTTAAGAACATGAATCAAAAATTATTTTGAAGTCTTTGAGTTATGGAATTTGTTTAGGTGTATCCTTATTTAAAAATAACTAAAGTCTTCAAAAATTGTCTTATCAAAGTTACGAATGGTTGTATACATCAACTGATGACGTTACATCAACATAACACCATCATAATATGGACAATATGGATGTTTTTTTTTTGTTTTGTTTTGTTTTAAATATTCACTGTATTCACACCCATACAAAACTATATTTTATAATATCTATCAAATTTTATTAACTAAAATCTATTATAAAACATTTTATATAGCTTTAAATAATATTCTGTTTAATTTTTACAGTACTGTATGTATATATATATATATATATATATATATATATATATATATATATATATATATTAATAATAACAATAATTATTATTATTATTATTTAACAGTGTAACATGTTAAGTTTAAAAATTATATCTAAGTAATTATTTAAAAATAATTTGCTTATACAAAAAATCTGTATTAATCTGATTATTTAAAAAAAAATACACTAAGACAGCTTCCTCTATATTGTCAGGATTGTCTTGTGTCTCTTGTGTTCCCCTTCCTCTTGTATGTCCATATTAGGTTAGTTTCCTGTTCCTGTGTTTATTAGTTAATTATCGTCCAGATGTGTGTGTTTAATTATCTAGTTACGTTGTGTATTTATAGTGTGTTCTGCCCTGTGTTTCCTGTCGAGTATTATACGTCATTCCTGTCTGTCGCGTGAGTGTTCCCAGCCTGTGTTGAACTTACCTGTTTTGAGTTAATTAAAGACCTTGTTTTGATTTATTCCCCGTCTCCCCTGTGGAATCGTGACAGAATACTCGACCATAACCGACACCACCATGGAGGCCACCGCTCTAGGCCGCCGCGGTCTGCGGCTCGTGCCCAGAATGTGGCAAGCCACTCAGCCGTTAAAGTGTCCGCGCTTCCAGAGAGCCCCCAAGTGTCCGCGCTTCAAGAGCGCCCCCAAGTGTCTGCGCTTCCAGAGCGCCCTCCAGTGCCCGCACCTCGAACGTGCCTGCCAGAGCGCCCTCCAGTGCCCGCACCTCGAACGTGCCTGCCAGAGCGCCCTCCAGTGCCCACACCTCGAACGCGCCTGCCAGAGCGCCCTCCAGTGCCCGCACCTCGAACGCACCTGCCAGAGGACCCTCCAGTGCCCGCACCTCGAACGCGCCTGCCAGTGCGCACTCCAGTGCCCGCTCCTCGAAAGCGCCTGCCAGAGCGCCCTCCAGTGCCTGTCCCAAGTCAGGTCATGTCCCCTGTTGTCTTCTCCAGTCCTCCGGAACCCAGTATTGTCGGTCATGTCTTGTCTGTGGGGGTTCCGCTGAAGCAGGAAGCTTCTCCTATCATGGCCAAGGAGGCCATTCCCAAGCCGCCTGCTTCTCAGGATGCCCCAACGGAAGCGGTTCCCGAGTCTACCCCTGAGAGGGCCCCTGACGCCTCAGCCAGCACACGGAGTGCTGTTCAGCCCCAGTCATGCCCACAATGGTCCTCGGATTCCCGGAGGATAACCCACTGAAGACTCCAGCTCCTGTTCCCCAGTCAAGCCCAGGAGAGGCTCCAGTTCCCGAGTCGAGCCCAGGAGAGGCTCCAGTTCCCGAGTCGAGCCCAGGGGAGGCTCCAGTTCCCGAGTCGAGCCCAGGGGAGGCTCCAGTTCCCGAGTCGAGCCCAGGGGAGGCTCCAGTTCCCGAGTCGAGCCCAGGGGAGGCTCCAGTTCCCGATTCGAGCCCAGGAGAGGCTCCTGATCCCCAGTTCAGCCCAGAGAGGGCTCCTGATCCCCAGTTCAGCCCAGGGAGGGCTCCTGATCCCCAGTTCAGCCCAGGGAGGGCTCTGGATCCCCAGTTCAGCCCAGGGAGGGCTCCTTATCTCCAGTGCAGCCCAGGAAAGACTCCAGATTCCCTGTTAAGCCCAGAGAGGGCCCCTGACCTCCAGTTAAGCCCCGTAAGTTCCTCCAAGAAGGCTGCACCGCCATGGCCTCCTGAGCTCCCTGCACCGCCATGGCCTCCTGAGTTCCCTGCACCGCCATGGCCTCTTGAACTCCCTGAACCGCCATGGCCTCCTGAACTCCCTGACCCGCCATGGGCGCCGCCCTGGAGGCTGTCTGTCTTGTCAGCATGTTCTTGTTCCTGAAGGCCTCCAGAGCACCCACCCCCCCTCCCCATGGGATGGTATATGGCGCGAGGACGCGCCTTCAGAGGGGGGGCGTAATGTCAGGATTGTCTTGTGTGTCTTGTGTTCCCCTTCCTCATGTATGCCCATATTTGGTTAGTTTCCTGTTCCTTTGTTTATTAGTTAATTATTGTCCAGCTGTGTGTGTTTAATCATATAGTTACGTTGTGCATTTATAGTGTGTTCTGCCCTGTGTTTCCTGTCGAGTATTATACGTCATTCCTGTCTGTCATGTGAGTGTTCCCAGCCTGTGTTAAACTTACCTGTTTTGAGTTAATTAAAGACCTTGTTTTGATTTATTCCCCATCTCCCCTGTGGAATCGTGACATATATGTCTTATCAGAGTTACAGTAAGAATTGTATTGGATCTTTCTAAAACTATATATGTTGATGTAGTGAATAAATGTGTTACATCAACATCACATCAATATGGATGTTTTTCTATGGATATTATATTTAATAATATATATATATTATTAATAATAATAACTATTATTATTATTATTTACAATTTAACTATTTTAAAATATATATTTAAAATATACTTTTTTTTAAAATAATATTTTATAGAATTTTACATTTTAAATAATTTTGCAGTATAACCTATTTAGTATGTGTATATATATATATATATATATATATATATAAAAATACACACCTACAGTCATGGCCAAAAATATCGGCACCCTTGGTAAATATGATCAAAGGCGGCTCTGAAAATAAACATGCATTATTAATCCTTTTGATCTTTTATTTAAAAAATTCACAAAAATCTAACCTTTCATTGGATAATAAGAATTTAAAATGGGGGGAAATATCATTATGAAATGAATGCTTTTCTCAAATACACATTGGACACAATTATTGGCACCCCTAGAAATTCTTATGAGTAAAATATCTCTGAAGTATATTCCCATTCATATTCACAATTTTGAGCACTCCAGGGTGATTATGAACATGAAATTATCCAGTCATGGCTTCCTGTTTCACAGAAATATAAATAGGAGGGAAAACAAAGCCCAAATTCCCTTAATCATCCATCACAATGAGAAAAACCAAAGAATATATTTCTGATGTGCAGCAAAAGATAACTGAGCTTCACAAATTAGTGAAGTGGCTTTAAGAAAAGAGCTAGAGCAGTGAAAATTTCCATTTCCACCATCAAGGCAATAATTAAGAATTTCCAATCAACATAAAATGTTACCAAACTGCCTGGAAGAGGACGTGTGTCTATATCATCCTAATGCACGGTGAGAAGGAGAGTTTGAGTGGCTAAAGACTCTCCGAGGACCACAGCTGGAGATTTGCAGAAAATAGTTGAGTCTCTGGGTCAGAAAACCTTAAAAAAAAATTTGTCAAACAGCACCTACATCACCACATGTTGTTTGAGAGGGTTTCAAGAAAAATTCTCCTAGCTCATCCAAAAACAAACTCCAGCATATTCAGTTATCAGACACGACTGGAACTTCAAATGGGACTGGCTTCTATGGTCAGATGAAACTAAAAAATGAGCTTTTTAGCAGCAAACACTCAAGATGGGTTTGGTGAACACAGGGATAAAAAGTACCCCATGTGTACAATGAAATATACTGCTGTATTTTTGATGTTGTGGGCCTATATTTCTGCTGGAGGTCCTGGACATCTTGTTTAGACACATGGCATTGTGGATTCTATCAAATACCAACAGATAAAAAAAATCAAAAAAGTGACTGACTAAGTTAGAAATCTTATAATGGGCCATGTTTGGATCTTCCAACAGGACAATAATCCAAACACAAACCTCAAAAACGACACAAAAATGGGTCACTGAGCACAAAACCAAGCTTCTGCTATGGCCATTCCAGTCCTCTGACCTGAACCCTATAGAAAATGAGTGGGGTGAACTGAAAAGAAGCACCACCAACATGGAGCTGGGAATCTAAAGGGTCTGGAGTGATTCTGGATGAAGGAATGGTCTCTGATCTCTTGTCAGGTGTTCTCTAACCTCATCAGGCATTATAGGAGAAAATTTAGAGCTGTTAAACTGGCAAATGGAGGTTTCAAAAAGTATTGAATAAAAGGGTGCTGTTAATTGCGGCCAATGTGTATTAGAGAAAAACATTTATTTCATAATGATATTTCCCCCCATTTTAAATTCTTATTATCCAATGAAAGGTTAGATTTTTGTGAATTTTTTAAATAAAAGATCAAAAGGATTATCAATGCAGATTAATTTTCACAGCCTTCTTTGATCATATTTACCAAGGGTGCCGATATTTTTGGCCATGACTGTATATACATATACATATTATTATCACTATTTAACAGTGTAACTTAAGTTGAAAAATATTTATATCTCAGTGAATATTTAAAAAAAAAAAAAAAAATCCATAGTCTGATTTCTTCTTCAGCTTCTTTGTGTCAGTGCCTGCACATATGTGTGTGTAAGCATATGTATATATGTGTGGCGTGTATTGATTGCTGGGTTGTGGTCGTGCTGGGTGCCAGGGTAGTGAGGTGCTAGGTGAGTGGCACATCACCAGCTGAGAGAAAGACTGAAAGAGAGAGAAAAACGAGGAGAGGAAGAGAGCTGAGAGGCTTTGGAGAGCGCCGGTCCCCTGGCCGACCGCCATTTCACACTGGTGACCAACACAAATTGGATCAGGCCGTGTTCTCATTGCACCAGCAAAAAATCAGACGCACAAAATGGCTGAATCTCCAGTACCACAATACTGGACGCTGGACCACTGACTACTGGATAGAGGAACAAATTAGTATCACAAAGTCAACAATAATAGTGTAATAAGACAATAAAGAATATTAATGCAACATGCAAAGTGTAGCAACCTACCAATGTTTTTAAAGTGAAAGAATATTTAATATTAGAATAAATTGAAATAATAGTAGAAAGGACTTCATTTTATCCATCATTGGCACTTTTTTGCAATATAAGTGAAAACTGGGAAAGCTACAGTAGACTCAAACTCTGGTTGCAAACCAATTTGCGTCTCTGACAGACTTGATTGGATTAGTGCTGTGGAAAAACATATCATACTGTGATGTTATTTGTTAATATTATTTTCCCCAACCATGCTGCCCAAGTTACATCAAGTTAATCAAGTCACAGACAGAGAAATTAATGACAGATTATAAAAAAATAAAAAAAATTTCATCTTTAAAACTGCATATATTGATGAATCGTGCACAATAAGACCAGTGGGCATTTATTAATAAAGTAAATAGAGTCGATATTGATTTCATGTTGTCTATAACACATGAACGCTATTATATGTAGCATTAACCTGACAAAGAAACAGATTCTCCAGCATGCTTGATGCTGAAACATCTAAGAACATCATTCAAGTCATCTGCAAAAAAAAAAAAAAAAAAGTTTCATGATAGAAATGCAGTTTTGATCGACCAAACGCTTCCATTCAAACGTCTCCGAATTTCGTCAGCATCATTTCTAAGTGATGACCTTGAACTCAAAACGGCTCTGTATGTATATGATAAGTCCCTAACGCTTTTAAAGATTTACAAAATCTTGCCTGACAATATCCAGAGGAACGCTGCTATTGGAAAAGACGTCCTTGCCTTTTCACTGACCTGTGATGTTTGTCATCAGGTTTTTTAAGGAACGGCAGGGCGAACGTCTGAATGAGTGGGTTTTTGAAACCGCCTCTGTACAAAAATGCTCAAAAACTTCAAATCGACTCAGATAAATTGGGTTCGTATTGAGGATGCGAAGCCCACACAATAACCTGCAAAAGTTGTTTATCCAAGGTCAACGTTAGATTCAGTACATACTGAACATTATGTATCATACTACGTGTAATCGACTCAGTCCACACAATGAAATCAGAAGATACCTGAGCTGAATTCACTAAGTAAACAATTATTTACAAGCCTGATATTGAAGCAATTTGAAACTTTGTGCTATTTGACGACGGCAAAACAATGAACTTCAAGACTTTCAGATGAATATTCTGTGACGTCTGTGCCTTTTTTAATCAGACAGAGCAAACTGGGGGAACGCCAGCATAACAAATGTAATGTTTCGCATATTTGCTAATGCACGCTTGGCGTATTTATGCACGAGCGTGTGTAGTTCTGGGGCCACGTGTTCGCTGTGTTTACACACTGAGAGCGGGACACGTGGGGCGATATCTCACGGCAATCGATGAGAGGGGGAGCGGAGGGGGGGTGGAGGAAAAATCGGTAAGGAAAGCAGGTTATCTCCTGTCATTAATGGGGGGGGAATCCCGGGTAGGTGGGCCCTGCGTGCGTGTATGTGTGTAAGTTGGGGGAAGACCTGGATTCATTGAGAAAAAACACAGACTGTTTGGCATCGGGAGAAAGCAGACAATTATCTGTATTGATTAAAGCCAGCCAGCCAGCAGGCTGAAGACAGAAAACTATGACTAGATCAATAGAGAGAAGGGGAGAGAGAGAGAGAGAGACACACAGAGAGGCAGAGAGAGAGGGAGGATGGCTGCATGTTTTGTGGGGGTACTGCAAATAGGTTGTGAGTTGGCAGAAGAAAAAAAGCTGAGTGATGCAACAGTTGTATGAAGCAAATGGGACCGAAAAAGGGCAGCAGTGCACAAAGAGAGGAGAGTGTTTTGTTAGGTCAATGAAAGGGAAACAGAGAAATGACAGTAAAAATGATACCAGTATTTGGTGTTGTTAGTGAACACATGAAAAAAGTTGTTTTGCTCATTCTGTCTGTAATTTGATGTCACAAAGCATTTAAACTTTTTTTTTTTTTTTTTATCTGTACAATTCAATAAAAAAATTAAAAAAAATTAAAAAAGCCAACTCAACTTTGGTCTAGTGGTTAGAACTCGAAGCTGTACACCTCTTAAAATGCAAGCTCAATTTCCCACTATGCTGTTTTTCAAAAAGTGTTACAAACCATAATGCAATTTGACCATAATGCAATGATATGAGGTTTTCCAAAAAAAAAAAAAAAGGCGGGGGGTTGGGGGGGCTTAAGGGTTTGCACAAAAAAAACCCCCAGAAATTAAAAAGGTAAAAAGGTTACAAATTAATACATAATTTAAAACATTTACATGTATGCATTAAGCAGATGACTTGCAAAACAGGAGCAAGAGTTATTTGTCAAACAATCATGATCATATTAAAATAAATCAATTAAAATGCACAGAATTTAACATTACCATTGTTCCATTCTGTGGAATAAAGGTTGTAAATTATGAGATGAATTACTGAATATTTAATAGGAAAATATTCACAGCCCAAGTCTTATATATTTATTTAGGTTAACAGTACTCTAAAGGTGTGTAGAAAAAATACAGTACATTTTTGTGTTAAAGTAAATATTTGTAAATAAAGTGAATATTACCAAATAATATTACCAGATATTTATAATAATGCTCATATTTATAATATACTGTATATTTTTCCAATATTAATGGGTCTTTATACTGATACATTGATATAAATATATGTGTATATATAGTTGTTTTTATATTCTCTATATGAGGGTCTGTGGCAACAAAAAGCTTATCAAAAACCTGTTCTAGATGTTTTAAGATGACCATTTTAGTACTGAAGTTAACCGCAAGTTTAAATCAAAAAAAGCATGCCATAAGCAGGGGTCACCAGACTCGGTCCTGGAGGGCCAGTGTCCTGCAGAGTTTAGCTCCAGCCCTAATTAAACATACCTGAACCAGCTAATCAAGGTCTGACTAGGTACACAGGCAAGTTGAAGCTAAACTCTGCAGGACACCGGCCCTCCAGGATCAAGTTTGGTGACCCCTGGCATAAATTATGTTTTGGGCCTTATACATGTACCGCACATACATTAAGCCTTGCAACTCGGGTTTGAGTCACACTCAAAATAAATAAAAATGGCAAAAATCCTTTAAACTGCAACATTTCTGGAAAGAAATTGAGATAATGTGGATTAACCAATGCTATTTTACGACCAATTCGTACGAGGTGGCTAATTCATACGAATTTGTACGACCTCACTCGTACGATTTTGTACGATTTGTCTAAACTCCAGTGACGGGTATGTTTTGGGGGCGGGATTTTGGGGGCAACTCGTAAAATACATACGATTTAGCAAAACTCCTACGAATTTGTACGAGTGAAGTCGTACGAATTCGTACAAATTAGCCACCTTGTGAAATGTGTACGAATTGCCGTGAGATCGAGCTGGATTAACACAAGTTCTGCATAAATCACAGGTTTCCACCTCTTGATGCTAAATAGTAAATCACTGCTGTGGAAACAGGTGGACAAAGTGAGAGGTGTGGTTAGGCGTCACAGTTATTAGTGACAACGTGATGCCAGATTAGCAAACAAGAACTAAAGAAATAAGTACATGTTTGCGTCTCCCACTGCAGCTGTGTGCTTTGTACCTTGTACAAAAATACATCTTTCATGATTAAACTTGAAAGTCAACCCTACTGTGCTAGTGTCCTAACAAGCCACTTCAAAATCAGCAACCAATCACACACACATAAACAGCTGGACACACATATTCAATTATGGCACACTCCAACATTGTAGTGCACAAGTCTGGCCTGATTACTCTCTCTCTGTGAGGGCGTGCATTAAAGACAGACAGAGAGAAAGAGAGAGAGAGCAGGTCTTTCCTGAGCTGTAAGGCCTGGGAGAAATGGAACTTAAATGCCTCTCACTGGCTCTCAAACTCCAGTTGCCTTTATTGATGCACTGGCCTACTGCCAACCAGATGCCTTTTCCACTTCAAAGGGTCCGCGTTCACACACACACACACACACACACACACATTCGTCCTCACCTGTGAGCATGAAATGCACTCCAACCTCCCATCTGTACTTCAGGCCTATATCCGTGATGTCCACCTCCATGTGTAATCTTAGATATAAAAAAGGCCACTCAAAGTGCGATTCAATGTGCAATTCAAACCTCTATCTGTCATCTGAAAGTCTATAAAACCCCATCTATACTGTGAGCGAGTGGTAACACGGCAAAACTAAAAAACTCCCATAATAATCGAAGCTGTTTCGAAGCGCAAAGTGATTTGGTTTGTTTTGAGGCTTGCGGGGATTCGATTTTGATTTACAGCTTGCTGTCATTTAGAATCAGTTCACAGATTTAATGCTTTAGAATTAAATTCAAAACTTGTATGGATTTGAATATAGGATTCAAATTGGCATTGTTTCAATTCAAGTTTAAAGTGATTCAAACTAGTTTTGAAGTTTGCAGTTATTCAAAGTAGATTAGAATGCTGGAGTGATTTAGATTTGTTTTGGAGCGTTCAGTTATTCAAATCTGATTCAAAGTTCCAGTGATTCAGATTCAGTTTGAAACATGCAGTAATTCGAATTTGAGTCAAAGCTTGCAGTGATTCAAACTCGATTCACTGTTGTAGTGATTCAAATTCATTTTGAAGTATGCACTGATTTGATTTTCAGTTATAGCTTGCAGTGATTCAAATTCGATTCAACTTTGCAGTTATTCACATTCTGTTTGAAGACTGTATTGATTGAAATTTGATTCAAAGATTGTGAAAATTTAGTTCATATTTGCACTTGTGTAAAAAGAATAATTCATAGTATGAACAAAAGGATTATATTCTAAAAAGAAAAAAAAACAGCATGCAAGTTTTCTGTAACTTAATTTATGCTTATTGCAATAATTTCCTGAAGAAAAAAAAATTGTTAAATGACATATGAATGAAAAATAACTAAAGATGCATGCAATAACATGCTCCATTCTCTTAGAGCAACATGAACAACTGTTACTACAAATATGCTTCTCAAATAATTATGTGAAATGCATGAATTATTACATTTGCATATTCAATCTTTTTTTGGCTAAATGCAATAGAAATGTGCTACTGTAAATGCACAAAAAAAACCCTCAGGCATTTTTCTTTAGCTAAATAAACAACTTTATAATTTAATGACATAAATATTAAGCGACAACTTATCAAGATCAGTAGAAACACTGCTACATTTCAGTCCCTTTCAGGCTCTACAGGTTCTGAGATAGAAACTCTGCACAGTGTGGATCCCAGAATTCACAAATGTCGATACGACCCACATGTCTACGCCTCATCCTTTGCATTTCAATGCAGTTTCCTTTTCATTATTTATGACTCTTTTACCCACGTCAGAAAAAAAGCATGGGCCTACACCTCCACACCTATCCCCATAGTAACCAGCCTCACAAGTCCTGTATATGCACAGAGAGCCCCTCACAGAGCACATACCATATACACAAGTATGTGTGTGCGCGTGTTTGGACATACATGTATCCACAATCGTAATGGGCTTCCTCGTGTCCTGGGGAGGAAATGTGAGAGGTGAGCGTCTCTCCATGCCTCTGAGAATGGAGTGAGAAACCAGACTACCACTGAGTGTGAACAAGCCGGGACAAGAAGCTGTCATATCTGATGGGAGAGTGACAGTCTTCATACGAGGACATTATATATAAATATAGAATAAGGTTTCATTATTTACATGAATTTCTGGTGCATCTCTTTTGTTTTAACGACAGCAGCACTGGAGCTACATGAACAAAACCTGATCATCATGTTCTCCAGCTTGATTTGAGAATGATTCAAAGAGCATCTTGTGCTTCAATGGAAGAAAGAACATCTGATCGCATACACAAAAGGAGTTCACAGTCACAAATGTGATTTATTGTGAGTTTAGAGTGATTAAAATTCATTTTTTGCCATGATTCAAGGTCAATTAGAAGGCTGAAGTGATTCAGATTTGATTTGGAGCTTCACATGGTCTCTAATCTGTTTAAAATTAAAGAGTTTTCAGTGATTTGAATTTGTTTGGAAGGTTTGCATTGATTCATAGTCAATTACAAGGTTGAAGGGATTCCGTTTCATTTTGGATCTTGTAAGGATTCAAATTTGATGCAAGGTTGCAGTGATTAAAATTCAGTTTTACACTTGCATTGATTACAATTCAGTTCAAAGCTTGCAATTATTTAAATTTGATTTTAATGTCACAAATGTGTTTTAAATTTGCAGTGATTCAAAGCCAACAAGAAAGGTTGGAGTGATTCAGACTTGTTTTGGAGCTTTCACCAATTCAAATTCAGTTTTCCGTATACAGTGATTCAGATTCAATTCAAAACCTGTAGTGATTCAGATTAGATTTTGAGCTTCACATTGTCACAAATGTGCTTTAAATTCAACTAAATTAAGAGCGATTCAACTTTGTTTTGAGGTTTTAATGAAAGTCAAAGTTAAATAGAATGTTAAAGTCATTCATATAATTTTATTTATAAATTTTATTCAAAGTTGCAATGATTCAGATTCATTTTGATGCTTGCATTAATTAGGATTTGATTCAAAGTTGCAGTGATTCAAATTTGATTTTGAAAATCACATGGTCACTAATGTGGTTTAAATTGAATAAGTAGTTTAGGATGATTCATATCCATTTTGAGGTTTGCAGAGATTCAAAGTTAATTAGAAGATTCAAAAATACAGTAATTCAAATTCAGTTTAACGCTTTGATTAGAATTCAATTCAAAGCTTGCAGTGATTCAAATTAGATTTTGAGCATCTGATGGTCACAAATGTGCTTTATATTCAATAAGGAGATTAGAGTGATTCAAATTCATTTGAAGTTTGCAGACATTACATTGATTCAAATTCGAATTTGTCTGCACAAAAGAGTTCACGCAAATATGCATATCTGACCTTATAAATAGCAGAACCTTAAAAGGATAATTCTGTCATCATTTACTCACCCTCATGTTGTTCCAAACCTTTATAAATGACTGTGTTCTGTGGAACATAAAGAAAATATTTCTAAGAATGTTTTAACTGTTTTTGTCCATACGAAACACTGTATGGAGAAAAAAAAAGCACTGAGACATTTTTCAAAATATTTTATTTTGTTTCAAAGAAATAAGTCCTGCAAACAGGTTTCAAATGACATGATAGTGAGTAAATGATGACTTTTTTTTCTTTTTGTGTCAAATAATTTCTTTTATGTTGCTCTTTTCTTAGCTTTTGAATTTTTAATTTTTTAGAATTTAGATGTTCTCCAGCCCTTCCATGCTGGTAATGCCCAGTATCCTAGTACTATGGTTATTGGGTATCATGCAAGTTCCATTTGTACCTGCCCGTTCAATGGTCCTGCTTTGGCCCATCGTCCGCTTTTCCTTATGTCACTGCCGATGGACAATAGCCCTTACTGAGGGTCCCCACCGCTGCAGCTTACACTTAATGAACAACAACCTATCCACCCCCCCTCCCACCATCATCCATCTATCTAACACCCCCTCCCATCCGCCCCTGCCCACAACCACTGTTGTCCACTGTTCACCTCATCCATAGTAGACGGTATTGATTTTCAGTGGGGAAAATAAAAAAGGCCATGAATTTTAATGCTTTCTGTCTCTCTCTCTCTCTGTTATACCCCCCATCCACCTTTTTTTCCACCCCTTCTTCTCCTGACCCATCCCTCTGCTGCGTTCTTTCCTGGGGGAAGAATGAAGGATAAAGGAGAGGGGGATGGGACAGTCATGGAGGGGAGAGGTGGAGGGGTTGGTGGTGTGGCGTTGGGTCATTTCTCATTTCCGAACCCTGGACGCTCACCTCCCCCTTCCTGTTAACTAGCCTTCTCATTGCAGGAACGATGTGGATGGAAACACACAACGACCCCTCTGGACGCTCTTCATCGATACCATGTGTGTGACTCTACACAAGCTTGTGTTATTTTAATTAAATAAATGAATAATCTGATCATGGCACCATATTTACTATTTAATGATGCAAATTAATTATTTACTATTTAATGATGCAAATTAATTAAAGTTAATTAAGAGTTTCTATAGCTTCAAAAAATAAATAAATAAATAAAAAATAGGAATAACACAGGAATAAAATGTCAAACAGAAATGTTAGAATTTCATGTTCATTTCATTAATGTCCACTTTATTATTAAACAACACTAATGTTCAAAAGATTGGAGTCAATAAGTTTTTTTTTTTTTTTTTTTTAAGAAATAATACTTTTTTTGCAAAGATGAATTACATTGATAAAAAGTGACAGTAAAGACATTTGTAATGTGACAAAAGATTTCTATTTCAAATAAACACCGTGCTTTTGAACTTTTTGTTTGCCAAAGAATCCATAATTCATAAAAATCTGATTTCCACAAAAATATTAAGAACAAAAATATTACGGTTTCCACAAAAATATTAAGCAGCACACCTGTTTTTAATAATAATAATAATAATAATAATAACAAATCAGCATATTTGAATAATTTCTGAAGGATCATGTGACACTGCAGACTGGAGTGACAATGTTGAAAATTCAGCTTTGCATCACAGGAATAAATTACATTTTACAATATTTTAAAATAGAAAACTGGTCTTTTAAATTGTAATATATTTAACAATATTGCTTTGTATTTTACTGTATTTTTGATGAAATAATGCAGCCTTGGTGACCATAACAGACTAAAAACATTTTACTTACCCAAACTTTTATTTTCTGCTATTAAATTAATAAAAAGCTAATTTCATTAGCCTGAAAAAGCTATAATTTGATAATGCAATAAACACTATGCTTTATGACAACTTATTAGCGTTACTTGTATTCATGTGACATTTTTCTAACAATAATTAGACTGGAAATGCTCTAGTATTCAGCATACTTAAACATGGACTCCCTGCTAATGACCGCTGAAATAACATTAAAGCACAACAAAGATAGATAGAACAATCTCCCAGCACTCCGTCAGAGTGACAAATGTTTTAATAATTCCAGCAGTGAAAAATGACACGCACAATATACCATTACTACAGTGGCATAGCTATACAGTGAGTGACCACATACTCCAATTTACCAGCAATTACACCTAATTGTCATCTGTGTAATTTCCGACAGATAAATAAAAGAGTGAGGAAAAATCTTCAAGGTAAGACACATGCGGCGAGGCTCATATTTCTGACAAGCACATCTTTTTGTGTTATTTTCTGTATGTGGTTTCTCACCGCCTTCTAATATAAAAGCCGAGAGGATGGACGAGAAATGGACAAAATTGAGGGAGTAAAAAGGGGCTTTTAGGGCCAAAAGCGCAGTTGGTGTGTATGTGTATGTGAGTTCGTATCTCTGTGTGTGTTAAAAGAGGGGTCTTAAAAACTGCATCTACAGATTGAACGTACACGATAATGTTTCATTTCCTTTTACAGCTATACAATAAACTATTATCATCATCCATGGTAGAACATTCAGACAGTCTGTAGTCGTCAAGCAAATTTTAACAATGTTCCGTTAATATTTTAATGAAGTTTAACGGAGTATACCAAAAACTCTGAAGACTGCACATTTCTGTGATTTACACTGACATTCTAATGCTAAAAAAAAAATATATCACGTCCTTGAGATTTCTGTCTTTTCTACAGCTCAGCAACTTCTGATACCACATTAAGAACTCATTCGTGTGAAATATGACAAATTCAGTCTTATTGGGTTTGTCCCGATCTCAATCCTCCCCTCTTTTCTTTTCTATTTTCAATCCTCAACTCTGAGGCCACTCTGATAGTCATACAATTACACCATACAAAGAAAGGACACTACAACAACATTCGCACAAAGTCGTTCAATGCACAAAAACATTCATTGAGTTCACATGTTAAAATATATTTTGATCCATATTCACCCTTTACGTGCGTCTCTTTGTGTTTCAACGATTCACGCGTCCCTCACTTCCACCTCTTGTACTGTATTGAACCACACAGAGGGAGAACTTGTGAATGCATGTCTGCTAATAATGACACATTGGTGTTTCTTTCGCATGTTTCCACAGTCTGTGCTTCCGTGACATGCGAAAGGTCATTTGCGATGTATTGTGGTATTTACTAACAGCCAAGTGTTTTGTGTTATTTTTGCGTGTTTTGATTAATCTTGTGAAAGCTGACGGACTCATAATGAGGATTTGAAATTGAGGTCAAACACTTTTGAAATGCATCAATACGCATGTCAAGAAATTCTATCGGAACATCACACAAACATTTATAACGGATGCTTTCAAAAAGGCATAAAACATCATACATACCATGCATTTCTCATCCCTGAGAACTTTCAACAACTCTGGTAAAATTAAACAACACAGGTTATTATATTCAAACCAACCACAGTTGATTTGCTTGGATATTAGAGAAATTTGAAAGGCAGTCTCAAAGATCTATTGCAAACATTATACAATGTGCAGTATCTCCACATTTTAGAAGCACTTTTGGTGCACATAATAATGTTAGCTCATTCAGGTTTGCAGTTCTTGTGTGCTTTGAATAATCATAGAGGAGCCAAACTCTTAAACATTTGAAATTGTGGTTCCAACACTTCCAACACTAACGCTTCCAAAAATGCAATATAATAATTTTTTTCGGAACATCACTCAAACACTTATAGAAATGTCACCAAAAATGCATAAAACATTACATGCACCCCAATTTTTTTCTTAGTTTGAGGAATATTTTAATAACCTAAAGAACTTGTTTTGAAATGGAAATTTTCCACATTCTTAAAATTTGAGTTGGTAATACCCAATATTCCAATAAAGGTTCTCTTAAAAGAACTTTGAGAAACCAAAAATGGTTTTTAAATGGTTCCCTTTTTGGAACCTTTAAAGGTTCCTCATGGAACCACAGAAGCCAATAAAGACTGTACACAATGCGCAATGCCTCCAAATTTTGGAGCCACTTTTGATGCACATCATAATGTTGTTTGCAATCTAAGCACATGGTGCATTAAGACACTAGGCAGAGGTTCCCGCCTCAATGCAAGCGGCCCGCAAGGCCTTGAACTTGAGACAGCAGGAGAGTCAATAAGAAAATGGGGCTTTTAGAAAGACGGGACAAGATGAAAAGGAGTAGAGGGGGGATGATGAGTGGCTGCATGTGAATGGAAGGGGGCACGAGAGAGGGGCGGAAGGAGGGGTAGGGCTGAGGCGAGGGTCAGGGGTCAACTTGTCAACCCCCACTGCCCCTGACGGGCAGACAAAGGGAGGCGAGAGGGGTCAGAGTGCACGGTTGAATGGACAACTGGTGAACACATTCCAATCGGGGGTGTTTCTTTAGCCACATGCAGAAAAGAGCGTCTTTCACACTTGCGGCGCATCCTTTTGAGGGCGTTTGAACCAGTTGAGACATTTGGATTCCTTTCAAGGTTTCTAAAAAGAGAAATTTGAATACACAGCCACCCTGACAAGAGTCTGCCTTTCAAGAGCCGCTCTACAAGTTCACGTATGCACGTGGGTTCTTTTGAATACGCTAATGCGACTGGAGATTTCCTTTGTTGCCCGTATGTTACGACTCAAAGAAAACGATAACAAATCTCATTCTAAATATAGACGCAGTACACGCGCATGAGTGCATGTCACAACTCCCTCATTATCTTAAAACATGCACCACTGCCGTGCCGGCGGAGGTCAAGTCCACTTACGGTTGGAGCTATGCTAGCTATTTATCTTATCTGCGGGATTAGCCGGGCGGCCTGTCAGGTAAACCACACCCCGCACCAACTGCACCGTTCCCGTGGTTACCCTCTTGGGTAATCAGAGCGGGATTTCTTTATAAAATTATGCAGCTGACCGGCACATATACTCACCATATTCATCCTGCATATGGAACAGGGGAAGATGGATAGACGTAGGGAAGAGCAGAAGTGATAGGGTGGGTCTTCTTAACAAATACATATTATTCATACATACACAAATCAGAAGTGTCATCATGAGTAAACACAGAAGTGCATTAGGAGACTGGAAACATTGCTTTCTATACAATACTTGTGCCATTGTCAGTGCTATCAAACTACTTCATATGTATGTATATTTGTATGTATGTATGTGTATATATATATATATATATATATATATATATATATATATATATATATATATGTGTGTGTGTGTGTGTGTGTGTGTGTGTGTATATATATATATATATATATATATATATATATAGAATATAATATACATATATATATGTATATGTATATGTATGTGTGTGTGTGTGTGTGTGTCATTAAATCACTGGCCTACAGTCCACAGCATTATATTCTGCAACAGAGTTAGTAATTCTTTTTGAAGTAGGTAGATTCCATCTGCACCATTTTTAAATGTTAGTCTATCCACTCTATAATTCAAAAGTTTGGGGTGAGACTTTATTTTTAAAGAAATTATTACTTTTATTCATCAAGTACACACAATTGATTAAAAGTGAGAGTAAAGATTTCTAATTCAAAACAAATGCTGTTCTTTTGAACTTTCTATTCATCACATAATCCTGTAGGGAGTATAGGTTCAGGGTTGGAAGAGTTGAAAAGTTAGAAGAGTCAGAAGACCTCAGTTCCATATCGTATTTAGTGAATACAAAAAGCAACAGCAGAAAAGGCAAAATGACAAATAAAGTGTTAAAGGGAGAAATATAAAGAAAGATGGTTGTAAGGTGGCAGATTGATTTCATTTCTGGATCAAAAGAATGAAAAGACCATGAAAGAAAAGAATAAAAAATGGAATGTTCTACTTGGGCACTTGTCCTTGTGTAAAAATATAAACAAGCACCTTGACCTAACAACCTAACAATGTGTACGTGCAGTGTGCGACCGGCTCTTAACATTCCTTTGGACACACTCGCATGTGCTGAATTTTCAATCGTTTAAGCAAAAACGTGCAGATGTTTGCTATAGATGAAGTTTGAAATTGAAAAGCATTCTTTGCCAATTTCCATGAACATGGGCTTGAATATCTTTCTTTAAATTCATTTGTCCACATCTACTGTCAAAAGTGTGAAAGAGTACATGTTCACATTGAGTGTGAATGTGTGTGTTTGGAGGAGGGGGGTGTAGGGTAAAGATGCGGTTACTTTGAGAAGATTGAAGCGCAAAAGCACTCAGATTTATTAAAAGCTGCCGCTCATGCCTGCCTCCCTCTCTCTCTCTCCTGCTTATTCTGCACCATTGTTGCAATACCCCCTTCATTGTGTATACATTGTGGAGGGATATTAAATTTCTCCCTTCGAACCCAACTGTAACCACATCACAGCCATGGGGAAGGGCAGCATGTCCCTGAGGTCCAAACACACACACAAATACATGCACATGCTCATTTTCATACAGCCTGTCCATCAAATTAAACTGGGTGGTGAAAAACCAGCCCAAAATCGGGACACTCTCGGTCCAGGAGCTGATATGAAATGCAGGGGAGGAGGACAAATTCAATCAAACAAGCTCTGGTTGTTACGAGTCCAAGTTATTACTTAAATGGCCACATCACACGCAGCTGGTCCAATGTAGATACTTGTGAAAGACATGCGTACATGCCCTGGAACCTGCACGGTGAGACCAGAACGATCGATAAAAGTTTAAAAGCGAATATTAATTCAAGCAAGTTGAAATTAAAAATCAATATGAATGCGTACCTGATTGTTTTACACTCCTCTTTACACTCCATCGGACCTTGGTCTTCATCTAACACATTTATTCTTTCTTTCACTCGACAGCCAACAATTTCTGTTCTACATGGCGCACAGCTGACCAGAGGGCTACGGTCTCTTTCTCCCCATAATAAAATGTGTGAACCCTGACTCTTTTCCTTCAAAAGAGCGGGATTTCCTTTGATAAGGGCTCAAAAATGGGAATGACAGTGAGGTGGAGAGAGAAAGCAGGATGGCTCATATTGTGGATGCCATAATACGAGCTGCGTACAAGTGTAAATGTATGTGGTTTCAAATGGGTAAATGTGTGTGTGTGTGGTGAATTCTAATTCCTGAGCTTAATTAAGAGGCAGTAAGACCCTGACCTCAGTGACGAGCCCTACAGCTATTCACACGCCACTTCCAGAGAAAGAAAGAAAGATTTACACTCTGGATATAAGGCAAATGTATTCTGTATTTGTATACATACTGTACAAACAACTAGTATAAGAGTGAAAGGGTTATGGACAGATTGAGAAATGATGCTTCTGGGGTTTCTAACTGGTCTAAACTAGTTATTTATATCAGCTAGACCTGGGTAAACTGTCTTGGTCATGCTTATTTGGGCTGGTAGACCACCCTAGTCCAGCAACAAACCAGCTTGACCACCTTAGGCTAGAAACATACTTTATGCAAGAGCATGGATGCGAATGCATGGCCAATGCATTGCAATCATGTCCCACTACACATTCTTAATGTGTATAAAAATATTGCAGTACCTTAAAGATTTCATCTGTTTTTATAAACAAAGTTACATACATTTCTCACACAAAACATGTTTCAGGTTTTAAAGTAGTTCACCCATCGCTCTTAAAAATAAAGGTTCCAATACGATTTACATTGTTGCTATAAAAGAAACATTTTGTAGAAGAACCATTTTTTAGTGTGTAGAATATTTTAATATTCTGAATAGAGTTGCAAAAAGGTGGAAAATTTCCTGTAAATTTCAGAAACATTACAGAAATTTTGGAAACTTACCAGGATTATTTGGAATCTCCCGGGAATTTTTGGAAAGTTTCCACCCCTTTGCAACCCTAATTCTGAATATTCTTTTTTGACTCTGAAGAACCTTTTGTGGAATTGAAAAGTTTCCATGGATCTTAAAGGTTCTTCGTGGAGCCATCAATGCCAATAAAGAACCTTTATTTTAAAAAAATGAAGAAAATTCATAATTTATTCAAAACCTATTACTTTCTTCAATGTAACACAAAATTTGTTATTTTAAGCAAAATGTCCAAGCTGATTTCTTCCATACAATGAAAGTGAATGTGGACCACGGCTTTTACATTCCTTTTTATTCAAGCTGTTCCTCACATTAAACTACGACATGAAACTTCCTATGAAGCTTTTATGGCAGTATTTGCAGCAATTTTTGGTCACCATCTACTATCATTGTACGGAAAAAGCAGCGCTTTTCAACACTCTTCAAAACTTCTTTTTGTGTTCCATGAAAAAATAAAGTCACGTGTTGGAACGACATAAGTGTAAGAAATTTTAACGTGAAATTTTTTTTAAAACTGGTATGAACTGGTTTTCCAACAAGAGAGGCATGGAAACATAAAGGCACAGGTCACAGTTGACCAGCAAGAGTGTATTAACATGGCCGTACCGTGTAATTTGGTTTATGAGTCTGATAAAGGTCCATCGAGAGAAAGAGAGAGATTGCAATGTCTTGCTCCACCTGTACAATATGACCACCGGATCCCATTTCACACGGTCGGGCCATAATAGCGCTCAGTGTGTTAAGAGCTATCAGAAATCGGCCAACACACTGTCCCTCCAGCGATCATTACGCATACGTCCTCACCTACACACCAGGTAACGCAAACACACACCAGAGCATGAAAAAAAAAAAACACTTGGCCCTGTCAAATATGGGGTATTGGAGTCCGAATGAGGTCCATTTAGTCGGCAGTGGTCTTGATGGTGGTCTCCATCGCAGAGGTGAGGGCCGGCGCAGGGGAGAGAGTGTTTACCTACATCCCTTTATTACCATCTGCTTAATGGCCTATGAATGTCTCCATGGATACTCAGGAGGGAGAGAGAGATGGATGGAGGGACAGAGATGGCTCAGATCGGAAAGGTAGGCTCTCAGCAGGGAACTCTCGTGCGCGTGTGAGTGCGTTTGGCTTAATGCATGTGTGTGTATGTGTTCAGAGATACTTAGTGCAATGAGTGCAGTACTTCAAATGATTTCAGTTTTCTGTAAGTGCAACATCAAAAAAGAAAAAAAAAAAAAGACGCAAACCGGTAGATGTGTGTGCTGGCGCGCACGTGTGTGTGGAGGGTAAGCCTAGGTGTCGGGATGGGGAAGAGAGAGGTGGTTTAATGCAATAAAGCATGTTGTATTGACATCTCTGTTGTGTCTATTGATTCCCCATTATGTCCCTAACAAACCCGGGTGGACATTTTGTCATTCGCAATCACGTTAGCACTGGGACTCGCCGACGTTCCCGCTCAAATCCGATCTATATACACACACACTCGCGCTTTCTGGCTGCGGACGGCAGGGCTGATCTTCCTTAATCAATACCTGTTTGAGGTTAAAACACTTTGCGGCGCATCAAACTGTAAATTTGTATCAGTGTAAACACAGCTCGCCAGCGCAGACAGACACGCGACTGAGCCATAGACTGACCTGATCGCATTTGACCTTTAACCTCAAGTGTACCCCTATATTCTCCTAAAGAGCAGATACTTGGATTTACACAGCAGCATAAAACTATTTTGTGGTTTTGCCGCAGTGATTAGGCTGTGGATATATTTATTGTATAAGACTATTATTCCATAAAAGTGACCCTGAAAGGGGTTTAGAGACTGCACAAAAAAACAACAGTACAACAATGTGGTTAATCACAGCACCAGGGAAATAAGGCCTAAAAATAACGGTGGACCTGTTAAACATCTCTATAAGCATTCGCTCCCTACAGCTAAAAACACATAATACACCTGGGTTCAAAAGTTTAAGACAACTAGTGAAAATGGTTCTCTTTTTCTAATTTGGATTACAACTTATATTATCAGTATAATTTGAGAGCTAAATTAATTTTTTTTTTTTGTATGTCAATTTTTTACCTTAATGATTACATGCACTTGAGGTTGCATGGACTCCACCAGTCACCAGGGCCAACATCATGCATTTCTTATATTTTGAACAGAATAGTACAGAATATATATTTTTTACCCAACTTTTATTTATTTATATACAGAATTCTAAAACTTTTATCTACAGGCTTAATTTAATAAAAAAACAAAATATTTTTGATGTTATCTCGACTTTTGGGCCGAACTGTACATCTCGTACAGCCAATATGAATATAGATGCTTAGTGAGGGAAGGTACATTTATTTTCATAGTTACTTACAGATAAACACTATTGAGGGCATTGATTTTATTAGCTACATTTAACCAGAGCTGTTTTGGTGGTCTGGATAGTATTTCTTTGTGAGAGTGTGTTACACAACGTGATGAAAATGTGTGAAATACCTGACATAAAATTACAGGCAGATTTTCAAATTAGCCATAAAGATAATGTTCGCAATATTAAGTTTTGATGTTTACTAAAATGAACACTGATGCATCAATAACTGCAGAATTTGCTAGAAAATATATGCTTCCCAGCAGCCTAGGCACTCAAAGCTACATTATAAATATAGTGTGCAGACTATCCCAATCTCCCTGATGCCAAGATTCTACAGTAAACACACAGAGTAAAAACTGTTAGACATCTTCATGGTCATCGGTTAGGAAAAACCTAGAAAAAACTTTGAACCAATGCCCTCGATAGTGTCTATCATCTGTAAGTAAGGCTGAACATAAATGTAGTTTCCCTCACCCAACACAAAGATCCTCACTGGCTGCTCCGCTTGTCACTCTGACCTCTGCAGCATTTAATGTCAGCTGTGGCGCCTGGTGTCCATTTTGAGTCTTATATTATCAAAGAAGTGAAAGGTTTAACCTTTGGCATAATTTTAAAGTGGCAGCCGAAAGCCAAATACATTCAGCTCAACTTTTTCCATTTAGTGAAAAGATAAATATAAATATAAGAAAATACAGAACATGACACATCAATAATGTTATTTCATCACCAGACATTAAAAACGCTAATTACCACACAGAACAGTCAAAACAAACACACAAGTGTCAGCAAACACTGAATACAAGTACACACACAATCAATAATGCATTTATCAGTAAAAACATGAAAACACTGTACCTGTTCAAAATGAACTTGCCGCACAATTAATTGTTCACTGTAATTTTTTATTTTTAACATCGTTTTTTAAATGTAAATTTAGGAATCAGTGTCTCTATCATTTTCAGGAACGATATAGAAACCCCCTCTCTCTTTTCCTCCCTCAATATCCTCCAGTTCACTAGACTTCTGACCTAAAAGACAAATCCCAACCAAACAAGCAGGCCAATCCAATTTTAACACTACCTGCATTTCAAGAAAGCACATCACCATGTGGGCCCATTATGTGGTGCAGCTTATGAAAGCTTTATGTCTGGCTCTTTGCTCATTTAGGCGCCAGTAAGTAATTAAAGTCTCTTGCTCTCATTTCTTGAGGTATAAACCTTATTCAGGGCAGACGCCATTTTTACTTTTTGTGAATGAAGAAGCAGCTGTGAGGTCTGTTCAATTGGTTCTGCAGATGCAACAAGGAAAAAATATCCACAAAACTCTGGAAAACCGGTGATATGAAAATTAAACTTTAACTATGAGCATAACCTTATGCCTCAGCCTCGTTTTTATTAACTAACTAAATAGCCTAATGAAATATGGCGTCCACTTTCAGTAAGGTCTATGATGTATCCACTTTTTAGTATTTAGGCCTAGCTCTTATATGAAACAAGAGATAAAGACAGCGGTGCCAACGCTAAGTTTTTAATTTCCTTATTTACATTTTAGTCACTGTGTGCTGGTGTATGACGTGTAAGTGACATCTATAAGTGGCACATACGTTTAATCCATCTGCTGGTTGGAAAATTTCCGCTTCGTTGAACGCCAGACGCTGCGCGCACACATTGCGCGCCCCTGCCCCCTCACTAATGCAGTACTTCAGAACCAACACTCCTTATACAAGGAAAAATACGATGTTCTTTCATCTCAAACTGACATTCTTGGCAACACTTCGTATTACAGAGTCATGTTACACTTTTCATGCAAATAGGCCTACTATTAATTACTATATTAATTTTGCGAAAATGGGTTAATTAAGAGCTCCACAAAATATAAACAACTGCACATATGTTGTTTATTTGTAACATGAATACAACTATGCAAAGTATTGACTAAAAATAAAAGTTATAGCCTATCTGCAAATTTCAATGCTTTAGTAGGCAAATATTTTCTTAGCTAAATTACAGTTAGATATTGTTGACTGTAATTTAAAATTAAATTAAGATTATTACGTTATTTATGCCTAAAGTAAAAGTACTTAAAATCGACAAAAGCATCACAAATAAAGTGACATTCATTCTCATCATTCTCAAACTTGTCGTTAAATTCACACACTCGCTCCGTCTTTTTCCCCCGCTGTCTGCGTGTATCGATCTCGGCGGAATCGATAAATTACCATGAATATTCCTGAGCCGGTCGTGAGAAGAGAGTCAGACGGCAGATGGAGAAGCAGATACGGGGAGGACAGAAGGATGAAAGAAGCCAAAAGAGGCCGAGACGAACCATTCAAACAAGGGCAATTATGGGCAGACGTCTTTTCAACTCAACCAGCCTTCATTAATGCACACTCAAAGTGGCACATTTTTTTTTATAAAATATATACATACACAAACGGAAGTAAGAAAATACAAAAATATGGATTTCATTCAGACGATTGTCTGGGGCTGAACAGGTGTTTCGGCTCCACGTTTAGATTTTTTTTTTTTTTTTCAGTGTGAGGGAAAAAAAGAAAAGCTGTTACCATCATTAACCAGAGGGAGGTAAAAGGTATCTCTTACCGGAGTTACCGGAGCGCAGAGGCAGCGGAGACTTGAGTCGCCAGGCGCTGAAATCAGGAGCGGTTCTCTGAAACACCAACGGCACCGGCAAGGGAACAAACATGATCCGCTGTCGTCTGGGCTTTTCTTCTATGCTCTCTTGTATTTGCCGCTTGTCTTGAGTTTATTTTTCTTTGGTTGCTTATTTTGTCAAGTAGACTGTGTTTTGAGGTTGTTACTTTTTTTTCTTTTTGGTAGGTTAATAGTCACTATTTGGTTTAAAATGTATAACCTAAGTAAATTTCTGAAGCTAACTTTACATTTTTGGTATTGTGCCTCTCAGTCATTACTTCTTCCTCAGGGATACTCTACCTCGGACTGACACATAGACGGATAGTCGGGATCTTTCAAGCGGTCTAAATATCGTCGAAATATATATTAGAAGTGTTTTTGTGGTCACTTAACGTTTGTTTTGTCTTTCTGTTGGCTTGGCTGAAAAATCCGTTAATTTATCCTGCAAATTAGAATAACAGAATGTTTAAGACCTACGCTTTCAAACGACGAACCGTTGGCTGAAACTGTGACTTTTTAAAATTCAAAACTCACTTGTTGTCCTAACTGTCATAACGTTTCCTGGGTTTTGCGTATCCCGCGCGAGACCAGGTGTGCGGCCGGTAAACGTCACAATGGCCTTGCGCGCGCCGCGATCCGGTTCCACTTTGGTTTCGCTTTTTAAACAAATCTCGAGTCAAAATCGCGTTCACTTTAGTACAAAAACTATTTGGTTACATTACAATCAAGTCGCGGTTGCTGGCTTTAAAACGGTTTGCAAAGGTTTAACAGGAATATTTGGTTTCTAGCTCTCCTGTGTGGTTTATCTCGCGCACATTGCATGCATTTCAAGCAGCATTTTAATTCTTGTATAAAATATA
Organism: Spinibarbus caldwelli; assembly: GCA_039654775.1. Taxonomy (NCBI): domain Eukaryota; kingdom Metazoa; phylum Chordata; class Actinopteri; order Cypriniformes; family Cyprinidae; genus Spinibarbus; species Spinibarbus caldwelli. The sequence continues at coordinate 5,711,478 of CM077244.1, read as the reverse complement.
ATAGAATCGCTTAATATATTTAAATAATCACGTACGTATAAGGCTACGCAGCGGCTCGATACGCTCCCCCTTCGTTTACACTCACTAGCCGGTAATTAAAACGCAATCAATCGATAAATAAATTAAGGAGCAACACTGCTTGTGCACGAAATGTTAAAACTGAACGAAAAGAAAACAACACGGTACCCGTTAAGCGGAATTCAGCTCTTTGGCTCTGTCCCACCACCATCCGTCTGTGTGTGCGTGTGTGTCCGTTACGATAGTCCCGTTATCTGGGAACCCCGGTAGCTTGCGAGCTCTGTCCGCCTCCCGGTACGAAAGCAACACTGAAACGAGAGGAGCAGCCGCTATACTCCCCCCGCCCCCCTTTTCTCTCCCTCCATCCATACCTCCCCCTCTCCCCTTCCCTTTTTTTACTAATCCCATATAAGGCAAGCTATCCTGCGTATTGATCGCTTGATTACTCTTCATTATGATGACTCTGATGATCGCGGTGGGCCGCTGATCGATAGGCTTACACACACATTCACCGAGTAGCTTACATCAGGTGATTATATCCTCATCTACATTCAGGTATATGTCTGTGGAAAAAACACGGGCGATTTAAGCGACCAGTCTACGGAGAAGCCATTGATATGTTATGGTGATTATTTACAGTGACGGATTACACTATGAATAAGCAACAAACAGAACCAGATTATCGCTACCTCAAAAGTTTCATTTGGTCTATTGCTATTCTAGACTATCTCTCTCTCTCTCCCATTCTACCTTTCATTTCCTCTTTCCGACACACTGAATGCTGTCAGTAATAAAGCTACAATCTATGCCGCGCACTTACACTCCAGATTATTGCCGACATAGATTTTTTAAATAGAAAAATCTATAGCCTACGCTAAACATCGCAGTCAATACGGGAAAAATCGAAAGCTCAGCTCCTGATTCCCCCACCACCCTCACCCCAACTCACATTCGCCCCAATCTTTCTGTCTCTCTCTATCTATCTGTCTATCTATTCTACTATATCCGATGTGATATAGATCAATTACTGGCCAGCGTATCATAAGAAAATAAGAAAAATACTTAATAATCGTAAAAAAAAAAACTGATTTGAAATATGCCTTAATGGCTATTTGATTAACACAACATACACACGCATATTTTATTTGCATCAAAAAATCATATTTTCCTGCAACACAACAGACTCACAATGGTTCCTTGAGCTTTATTGTCCCCAAGCACCCCCTCCATTTGACAGATGACATCCGCGTGTCCAACGAGCGAGAGGGGGAACGGAAGAGAGAGAGAAAAAAAAAAAAGAAGCGACAAGTTGTCCTTCACGAATCCCCCTCGCCTGAAAGGGCACGCGTTGCGAACCCCCCATCCAAACTCCTTCCAGACAAAAGCAATTATTTCTTGTAGAATATAGTGTGTTTTGCGCGTCTATAGCGCGGAGAAGGAAGAAAGGTGTGCAGACTGAAACACAGTTTCCAAATATGACATTTCCATTTGGTTACATTCAATGGTCAGCTCATAGTCCACTACAGTATCCAATAGGCATTACCAATGACATGCCATCATTTAAAAATGGAGGAAATCAAATGCACAAAAACTTAAGAACAATTGCAAATGTATCACTACATGCAAGACACTGTAGCTTGAACACCAGCTATAATGCATAAAGTGAAAACAAAATAGTCCCTGATAAAATTATTTAAAATTATGCAAAAAAATATTACCGATATTAATATTAATGCTGGCATCATTATCATTATTTAAGCTCCTGTTGTGATAAAAAAAAAAAATAAATAAATAAAAAAAGTAAAGAACCTGGCGATCAATAGAAATAATCATTACCCAGTGCACACATAAAAAGAAACTTCCTCCTGTGTGTGTCTGGGTGGGTGAACCAGACAGCGATAGTGAAAGAGTTCATCGTTAAATGGCAATGTCATGTTGACAAATGCGTTGGTTGAATTAAATTCTCTCTCATCAATAACAAGGCGCCCCAATCAATACCAGCTTACAATTATATCAACACCCCCTCTTGCTGTAACAAGCAGCTAATACCGTGGCTAGGACACATTCCCACTGTGGTGCAACCCTTGTATACAATATCATTCCTTCTCACCAACACAGACAGATACAAAACAACTCCAGATTTCTCTTACACCCACATACAGAATGTAATGTACTTTCTATATGCAATCTTTGCATGTTACGCATAAGTATGTCTCTAAACACACACACACACACACACAAAAAAAAAATAATAATCTAAAAAGAATCAACGTTTACGATACTTCACCCAATGTCTACTTAATTCCTGAACAATGGAGTTAGAAGTGACTCAAGAAGGGACTCACACACTTTCTCTCTTCAGCTGATCTAATGATCAGTGCTGACATATTGTCAATATCCAGCTCAAGTCTGCCAATACCCTTAATACAAATCCATCCTCTGTGCCGTAGCTCTCTTTTAACACACACGCAGGGTAATAATTGCACGGTGCTAATGTCTTTTCTTTATCACCAATCGACATCAGATCTTGTCTTATTGACAGATAGCCTGCTGATCAATGCAAGGGAATGTTGGGATTTGTAGTTCTTCATATGCCTTGTTTAACAGATTTATCATTAGCCCTATATTTCCTCTTTGACATATTAGCTTTTTTTTTTTTTGTACCTTTAACATCTGGGATGAAGGGAGAAGAAGATAATGAATTGTCAGTACTTTAATGGAATAATACCACAACAAATGTTTTTTTTTTAATCTCAGATACAGTCTAGGCTGCTTACATTATTTGCCCTTTTGTTGCTTTTCTTGCATAGCCTGCCAAACACTCTTCGATTTCACACATTTGCTTATGGCGGCTAAAATTCACAAACAAGATTTTTATTTCTTCTTTTATTAATGCATCCTATACAGGACCCCGCCACAAAACGTCTTTTCCATTTCATACAGATTCTACCATCATTCCACGCTATGCTAGTTTTAACACGATCAAAGACTTGGGAGACAGCAGCTGAAGATCCAGCAGTCAGTGCTGGTAAAAGACATCGACTCCCAAAGTGCTGGCGATGTGTCTCGCCCGCAGCGGCCTGCCGCGGCCTAATGCTATGACATGGAAGAGGCTATCAGTAGCGTGCAGACTAGCTTGAGAGGGGGAGCTGATTTTGCCCCGTCAGAGGCCTGCTGAATATGTGATCCACCGTTACAGCAGAAGAGGATAAAGCCCCAATACTCCGTCTGTGATCTTTATGGGGTGCCGAGTGTGTGTAAGTGTGTGTGGCTACGCAGAGGCAAAAGGTAAAGAGTGCGTGGGGGTGAATAAGTGTGTGCTATGTCCAGTGTTTGTGCATTAAAAATGGGTGTTTATGTATTAAATCCTTCAAATCTTAATTAAAAAAAAAAAAATCACTATATATTATTTAATATATCCTAACATTTATTTTCACTATATTTAATAGTATTAATGTGATATTTAATTATAATATTTATTAATTAATAAAAAAATTATTTAACATTTTTAAACAGTTAATCTGTCATATACATATATTTCCAAAGAGAATTTTGTTGACAAACATAAATTATAACTCCGCATTTATGAACTATCCATTCCAGGTCATTCCAATAAGTTTCAAACTCCTTTTTTGTCTAACAATGACACACTTAACAGATTCCTCTCCTCTCTCTTCTCTCTCTCTCTGTCTCGCCTTGTGCATTGAGACTGTGTGTGGGTAGATTTAGAACCGAGATCAATAAGAAATGTAGAAATCAATGCACTTAGCACTAGGAAATCAATGGGCCCTAATCGGGATGCCGATGGCACAAGTCAAAACAATTAAGAGAGAAGAAAAATGTTTAACAACCTCTACTCTCTTGCTTACACAGTGAAGACGAGAGAGAGGGAGTGGGGAAAAAGGAGAATGAGGGGAGCAATGCCGATGAGATTACAGCTGGGAATCAGGAAGTGCCAAGAAAAGGAGAGCTGAAAAGCCAAACGTTAATAGAGGGAAGTGGCCGAGGAAAAGGGACGTATGGAGTCAATGAAACGGGTGGAGATGAAGAAAAATTGAGGACGAAAACAGACGTGTAATTATCTAGCAGAGAAGAGAAGACAGAAAACATGGATGGGAGAAGTAAAGGGAGGAATTATTTGACAAATAATGAACGAGTGCCGGTGAGAGGACTCAATTATGGACGACGGCCAACCTAAATGGACCATCACACAACTTTAAATGGTGACTAAGCAAATTAGGGTGTCAAAGGTTAGCGGCCATGTTTTTAATGCACGAATGTAGCAGTTGGTTCAACGGTCCCATCAGATGGTCGAACACAGGAGCGCTCATCCATGGGTAAGCATGTAAATCTAGCTGTCAATCAAAACAAGGCCCAATTACCGATGCACCTTGACCGAGCCAATCGGAAGCAAAGCAAAGCGCCGTCGGCTCGCCCTGTGAAAGCTACGGTGGCACAAGTTGACGCGGAGCAGGTGGGTTGTGATTTGGGGTCGATCAATAGCTGAACTCCAATCTTGACCCCTACCTCATTCTTAAGGCAAAGGGGGAAATCAATGCGGAATGGTCTAAGACTTCTGACTAGTGTATGGATTGATTGGTGAAGCAACAACTACTCAGCGACTTAGTTTATGTGACACTATGCCTATTAACCTATTGATATGACACTTGGCAACGTGGACAAATATGCACATGACACTACATATTCTCACACTCCTTTGACATGAAGATACCGTAAACAAAAAAATATGGGAAATAATGATCAGATTTACCATCAATTTATTTTATTTTAAAATGCATTTGATTGTATCTTAAAAAGGTACATGTCATTGCAGATAAATAAATTGCACAAACAAAATGGAAACTAAATATAAAAGAGAAAGAAGCGAAACAATACACAAGGCACGAGAGGACAAGCACAGGGAGTGTGAGTGAGTGATAAGATGAGGGAAAAAAAGAGGGTAGAGGAAGCAAAGAAGGTTGTATCAAAGGAGGTTTCGGCATTAGGGGCTCAAAGGCGAGGGGGGGATACCTCTGATATTTGGGATTAGAAAACATGTGGTGAAGTAGGCAGGGATTAAGCAGGAAGATGGAGAAAGAAAGAAAAAGAGAGGGGTGTTTGGGGGAGGAGAAGTACCAAAACCTTATAGGAGTGTAAATACTTAGTCTGGAGAATTCTGTGGGTAGGTTTTTTTTCTTTTCTGGCCTTGCATTCCCCCGTTTGGGTCTACCTGCCTGTTTCTTATTTGTATATTGAGGTTATAAAATATAAATATAAATACCTAACTATACAGTAACTATTGCAGCTTTTTCAAAATAAAATAAAAACAAATAAATAAATAAATAAAGCACCATCTGTCTTTTATTGCATTCAATAAAACCAGGAATAAAATACATACATTAATACATATATTTATATTATATATTAATTTTATGTATACAATATTATATAAAAATTGTTAATTATATGTATGTATGTATGCATGTCTGTATGTGTGTATACACACATATATACACACACATACAGACATACATACATATACACACACTTACCACTTTTAGCCACTGAAAAAAAAATACACTACAGGCCTTTTTGATGACAACATGCACGTTGTGAAAAATAATCGTATTTATGGTGAGTAATAACTATTGCAGTCTTCAAAAAAATATTATTAAAAAGACCATATATATATATATATATATATATATATACACACATAGCCATCTATATTTTGTGTTCAATAAAAACAGGAATATTTAGAGGACAAACCACCATAGATTGAAGTGCAATACATGATGTGACATTTACTTAACATCCTCACACAAGCTTCTAGCTGGACATCTGTGTGTGTTTGTTTCTCTCCTCTCTCTTAATGTGTGCGTGCGTGTGAGTGTGTATTTTGGGGCCGTGGGGGTTGATGTTTAGGCACTCTTGAAGGTTAGGTTCAGTGTCAGTGGTCAAGGTCAGGTGTTAATTCATGAGAGCAAGAGAGAGAGAGAGACGTGTAGACAGAGTAAAAATCTACTTAATCTAAAAGGACAATGGCAGAATCTGACCAATACAATGAAAATGCACAACACCAAAGACGGCAACATCACGACTGTTAGATGATCGGCCCTAATGTCAATCGTTACTTTCTTTCTCTCTATTTATCTCTTTCTTTCCTCCCCTTACCAGTTTGACCACAGGGGTCAGCCTCCAGTGAATGAGGTCATTCGTCTGGGATGAAATTGACCTTCAACCCCTCAACTTGATCGCTTGCCCGCATTCTAACCACCTGGACAACCAACCAGAGCTCACGGAGTGCGTGTGTGTGCATGCGTATGTGTGTTTGTCGCAAAACAATCACATCATTTTACTCATAGAAAAACATGGATACATTCTCAAGCCTATATATATATATATATATATATATATATATATATATATATATATATATATATATATAGGCAATCATAGACAATAATATCATAGTTTATTAAAAATTAACCATTCAGATACTATTTGTTTGAAATGATCTATTCCTATATATATATATATATATATATATATTTTTTTTTTTTTTTTTTTAAGTAATACAGCAAAGTCTTAATGCAAATCGAACACATGCACGCACACACTAGATTTAGTCTGTAATAAAAAAAGCACACACAATGAAGATGCAGCAAAGCATCAGTGTTGGAGGTCAATACCTCACTAACTCTCCTTATGATGGCACATCAAAAAGTCAATGATCAGCTCAAGAGAATCAAAGCTATTGATTACAAAAAGACCAAACATGACATCCACTGCAACCTATTCCATTCCATGGTCTGGCAAAATTCACTGAAAGTAAATCCAACTATGAAATATTATTATTTATTATCTATCAAATGCATTACTTGGAGGAACACATATTTTATTTTAACTTTCATACATTATTTTCTGGTTCTATTTTATATACTACAATTACATAAGAAAATAAAAATTGTATGTAGCCTATAGAATATTTTAAATAGTCTAGGTTAAGATCTCATTCAAAAATAGGTATCAATTATAAACAGGTATGGATATTTACATTATCCCAATATAAAGTCTATTTCTCTGGATTTGTAATATTATATATTATTGGCATGTGTATGCTGGGCATGTGCTTCTTCACTATTGAAATATAGAGCAATAATGACAGAAACCGATGCGCGCTCTCGCGGCCGGCGCGTCTGGAGACTGACCAACTGCCCTTTGACACTGAGGTCGTGAGCTAATGGGCTTTGCACAGCTTTGCACATTGTGTGGACAAATGGTATTTTTTAGCGTTAATGTCAGGGTTGTTTTTTCTCCTGTTTTTGTTTTGATCGTCAAAGCCTTTTGGACCAAAAGTTGTTGTTTAAGTTGAAAGATCGATACTAATTTGCCGCTTTTTGCTGAGGTTAGCTAAATTCTCTAAAATATCAGGGAAAACAACGAACTTGCCGAGTCCTTCATGACAAAAAACATAAGATTCACACCCACATATCCTTCCATTTAGTCAGAAAATACGACAGATATACCAAGATTAATATTTGTTAAATATCTGGAAAAATGAATATTATTTTAAACGTATTAATCATTTAGTTCATTATGCAATCATTTTTGTGTGCTTCACTTATTTTACATTAATAATTAAGATAATAATTGTCAAAATATTCATTTATTTTGAAGCATGTGCATGCATATTATAATAAATTATTGCATTAACTATATTACAAAGCTAAAACACTATGTGACACCACAAAAAAAAAAAAAAAAAAAAAAGGATGTGCAGAGTAAATCAAATGCTTGACTATACTGCATGATTTCACATCTTCCATTTGGAGTTTTTACCAACACCTGCACGTTCAGTTGTCAAAAATGGATTTCCTTTTAGTTGCTCAGTCATTTGATATGGGTACATTTATCATAAATCTAAATAAACATTAAATTAAACAAATTTATTCATAACATAAATTATCAAAGCATGCACATGCATCACTAAAACTCTTACCCGACGTACGCATGTTTGTCTCTAACTAGCATGCATTTATTTAATCAATGCATATTTGCATTTATAGACTCAAATATCTAAATGTTCTTTTAGTTCGTAAAAAAATAAATAAGCTATATTAAAGATTCTTTTAGATCCTAATCGAAATTTGACGACTGTAGTCAAAGGCTTTATGATAGTAAAATTAATATTCACGTTTTACATAAATTTGCGTTTATTTTAAATTCACGATTTTTATCTGTTCGTTAAAGTTTTAGGCATAGCACGTTTGCATTTTGAATATGCAAAAATGCAAACGTCAATGCATAATTAAACAAATGCAAATGCTGCCATATTAGCCTATATATTTTAACTATTTAGCAATAAATTAACAACTGTTATATCGTGAACACAATACATAAAATGGCAGTAAATATATATTTTTAAGCATCGCAGACTAATATATAAACTAAATATCAATTGTAAATTCGACGATCCAGTTCTTAAAACGAAAAGCACTGCACTAAATGCCACACGGTTGTTGCAACATACGGGAAATAAATAAAGTAAAACCTACAGAAAACATTAGATTAAACACTGGGATAATCGGACACCATTAATATGCTACGACAGAAACATACGACTTCTGTTTATTCCGTTCTAAAATTAAAAAAGTGAACAAAAGAAAAGTTTATATGTTGCATTTGCTGAATAATGATAAAGCTTAAAAATTATAAAAAAAAACTATAAATAGACTATAATATATATGCATAAAAATGCATAGGCCTACATGTGTGTGAATGTTTATTTTTGTTCTTCTTCTAGCAAACAAGCAATGGAAATGTCTTGTTGCTAAATTCCATATTCATTTAACAACGGCAAACCTAGTTGGTCTCTGAAAATATTAAAAACGTAAAACCAATCTTATACCCGTGTCTTTCAGTCCTCAAATATTGTCTTTAGACTAACTTTACGATTAAACCCCTCAACGAATTGGTGGATGATAGCTACCAAAAGGAAAAGAGAAAGAATGAGAAAAAAGGTTAAGCATGTTGCAAGCATGGTTCCGTAGGGTGAAGTAATGTAAAAGGTTATTTTTTTAACAAATTAAGCATTGCAATATTTATACACACAATGCTCAAATTTTTAAGATTTCCTAAATGCACGACTCTACATGAATCATTTAATTATAGCTTAAATAATACGTTTCATCGTGAAGTCCTTTACGCTGCCAATACAGCTTCCTGAAGACAGACAGACGCAGTTTAAACCTGGAAGATTTTCACTGAACCTTTGTAGCTGGTGTCAGCAGACTCAGCAGGTCTCTCTCTTTCTCTGTCTGTCTGACTCTCCATGTCTCTAGTCTAGATAGAGAGATACCAGCCGCGCGCTCCAGACTTCAAACGCGCGCGCGCCGGGAGGAAGTGTCTCTCGCTCCCCTCTCGACCTGTCGATATCCCGATGGCAGTTCGCTCTTTATAAAAGTCACAATTCCATCCTTTTAATTGATTTCTCATAATTAACTCAGTGTGTTCATCGATTTCCACTCGGCGGCGCATCGGCCTCTCTATCCGGGAACACACCGCTCGCGAACATAAGGCCTTATTATTTTCGCGTTAACTGAAGCCGAATAAATATTGACCACATTCAATATCAATTAAAGCCCAACGACACTAAATAATCCCACTGTTTATGGCACCGGGGTCCCAGACAGGTGGAGAGGTCATCAAAATGGAGGGAAAACGTGTATTTTCAAACTAGATTTGTTCTGTCGTTTGAGATATATATATATATATATATATATATAGCCACTGAGGAACAAACTCATTTGAATCATTTGGTGAAGCCCTCTGCTCTAAATATCAATTTTGTCTTTGATTTCTGTGGACCTTTTAAATCTTATTAAGCATCATTTGAATGTTCACATTTGTGTTTTTGAAAATAGACCAAATTCCAATTCAAGCGCTTAAGAAATATTTATCTGTGACCAGTTCAGGTAGCTAGTGGTGTGAAAGATGGGAACATTTTCAGGGGCCAGCAGGTCCAAATTTCTAAATTTCATTTTTAAAAAGGTGAGAGACCCGGCTCTGAAATTCAAGAACAGAGAAAGACAGCAACAGAGCAAAGCAAGGACAGGAGAAAGGTTTATCACAGCTTTATCAAACAGGCACCTGACAGGATAACGGTCACTAACTCAATGTGTAATTATCAGGGAGCGAGAGGGTCAATACTGCATGTTCTCTATGCATTTATATGAAACAAAAAATGGATAATTTCTTTGCCAAAGATTATGTTTGCATGAGCATTTGAAAAAAATCTGATTAGCTTGATCAACAACAAAACATAATATAATCACACATCTCATTCGTTGTATTTTCCTCCAAACAAATGCATTATGAAGAGCTTTTAAATATTTTTTATTAAGAAATCGACTTTGCAAAAGAAGCAGGAAGGCAATGTATGGAGGAAAGAAACAGTCAAAAAGAGGAAGGGAGTGAATAAAGGAGGTGAGAGGGAAAAAAGTGAGGCGAACAGAGGAAGAAATAAGATGGTGTAAGAGTGGATCAGAGAAAGAGAGAGGGGCGAAAGAACGCGGGTGGAGGGAGGGATGTAGAGGCCCCTTCTCTGTAGAATCAAACCCCTCATGAATTAAACGCTTTAAGGCTCTGAATAGGAGGCACGTGCAGGAGGGCCTCTGAGAATAAAAAACGCTCGCCCCATCTGGCTCTTTCAGGGAGAAAGAGTGAGCCAGAAAGAAAGAGAGAGATCAGGAGAAAGTGGAAGATCAATGGGCGTGACATGGCGAGAAACCGGAGGAACAACCGAACGTGATATATTTAGGGATTTGTGTAGGACTATGCAAAAACACCGCGTTAACTAGATGAAATGTTTAGGACCTGAATTTTAGCCCAAGCAGGCACACAAACAGTTGTCATCACCAACCTTTAATCTGTGAGCGACCTTCAGACACTTTTTTTTTCTGCGTCCCTCACCCTCCATCTCTCCTTCTCTCACTTTCCCTTGTTGTACCCAGCATCTTGGCTGTTTCCATGACGACTGAGTAGATACTGATGGGGAAGAGGGGCACATTTGTGAGGGAGTCTGAGAGTTATTGAGGGTGGGACTCCACTTGATGGACATTGGCACATCTGAAATCCATCATACACGACTTAATGGATGAGCTCTATAATTCTGCATGTATAACAATAGAAGCGCAGGGTTATATAATACTATCAAGAAACTTAGCACAGTACTGTTAGATATAATGTTTGCCATCATGAACTCAAAATGTATTATAGTTACATTTTTTAATACAAGAATTATCAGTGCACTCTGTTCCAGGAAAAAACAAAAAATAAAAAACAAAACAAAACAAAAAACATTGGCTTTGTAATTTTCCTTCTTCTTTCTAATGTATAAAATAATGTCTGGCTTCAACTTTGTTATATCAATATTTTTCTGCAATTTGGTGCAGTTGCTGACATTAACATGGCCAAAAGGTAAGATGAAATTCTTGATAGCTTGCAATGTAAATCATTGAGATCTTTATAACGGTGTAGACTACTTACATAAAATGCATATAAATATCATTTATCACTTCCAATAATACGTCTTATTAAGATAATATTTAAATTTTTAGTTTGTGGGAGGTAAAACATAATGCAATGCAATACAATGGTAATTGAGAGATTAACGAAATAAATGTTCTTCAAAAGCCTAATATATCATATTTGATAATACATTTTTCTTAAAAGAAAAAACGAATGCATGGAAATTAAGTAAACCTAAGTTGCTTCAGTTCAGTATTTGTGATATTGAAATACTACAAACAAAATAAAAATTGTTTTACATGCACTTTATAAAAACCAGTAAAGATTTCACAGCAAAAAGTCACGTGAACCATGACCTAAAGAGAATTATAAAATGGTACTAAAAGGTCTTTTTGCTTGGTAAAACACTATCAATCAGACGACAGAAGGTGTGTAGCAGATTGTCTACAACAGCTTTTTCAGGAAAGTTTTGATCATGTTGATAATTTAGAAGCCTTAGAAATTTGTGTATCAAATACATTAAACAGTATACAGTTAATAGGGTTCATTTCACTTTTTTATGGTTCAGAGCTCTCAATGAAGAAAATGCAAGGAATTGAATACCTCAAATAACACTAATCATGCCTTTAATGATGTGCTTGTCAAGGCATTATTCTTATATAGACTGCTGCACCTCAGGTCCTCTCTGGTCCACCTGTATCTGCTACACGGTCCTTTGAGCGCATCCAAAATGCTGCCGCTCGACTTGTATTTAACCTCTGGAAATTCTCTCATTTTCCGCCTTTGCTCAGCTCTCTACACTGACTGCCAGTAACTGCAAGAATTAAACCCAAGACACTGGTCCTAGCCTGCAATGCTGCCAATGGCCCGTAGAACCATTACCTAAAATCCTTCATCAAACTCGTACACCCCAGTCTGGTCACTGCGATCAGCCACTTCTGGTCGCTTAAATCCCCTCGACACGAAGACTTCCTGCTCGTCCAAGTCCAGAGTTTTCCATCCATTTCTATCCTGGCTCCTCATTTGAACAAACTCCGTCTCCAACTATCAAATATCAGACCAGCTGACTGTTTAAAAGCATTCAGATACACCTTGACATGTTTTAGCCTACACACACTTGACTTTATACAAAACACTTAATTAAGCCACTAAGATTTAGTATGAACTGATACTGAATAATCTTCATTAATTTCTTGTGTATTGGTTTCTTACTGTATCTTTAGGCCAAAGCTTTATACAGAGACTACTGGAAATACAGATTAAGATGGTGGCTGTGTTTTGCAGCATGGCAACTAATTTCTAGCTTGTCATTTTTTACTGACTAACTAACTAACTAACCAGGTGGTTATACCAGTTTAAGGTTGACTCTGGGAAATGGTGGTTATTCAACTAGCTAATTACCAGCATCTAGAAACCAGCTACAAAACAATCTCAGTTTGTATGTAAATATAAACCTAAATATAAATATAAACAGTATGTAAGAGCATCATTATCTAAGTGCCTAACCAATCTATTGGTTTATTTTCTAACAACAATATAATTTCCGTCTTGTTGATTGCAATACCATAGGAATAACTTTTTAAGATTAAATCTTGTCAATATAGCCAAATTTGTGTGATAAGCAAATATAAAATGCATAAGCGTAAACGTGTAACGTTATCACCTGGCTGAAAGGATGAACTTCGATCTGAAGTAACCATCTGAACCAAATCTTAAACATCAACTCGGCGTTCAAATAATTATCTAATTTACAAGAAATCAGATGATTTGGCGAGTTTGGTCGCCATCTAGCGGTGTGAATCGCTCTCTGCGAGGGTCAACGGTATGAACGGCCCAATCTCATCCAAAATAGCTTGTGGAGAAATAGCTTGTGCAAATTAAGGGTTGAATCCCCAACACGAAGTAAAAACAAATGTTAAGGAGGTCTTAAAAGTTGATTTCAGTATTATTAGTAACCATAAAAGCTAGACAAAGTTAGTTAAAGCGCACTGACATGGACGCTCACGTAATTTTTTATTATTATTAGAGGACTGTTTATTTGATATGGACTGCTCTAATGTGGGAAAGAGCACCATTTAATCATACCCTTATGAAAATTTGCCATGGTTTTATTATAGTAAAAATGCAATAACCACGACTTTTTGGTGGATTGATTACCATTTGTATAACCACAGTTTTACCACACATACCATGGTTTAATAATGGTAAGTGTAGCAAATCCATGGTTAATTTGTGGTTACCAAGGTTTAACTACAATAGCCATAATTTCTTTGTTTTATTTGTAGTAAAACCCTGGTTAATTTTTGTGGTCATTCCTCAAATTCATATATTACTGAAGCAATTTTAGCTGATTTTAGCAACCTCAGCTGATAGCAACTCACAGGAGCCACTTATATTATAATTAGAGGATTTAAAGACAAAATTGAAACTCTTTATTTGAATTGGCCCTGCTTTTAATGTGTGAAAGAGCACCATTTTATGGAATATAGGTAATCACACCCTTACGAAAATTAACCATGGTTTTATTATAGTAAAAATGTAGTAACCATGACTGTTTGGTGGATTGATTACCATTTAGTTTTACCACAAATACCATGGTTAAACTATGTTACCATGGTTAATTTGTGGTTACTATGGTTTAACAACAACCTTTTTTTTTGTTTGTTTGTTTTATTTGTAGTAAAACCAGGTTAATTTTAACGATCGTTTCTCAAATTCTTAGCGAAGCAGTTCTGAAGATGATTTCAGCAACTTCAACTGATAGCAACTCACACAAGCCTTTATATTATTATTAGAGGACTGTTTATTTGAACTGGACTGGTCTTATGTGAGAAAGAGCACCATTTAATGGAATATATGTAATCGTACCCTAACGAAAATTAACCATGGTTTTATTATAGTAAAAATGTAGTAACCATGACTTTTTGGTGGATTGATTACCATTTGTATAACCACAGTTTTACCACAAATACCATGGTTAAACTATGGTTAGTATAATCCATTTAATCCATATAATCCAAATCCATTTTTGGTGATCATTCCTCAAATTTTTATATTAGAGAAGCAGTATTGAAGAACATCAGCTGATTTCCAAAACCTCAACTGATAGCAACTCACAAAAGCCTTTGATATTATTTTTAGAGGATTTAAACTTTATTTGAATTGGACTGCTTTATTGAGGCAAATTTCACCATTTTATGGAATATGTAGTCATATATAGTCTGTATTGTGTGTGTGAAGTAGAGATCAGTCAAAACATGGTTGTAATGAACATGACTGCCATCCCCACCTGCACTCACACACCCAAACACAGAGCATGTCCACAATTACTCATCACCCAAACATTACTGGTCAGCCTGGTGACCCCTCCTCCTCTTGGTGACCCCGACGACCTAGGCGCCATGGCAACCCTGTGACCTATCCGGCAGTTGCCAAGGAGACAACCTTGGAGCACATCTGACCATTGCCCCCTCCCTTCCCCCTTTCTGCTGAGATGAGGCGAGCGATCGATATTCTATCACACAGAACAGTGGAGCGAGAGAGGGAGAGGGGGAAAGGGGGAGAGAGAAAGAGAGAGAGAGAGAGAGATTGGGGGGCTGCATTGAGCAGAAAGATTAAAGCGGGCAGGACAGCTGACAAGGGGAGCGTGTGTGTATGTGTGTGTGTTTCATAATGAGGAGACATATTTCTGTTATTTTGGAGAGTTGGCTTCAAGGCATGTTTGTAATTCTGTTTTTAGAGGTGTGGTTTTGTGTGTGTGTGTGTGTGTGTGTGTGTGTTTGTGTGTTTGTGAGCGCTCTTCATCATCAAAATGAAACAGCGGCCGAATGTAACCAGGGAATTCATCAAAGACTTTACTGCAGCACATCTCCTCCTTTTTCTTTCATATAAAACCCCAAACTGTATATATATATATATATAAATATATATATATATATATAAAACAGCTTGTATATAAATATATAAGCTGTTATAGGCCCTCGGTCTCTAACTGTGCATGCAGACAGTCTTTAAAAGGGGTGACCCACACCTCTAGGTGATACGTCTGTGAAAAATAAATTTTATTTATTTATTTACAGGAAATTTTACCTCAAATTAAATTTATGACCACCTGCTGTTTTTTGAAACGTTATTGAAAAACAACTTCCTCAAAATGATTAATGTTGCTAAAATATTAGGGAGTGATTTCGAGTGAGATGTGTTTAATGTGATTATTGTTGTGATATGATTTTGGGAGAAGCCACCTCCATAAATGTCACAGAGCCAAAACTCATAAAAGCTATGAGAAAGAAGGTTATAAACCTTCGAGAGTGAATTAATGACATTAAAACCATTAACAGACTTGCAGAGTTCAGAGAAAAGCCATTACAGAGGTAAAAGTTCTCACACTGGTCATGTTAATCGAGCGAGTATTTGTGATATTTTTATTAGCTGACTGCAATTTACTGGCTGAATCGCACAAAGCCTGTCAAGAATGTTTCTAGGTCATATTTCACCCCCCAAAATACAATAATGTTAAAAAAATAAATAAATAATAATAATAAATGAAAATAAAGTAATTAAAAATGATTATAAATTATAATATATACTAAAATAATATAAAATAATTAAATCCATTTCATCAAATATATACTAAAATTATATAAAATAATTTATGATATATATATATATATATATATATATATATATATATATATATATATATATATATATATATATATATAATTTAATTTGTAAAGTACTATCAGTATTTGACCAGCATCACAATTAGCTAACTGTATGAATCGCACAAAGCCTGTCAAAAACATGCCTGGGTCATATTTTACCCTCCAAAATAAATAAATAATAAAAAATAAATAAAATAAAATCAATTTTTTATTGTACATTATAATAGTTTTAATTAAATAAAATAGCATTGCATCCAGACAGGATGATTCTCATTACCTTAACACAGAAAAATAATGAATCACTGAGAATAATCTGAATTACAAATGGAAAATACATCTGGATGCATTCTGGATGATATTCAACTGTACACTAAAACATGAAATTCACCTCTGTGAAATGATTTCTTGATATTTATAAATAAAAATGTTTATTTTCAGCTCAAACATCATGTGAATGCATCTTTAGGCATCCTGAAAATGCAGTGGATTTAAAAATTCATTGGATTTCATGCCAGACATCAGAAACAAAAACAAACCGACGCCAAGCTGAGAAAAGAGAGATCCTTCTTTTTTATTTAATTTTTTTTCTGTTGTTTCACATATTGGTACATTGCTTTTATTCCATTTTTTCTACACTTATTTAAACAATGAAATCAGAGAGAATTCTCTTTTTCCTAGGACACAGAAAGATTGTATTTTCTCTTTTTTTAACAGGGGAAGAGGGGAAACGGGGGCGGATAGAGGAGGGCGGCTTCTTCACATCGTTCACGAACAGACAAACAGACGGGGACAGAGAGACGGACAGAAGGAGCAAGAGCAGGGAGGGAGGGGGGAGTGCAGGATAAAAGGGGAAGGAGAGGAGGAGCGAGAGAGAGAGAGAGAGAGAGAGAAAGAGTGAAAGGGTGGCAGTGTGCTTTGTCATGTCTGAGAAAAATGAAACCCAGCAGCTTTCAGACACACTTCTAACATAAAAAAAAATATCGAACAAAAAAGTTATGAATGATTAATAAAAACAACACTCAAAAACAACAACAACAACAACAAGGAAAGCAAAAACGCTGAGAGAGACAGATTGGGGTGAGGAAAGCTGTGCTCCTCTTTTTCCCCAGCAGAGGGCGATAGTCTAAATGGGTTACGATCTTTAGGTTATTGTATTTTTGGATGGTAAAGGTAACAGTAATCCAGCATGGCAGTGTTTGTACAGGAGTCCCTGTGGACCGTGACTGAATCTAAATGCAGCTGCTGGGTTTGGACAGTCGTGATGCGTGACATCCATTACAGAAGCCATGCGTGTGTTTAACAGTATTAGTAAACCTTACTACTATCATATTGGCAGATTCAGCTGTTGTCTTTGGGCAGAAACAAAAAACAAAAACAAAAACAAAAAACCGGGAGATTTGTCGTCTTCCTCTGTGGTTGGTCCTCGCATCTTCTTATTTTTTTATTTCAGTAAAAGGAAGGAGTAACATGGTTGTTTCTGTATTGGTGTTTTTATAGTGAAGGGAGGAATGGGTAGAAAGAGAAAGAGATGAAGAAAGAGAGCAAGGGAACGAGGGAGAATTGATGAGGGAAGTATTTGACAATTCAGTAGTATGTCTCCTTTTCAACCCAGCCTGAAGTAGAACAGAGAGAGAAAGAGGATAATTAAAATTCAGCATCAGTAACATGGATATTAAAATTATTCCTTATTTGGGCAATATTCACAGAATATTCATATGAGGAGCATTGTGAATATGTCTAAGGGCAATTTATTTTTGCAATGCTTCCTCACCACTTATATGACTAAAATTGATCATGAATCAGTTCAAACTGTCAACTACAGTGAATCGATTCAAAACTGATTCAATGATTCATTTGCATCATAAACTCTTTGACGTTCACATGAGTGTCTATGTGGCATCTTTCATGCAATAAAACATTTTATTAAAACTATATGTAGGTCAGTTTTCTTTTTATTGCAATGCATTTTTTATTTAAAAAAAAATATATTTTTTTCAATAAAATTTAGTGAGAAACAGTTTAGAAATAAATCCTTGGTTTATTTTAACTAGATATTTACTGTGTTTTAGTTTGGGATCGATATTATTTTTTTACAATAAATTAATAGGTTTATTCAACAAGGATGCATTAAATTGATTTTGAAGACATTTATAATGTTACAAAAAAAAGCATATTTCAAATAAATGCTGTTCTTCTGAACTTTTTATTCATCAAAGAATCCTGTAAAAAATGTATCATGGTTTCCACAAATATATTAAGCAGCACAACTGTTTTCAACATTGATAATAGTAATAAAAAAAATTTCTTCAGCATCAAATTACTATATTATTTTGATTTACAATTATCTTTTAAATGTTATTTATTAAAATGTAACAATACTTCCATTTTATTGGATTTTTGATCAAATAAATGCATCCTTGGTGAGCATTAGAGGCTTCAAAAACAATAATAAAAAAAAAAAAAAAAAAAAAAAAAAAAAAAAAAACTTACTAACCCCAAACATTTGAATGTCAATGTAATTAGCTACAAAAAGCCATGGCAGAGTAATTATGTAAATATCAATACTTATATATTGAATATCATCATAAACCTGTATACAGAGATACAGCTAAAATATATTTAGAGAATAATTCAAGCTCTGTACCTCCTGGGTTTCGGCGCAGGATAAGTTTTCGGATCTCATCATAAACAAAAATTAAGAAGCTGTAAGGGAACGCACAGAACCACCAACTGGGCCTGAGAGAAGAAATAATAGGGAAAAAGAGAATTTACCTTATTTAAACTGTTGTTTCCTCGGCTAGCACAATGATAATGAGGATGCACATTTCAAATTTGCTTTGTACTGTTCCATCACGAGCTTTATATCCAGGTAACACTCACTTGAGAGGATACATCCTGAGGGCCACGTCCATGCCGGGGCAGTAAGACAGGAAGGCAGCGAGAGCCGTCTCCTCAAACAGGCCAAAGATCAGGATTTTATTCCTACAAAGAACAAGCACAATCTCTTAGCTCAGCTAGATTGGGTCAGTCCCTACAAACCTCAAGACTTCACATCTGATTCAACTTCCAGCTGATGTAGAATCTTAGTGTTAATGGATTATCATGAGAGATACTAACTTCATGCCCTGCTGGAACACAGAGTTGCGGCGAGTCTTGCAGATAATGACATCGGCCCACTGCACCACCACGATACTGACGAAGAAGGCCGTGTGACAGGTGAACTCCACAATCTTCCTCTGCTCATACGTCTGAGAGAAACACATTTATGATTACACACTCTCACATGCTCCATATTCACTGTTCAAAACTTTGGGGTCAGTAGGATTTTAACTTTTTTTTTTTTTTTTTTTTTTTAAATTATGACTTTAATTCAGCAAGGATGCAATAAATTGTTTAAAAGAGACAGTAAATATATTTAAAATGTTGCAAAATAATTATATTTCAAATAAATGCTGTTCCTTTGAATTTTCTATTCATCCAACAATCCTGAAAAAAATGTATCACTGTTTCCACAAAAAATTAAGCAACACAACTGTTTTCAACATTTATAATAATAATGATTTGGTTTTATGGGATTCAAATCAGCATTTAAAGTTGTTTCTGAAGGATCCCGTAACACGGAAGACATCACAGAAATAAATTACATTATAAAATGTATTTAAATAGAAAGCAATTATTTTAAATTGCAATAATATTTCACAATATTATTGTTTTTTCTGTGTTTCTTACCGACCCCAAACTTTTGAATGGTAGTGTATATTACACTTAAATTTTTTGCTAGATTTGTTTAGATAAGTGTTATTTTAGTATAGAGATTGTAGTTTTTACTTAATAAAATTTAGAATTTTAAGTTTTTAAAAAAATTTTAAAGTCTTTTATTTTGTAAATAATAAATATTTTGTTTTTTTAGTATGTCTATATAGTTTTTTATTATTATTTTTTTAGTATTTTTTTTAGTAGTTATTTTAAGTTAATGAACTAAATGAAAATGAGAAATGTTTATTTGGCAACTAGCTGAATTAAAATAAGTAAGGTTTTTTTGTTTTTTTTTAATATATTTTATTTCAGTTAACATTTAATTTATTTCAAGTAACATTTTTTTTATGGGTTTAGTCTTAGTTTCAGTTAAACTATAATAACCCTGATTTAAATTTCTCTATTGTTCTTTGTTGAACACTTGTGAAATATCTCACTAAATGTGTCTGAACAACAATCTATAGATGCACCCTTATGAATAAACTTGGATTCTTCTGGATTAATCTTAGATTCACTTCCTGTCTTGAAAATCAATGGTTTCTGCTATACTGTTTTATTTTCTTGTATGTCAAAACCAGATCATTAATAGCTAAGATGGAAGCCAATTGCCAATGACAGGCCAACACTAAAAATATGATTAGGTCTTAGTAATTGGATGGTTTTGCTAAGCCTGTTTGAAACAGGATAGCTGGTGTTTCTGTACGTCTCTTTATAGAAGCATCTGCTAAACGAATAAATGTAAAATGCAATGTAAATTGATTAAGACAAAGTCATCTGCCAAATACATAAAGGTCAAACCTGTTTTATCAAATATGTGTATAGTTTGTGTAATCTGATGCAGTGTAATGTATCTCTTCAGCATGTTTACCCATTGCTGTCCGTAACTGTCCTCCAGGTCATTGTTAGAGCGATCGTCCCAGTTTAGCCGGATACCCACCAGCAGACTGGGAAGCCAGCCGTTCTCAGCCAGAATCACGAAATAGCTGAAAAATCCTCCCAGGGCCTGAATCATACCTACATATGACCGGAAGTCACTTTTATTCAGTTCATTTGGGTCAGCAGCAGTTTAATCAAACCAAAACTGAACCAGACAACATTTTTGATAATGTAGCAGCTCACACACCAATCTGTCCATAGGCGATGCTGATGAGACGCTCATTCACCAGCTTGTCCCTGTGGGGGTTACGAGGCTGCCGCTTCATGATGTCACTCTCTGCTGCTTCATAAGCCAATGAGATTGCAGGGACCTGAGATGAAAAGCAATGATTTGTTAATGTAACAAGCGGGTGTATTTTCGGAAAAAAGGTGAGAATGATACCTACAAAAGATCAGTTCCTGTTACATTCAAGAATATGTTCATTATTGAAATAAAGACAATAAATGTGTGTGTGTGTGTCTGTGTCTCACCATGTCAGTGCCCAGGTCAATGCAGAGAATGGTGATAGTTCCCAGAGGAAGAGGAATGTTGACTAAGATGAAAAACAGGAAGGGAGTGATCTCAGGGATGTTGCTGGTCAGTGTGTAGGCGATGGACTTCTTCAGGTTATCAAAGATCAGACGACCTGGGAGAGAAAAAAGTGGAAGCATAGACCTCATTTTTACCAGAGATTTTCTCTCATTCATCTAGACTGTTTCTGTTTTTTCAAGCATTTGTCAAGACAATTTGCTTGGAGAGAAATGCCTGCATTATGTTTATGCTGCCTGGAAAATCTCTCAATTGTGTTTTTTTATTTGGTGTAAATATCACCTATTTTTCTTACTGTTGTTGACATTTTTTATGAAAGCATTAAAAACTTTAAATACATAATATAATTAAATATTAACTGTAACCAGAAGTTATACCGCCATATGGTTGTATTTAATAAATACTTATTGTCAATTAATATATATTTCAATATTCAAAAGCTATATGCTTTTTTTTTTTGAAAAGTTACCATACAAAGACACTCGCTTGTGTTTATTCATTTTTTTTATCCAAGCATTAAAAAGTTATACTACAACAATACTATATAAGTACTATACAAAACAAAAATATAAATAAAAATGACAATAAATAAAATAAAAAGTAAAAAAAATTAAGTTAGGCTTTTTTATCATATTTTTGTTTATTGTAATTGTCTGAATTTCAATTCAGATATTTTGACAAATATTAAATATAAGTTAACCATAAGTCATATTGTATATAATTAATAAATGTTTCATTTGAATTAATACATATTTAAAAATTCAAAAACAATATAATTTTTTCAAAAGATACTATAGAATAAAGTGTGATAATACTATTATATTTTAAAATAAAAAGGGAGTATTAAATAAAAACACAATTATTTTATATTAAACTTAAAAATAAAATGCTAATATTTACCTTGTTTTTAATATGAATTTTCATCATTTTCAAACTTAAAATCAGCAAGCTTTTAGTTTGGCGGGTTGCCGGCAAGTAAGTGCGCTGCCGGGTCAGTGAATGAAATGTCAGTTTTGCATTGTGCTTTGAAAACGGCAGCGGATAGCCTAGATTTATGCCTCAGTTCGAATAGAAATTTTAACAGCTGTCAACCATGTCGGTACACAAATGAACGGTCTGAACTTATTTACACTGCACATTTTTTATTTTGGTCATGCATGCACACCTGCGTACCACTTACAGGTGCATCTCAATAAATTAGAATGTCGTGGAAAAGTTCATTTATTTCAGTAATTCAACTCAAATTGTGAAACTTGTGTATTAAATAAATTCAATGCACACAGACTGAAGTAGTTTAAGTCTTTGGTTCTTTTAATTGTGATGATTTTGGCTCACATTTAACAAAAACCCACCAATTTACTATCTCAACAAATTAGAATACTTCATAAGACCAATAAAAAAAAAAAAACATTTTTAGTGAATTGTTGGCCTTCTGGAAAGTATGTTCATTTACTGTATATGTACTCAATACTTGGTAGGGGCTCCTTTTGCTTTAATTACTGCCTCAATTCGGCGTGGCATGGAGGTGATCAGTTTGTGGCACTGCTGAGGTGGTATGGAAGCCCAGGTTTCTTTGACAGTGGCCTTCAGCTCATCTGCATTTTTTGGTCTCTTGTTTCTCATTTTCCTCTTGACAATACCCTATAGATTCTCTATGGGGTTCAGGTCTGGTGAGTTTGCTGGCCAGTCAAGCACACCATCACCATGGTCATTTAACCAACTTTTCGTGCTTTTGGCAGTGTGGGAAGGTGCCAAATCCTGCTGGAAAATGAAATCAGCATCTTTAAAAAGCTGGTCACAGAAGGAAGCATGAAGTCGTGGGGAAGTCGTGGCCTAATGGTTAGAGAGTTGGGCTTGTAACCTCAAGGTTGCCGGTTCGATTCTCACACCGGCAGGAATTGAAGGTGGGGATTGTGAATGAACAGCACTCTCTCTGCCTTCGATACCATGACTGAGGTGCCCTTGAGCAAGGCACCGAACCCCCAATTGCTCCCCGGGCGCTGGAGCAATGGCTGCCCACTGCTCCGGGTGTGTGTTCACGGTGTGTGTGTGCGTGTTTGTTCACTATTCACTGCTGTGTGTGTGCACTTGGATGGGTTAAATGCAGAGCACCAATTTCGAGTATGGGTCACCGTACTTGACAATACGTCACGACTTTCGACTTTCACTTTCAAGTGCTCCAAAATTTCTTGGTAAACGGGTGCAGTGACTTTGGTTTTCAAAAAACACAATGGACCAACACCAGCAGATGACATTGCACCCCAAATCATCACAGACTGTGGAAACTTAACACTGGACTTCAAGCAACTTGGGCTATGAGCTTCTCCACCCTTCCTCCAGACTCTAGGACCTTGGTTTCTAAATGAAATACAAAACTTGCTCTCATCTGAAAAGAGGACTTTGGACCACTGGGCAACAGTCCAGTTCTTCTTCTCCTTAGCCCAGGTAAGACGCCTCTGACATTGTCTGTGGTTCAGGAGTGGCTTAAAAAGAGGAATATGACAACTGTAGCTAAATTCATTGACACGTCTGTGTGTGGTGGCTCTTGATGCTTTGACCCCAGCCTCAGTCCATTCCTTGTGAAGTTCACCCAAATTCTTGAATCAATTTTGCTTGACAATCCTCATAAGGCTGCGGTTCTCTCGATTGGTTGTGCATCTTTTTCTTCCACACTTTTTCCTTCCACTCAACTTTCTGTTAACATGCTTGGATACAGCACTCTGTGAACAGCCAGCTTCTTTGGCAATGAATGTTTGTGGCTTACCCTCCTTGTGAAGGTTGTCAATGATTATCTTCTGGACAACTGTCAGATCAGCAGTCTTCCCCATGATTGTGTAGCCTAGTGAACAAAACTGAGAGACCATTTTGAAGGCTCAGAAAACCTTTGCAGGTGTTTTGAGTTGATTAGCTGATTGGCATGTCACCATATTCTAATTTGTTGAGATAGTGAATTGGTGGGTTTTTGTTAAATGTGAGCCAAAAATATCACAATTAAAAGAACCAAAGACTTAAACTTCAGTCTGTGTGCATTGAATTTATTTAATACACGAGTTTCACAATTTCAGTTGAATTACTGAAATAAATGAACTTTTCCACGACATTCTAATTTAGAGATGCACCTGTATGTGCACCCCTTATTATATTATATTATGTTATATATATAATATTATATTATGAATGTTTATATGGACCTCAGGTAGACTAGCACTAGATTTGTGGAATGTAATGGAGCTCCAATAAAGAGCAAATTCCCTGTCATAGATGAAAATAATTGCCTTGTATGAGCTGCCTTCATTTTCTGGCCTGCTCTGGATTTCTTTCTGTCTTTCCCATATCCTTTGTCTCCCTCTCTCTCTTACCTTCCTCAACTCCAGTAACGATGGATGCAAAGTTGTCGTCCAACAGGATCATGTCTGCAGCCTGCTTGGAGACGTCTGAGCCAGAGATCCCCATAGCAACACCGATGTCTGCCTTCTTCAGAGCGGGTGAGTCGTTCACTCCATCACCAGTCACCGCCACAATGGCACCCTAAAGGACACAGACAGAGAGCGTGTGTACAAAAAGAAGTCAGTTATTTCCCTTGATATTAGGAATAACAATGAGCTACAATTAGTTTTAATGCATTTATTACGTGTTATTTTGGTGAGGGTGTGTGTACCTGTCTCTGGCAGCCCTCCACGATGATGAGTTTCTGTTGTGGAGAGGTCCTGGCGAACACAATCTCTGTGTGATTCTTCAGCACTTCATCCATCTGCTCCTGGGTGAGATCCTTCAGATCTGAGCCGTGGATCACACAGGCTTTAGCATCCCTGACAACACACGCATGAAGAATACCAAATGAAGACTTGCTCTCCGGTTGTATCAAAATCAGACTAAATGTACAGCTGCTGTTATTAGATAAAAAGAAGAGCAAGAAGTATTAGACAAATATGTTGCACATTATCCAGAATTCAGTCTTTTTTGGATGACTTTCCATGTAGGTACAGTAGATATGATTGATATCATGATTCTCCACTGATGCACAAATAAATTGCAAATATTTTGCTATATTACAGTACACTCTTAAAAAGGGGGGTTTTCACAGTGATGAAATTTAAAAACATGGTTCCCCAAAGAACCTCTCAGTGAACAGTTTTTAAAAGAACCATTTATTCTTAACACGAAGAACATTTGAAAAATCTAAAGAATCGTTTCCCACTATAAAGAACTTTTTGTGTATTTAAAAGGTTCCATTGATGTTAAAGATTCTTCAAGGAACCATCAATGCCAATAGAGAACCTTCATTTTTAAAAGTGTAGATGTCTTACCAGTGAGCCACTTTTGAAGTTATTATAGAGAGTAGGGATGTGAAGATTCCCCGATTCGCTCTGTGCATCGGCATAAAAAGTTAACGATGCGATGCATCGGTTTAAAAAGTGTGCATCGGCGACAAGTTGTCATTTATATCGTGATGCATCATTTCTAACATATTTGCATCAATAAAAACTGATTTATTTATATATAATTACTAGTGGATGCGCTATACTTTTATTATTTAGAAAGTGACCAATAATCTGTGACCAATATTTTATATGTAGATTGATTTCTCCTCTCTAAACTGTGTCTCAAGCACATTCTCTCATCACCGCTGCTGCGTGAATATGACGAATCACAACACCACGGAGACCCGAGGTAAAATGGGGATTAAAGTCCAAAACCTGACTTGAAATAACCTAACAAATCAATCGGGGCAAAAGCGGTTCCATAAACAACAAATTAAATTCACACAATCTCACTAATTTGTGCACGCTTATCCTTAAGCAGCCCTTAATGTCGTTAATCCTCTGCGTCTTCAGCAGCTCAGATGTAAGGGAGTAAATGACAACTAATATATTCATTATTACATCCAACAACAAAGCACTTCAATCGCTTAATCGGAGACATCTCATCTTCCCCTGCACCGGAGTTAACACAATGGCGTACTGATGACAGCTCACTCAGGGTGGATCTAAGGTAAGACACTAGTGTCAATCAACTATCGTGGGAGCGGTCTATACAGAACAACATTATTCTGACAGGACTCTCAGAACAGCCTGATTTGAGAAAGGGGATTTTAAAATAGGGATTTAAAAAAAAAACACTGGGTGGATTTTTATCATTATAGGATGAATGTGTACACACACTTCCAACACACATTTATGTTCAACAACTTGAAAAGTGAATTTTGCATCCGATGACCCCTTTAAGGTAGTATGGATGACATCTGAGAACTGAAGCCTTCTCTTCAGGTCTACCCTAAGCTCCCATGCTTGGGCAGACTACAGGAAGCTTATCCTGTATTTATTGGGCCCTGGTGGCTTTGTCCCCTCCTTGACAAATGTTATACCAGGTGGCGGCTTGCTCTTATGTTGCCATTTCCTGGTCCTCTCCTGCTCTAGGATGTCAGCTAGCTCAGTACTTTGTCATGGCGCCATCTGTATCTGCCCTGGGCAAGCGCGGTCTTACATCCTGACAAGATGTGTGCAATCATTCCCTTTTGCCTGCAGAGCTTGTATGTTGGGTCATCCCTCATCCCCCATCTGTGTAGATTCGCAGGGGTTGGAAGGGTGTCATAGACGGCCCTAAGCAAGAAGGAGATCCGATATGGCTCGAGCCTCCAAAGGTCAGCCCATGTCACCTTCCACTTGGGGAGATCCCACCTTGTCCAGGCTCCCTGGGATCCTAGCCCCACAACCTTTGCCTTCCTCTGCTCTTCCTCTAGGCCCCTTACTTCAGCCTGGACCATGGCTCTCCTCTCCACAGGGTTGGCTTTCCCCCACTCTTGAAAGTGGGTCATTCCCAGGCTTTGCCTTCCCATGCATGGTGCTCCGATGATGTCTTTGAGCTTTAAGTTCCCTTCTGCTAGGGCAAGAGATGCTGAGGCCTCCCACTTTCGTCCTGACCTGGTTTTTATACCAGCTTCTCTGACTTTGTTGTCTCTTGAGTCCCTGAAGGTCATGGCCACCCTGAACTTCGCTACTTGGAACTCCTCAACCAGGGAAGAAAGGGGTAGTTGTAATTGCCCAGATCTGATGTACTGCCCGACTGACGTGAAGCCTGGAGGGATTCCCAGCCACCTTCTGAGGTGTGAGTTGATCTTACGTTCCACTCCTTCCACTGCTGTAAGTGGGACCTCATACACTGTCATCAGCTACATCAGTCTGGGGAGCAGGCCATGTTGATAAAGCCATGCTTTAAACTTCCCTGAGAGTCCTGATTTATCAATTTTCTTCAGCCAACCCTCTGCTTGCTTCTCAGTGCTGCGGACATTGTTGTGGTCCCTTAATGACTCATCGTACCACTTTCCCAGATACTTGATGGGATTGTCCTTGATGGAAGGGATGATCTCGCCTTGTATGAGCAGATTGTACTTGAAGGAGATGTTACCCTTCCTAAAGACCAAACTCCTTGATTTTCTTGGCTTAAAAGTCATTCTGGCCCACTTTTCCGCCTCATCAAGCTTTGTTAGAACCCACCTAGCCAGTACATGGGATGATGTTGTGATTGTAAGGTCACCCATATAACCCCTGATAGCTGGTTGCCGGATCCCTGAATCCATCATTGGGCCTCTGGTTTCCTTTTCTCCTGCTTTGATGATGAGGTTCATGCCCATGATGAACAAGGTGGGGGAGACTGTACATCCTGTGACAATCCCTCTCTTGAGGTGCTGCCACTGTGTGATGTAGTCCTTCGTTTTAAAACGGAGCTTGATTCCATCCAGGTAGCTGCTGATCATCACCTTGATGTGATCTGGGATGTGGCAGTACTTCAGAGCTGTCCTGATTAGATCGTGGGGGATAGACCCGTAGGCGTTAGCGATGTCCAGCCAGACAACTGTCAGGTCACCTTTCTTCGCCCTGGCCTAATGTATCATCTGGCTTAGGACTCCTGTGTGTTCCAGGCTTCCCGCAAATCCTGGGATCCCGCCCTTTTGGATTGAGGTGTTGACATATCCATTCTCGATCATGTACGTGGACATCCTCTTTGCCAGCACTGAGAAGAAGATTTTGCATTCAGCACTGAGTAGGGAGATGGTCCTAAACTGGCTTATGCTCGCTGAGGCTTCCTCTTTGGGGACAAAGCATCCTTCTGCCATCTGCCAGCTTGGTGGAACGGTGCCTTTCTTCCAGATCCTCTGGAGCAGCTTCCACAACCGGCGGAGAAGCTGTGGGCACCTCTTGTACACCCTATAGGTTATACTGCTGGGACCTGGGGCTTAAGCCGCTCGTGCCTTTTTAACCACTTCCTGGACTTCCTTCCAGGTTGGTTCATTGATGTTGAGCATAATGGTGGGGTGCTCTGCCATATAAATTTCTGGATTTTCGTCTAGGGGAAGACGGCTGTTTGGGTCACTATGGGTCTCCTTGAGAAATGCTTCCACCTACTCTTTAGGGCTATTCAGACTCCCAGATTTGGCTTCTCCCAGTAGAGACCTGGTGAAGTTGTAGGGATCCTTTATGAACTGGGCCCTCAGCTTCTCCTTCTCTTTGCTCAGTTTCCTCATCCTTTCCGCCCTTCTTAGTCTCCTAAGGCACTCCCGAAGCCAGCTAGTGAGTTGCTTTACCCCTTCCTTTTCCTCTGTGCTGCTTGCGTTGTACCTCTTGTTAGGGCTCTTGATTTCTTTCCTTGGGCTGTAAATTTCCCTCTCTCTTCTGTTCATTTGCTTCCCTGCCTTGATGTTGCCCTTCCTCTCTATCGTGCCAAATCGTTCCTTTGCTAGATTGTACGTGATCTCCGTGAGGGTGTTCATTTTCTGCTCAGCTGTGCCCGCTGACGTGACTTCAAGGATTCTGTTTAAGTCCTCATCAAAGCTGGCCCACTTCTTGATATCAGACATCTTTGGCCACCTAATCCTCTCCTTCATGGGTTCAGGCTGTGGTATGGTGTCTGTGGAAATGCTCCCTTGGGGTGTAGGTGACTGAGGTGCTGAGAAATCTCCAGCACTGTGGGGTGCTTCCTGGCTGGAGCTTTCTTGCGTCTCACCAAATTCTAGATCTGCGCGCTGCACCTTTGTCTCCTCCCTCCCACACTTGGTCTTGGCCTGGTGTATTTAGAAGTATTATAGAAATTCTTGTTTCAAACCAGCAGGATTCAATTTAGACGTGTTCCTGGTTCAGCATCCTTTGTCATTCCTAGACACAATATTCCTATCAAGCAATCATACACCATATCCTAATCCTAGCCCACTTCTAAAAGCAAGTGATTGGTGGAAAATAATGTTGTTAAAGCTTAATCCCAACCCAGTAATCCGATCAGTTGATAGGAATGCTGTTCCAGCACTAAAAAACATGCTGACCTAGGAAAATGTCCTTGGGAAAATCATGAAAGTTAAGCACTGGCTTCCTAAGCGTGTGTGTTTTTCATTTTTGATATTTTTATCCATAGTATAGTATGAAATTATAGGGGGAAAGAAAAGAACATGGGACTGTGGAGTTTATTTCTTAACCCTGTAAATCTTGACACATGAAATAATAGTCAGAAAAATATATATATTTTTTAATTAATATTTTTTTTTTTTTTATAGATGGAACAGTTTATTGAACCTTTAGACAAAATTTAAACAAACAAACAAAAAAAGTTTGCATGTGTTTTTGCTGAATATCATATTTGATACATCAGGATTGTATGGTTCATATATTATGATACAGAAGAATTTAGAGCTCATATTCAAGGAGGAAAAAACATCTCAGTTTTATTCAGAGACCCAAACTGAGGAAAAATATGCAATTTGGTGCATTTGCTGATATTTATATGGCCATAAACTAAGATTAAATTCTGATAGCTTGTAATGTAAATCAACGAGATCATAAATAACAGTTATCACTGTTGATCATCTCCCAATAATGTGTTGATATTAAATGCTTAGTTTTATGATCAAAGCTCTGGAGTTTTCATTCAAACTTTATAATACAATGTAATACAACAGTTCTGAGATAAACGTTACTCAAAAACCTAAAAAAAGCCACATTTTAACTTGATTTTTCAAATAAATTAATTAATCAGTTAAATGTAAGTTGCTTAGGTCCAGTAAGTATTCATCTTGAAATATTACTAATAATGTATCAATTCTTAAGTTTACTTCATGAAAAACAATAAACATTTCACAGCATAAGACAGCGAACCACGACCTGAAGGGAGTTGTTTTTTCAATTATACTAAAAGGCCTTTTACTTACTGTAAAGGTATAATCTACCAATCAGACGACAGATGGCATGTAGTAGATTGTGTACAACAGTTTTGATCAATTTGATCATTTAGAGGCCTCAGAAGTCTGTGTATCAAATATGATACAGCAGGCTTTATAGGGTTAAAGCTGTCTGTGTGTTTTTATACTCTACCTGGGGTTGACCTGGCTGACGGGAATATTAAGGCGAGCGGCGATGTCCTCCACGGTCTCGTTACCCTCAGAGATGATCCCGACACCTTTAGCGATGGCCTTGGCCGTGATGGGATGGTCACCGGTCACCATGATGACTTTGATACCTGCTGAGCGGCATTTGCCCACGGCGTCTGGGACGGCGGCTCGGGGAGGGTCAATCATGGACATCAGACCCACAAAGCACAGGTTGTCTGTCTGGAAGTTAATGTCGTCCGTGTCGAAGGCGAATCCTTTGGGGTACTTGTCCTCGGGCAGGAACAAGTGGCAGAAACCTGGATGGAAGGAGGAAAAAAGACTGTCAGAATGGATTTATTCTACAGTTTTGAGGATCCAATGTTTTGGTTTTTCATGTGCCTTGGATTTATATTCATGTTTGTGCATTTTCTCACCCAGCACTCTTTCTCCCAGTCCTCCGAGCTCCAGGTAGGCATTCTGGAAGGCCTCCTTCAGTTCCTCGTCCATGGGCTGCTCTTTGCCCTGCAGTATGATGGTGGAGCAGCGGTCCAGGATGCGCTCTGGTGCCCCCTTCATCACCAGCAGGTAATGGCTATCATTACCCTCGTCCGACTCGTGCACTGACAGCTGGTGTGAAAACACATCCGAGAACATGAGAATGAGAACAGAACAGTCTGTTAAATGTGAATCTAGATTAGCATGTTTAATCATTCGTAAGAATTAAAAGAAAAATCTTCCTTCACAATCAACTTAAGAAATTTAAATTAAGTATTTTAGTTATTAACAAAAATGTATTAGTATTTCATAACGTGTTATTTCATAACACAAAATATACTTTTTCTTAGACATTGATATACATTTCAACATAAAATCTTGTGTTAACTTTAAAAAAAGGACATGAACATGTCAACCATTTATTTGGCAATTAAAGTTAAAATAATATCATACTGTTTAATACTGGTTTAAGCTTCACAATATTTACTTTGAATAATAACTATAAAATTGTTGGTACACCACAACAAATTTATTTTGCATTATTAGACAGTAAATATACAATATTATTTTAAGTATTATGTAAGTGAAGGTTACATTGACTGAATATTAACCAAGTTAATGGATGCTGGACTCAATGGATGAAAAATTCAGTCACATCAGATACAGAACAGTACACAAACCTGGTATTTGTTGGTGGAGTTGAAGGGAATTTCGGCCACTTTCTTGTTCTTGTCCCTCATGGCTTTGACGGATCCACAGGACAGCTCGATGCACTTGAGAAGAGCCGATTCAGAGGCGTCACCTGCGACATCACGCTTCAGGATGGGCAAAGAATCCTGTGCCGCCTTAAACACGGCTCTGTTACAGAGCGCCGCCACACGGGCCAGAGCCAACCACGTCCCAGAGCTCTTGTCAAAGGATGCACCTATTAGAGAACACACATAGGATCAATATAGTATCTATATATAGCCTAGCAACCAGCCAGAACAGCCCAGCAACAGCTAGAACACCCTGATAATCTATTTACACTACCATTCCAAAATATTGCTTTTAAACAAAGTCTCTTCTGCTCACCAAGGCTACAATTGTTTGATCAAAAATACAGTAAAAAGTAATACTGTGAAATAGTTTTACAATGTTAATGAACTATTTTCTGTTTGAATACTTACAGTAAACATTTATTAAATTTTTTAGTAACACATTTTTATGGTTTTAGTTTGGTAACATTTTAACATTTTAAAATGTCTTTACTGACACTTTTGATCAATTTAAATGGATAGTTCACCCAAAAAATTAAAATCCTGTCATCATCTACTCAAGATGTTCCAAACTTTGAGTTTCTTTCTTCTGTTGAACATAAATATTTTGAAGAATGTTGGTACTCCACTGACTTCCATAGTATTTTTTTTTTTTTCCCATACAATGGAAGTCAGTGGTTACCAGAAACAGTTTGGTTACCAACATTCTTCAGAAATATCTTCTTTTGTGTTCAACAGAAGAAAGAAACTCATACAGGTTTTTAACAACTTGAGGGTGACTACATGATGACAGAATTTTTGGGTGAACTATCCAATTAATATGGAAGCCTGTTTCCGCTACTGAATAAAAACTAAAACAAGGTAATTGCGATTTTTTATCTCGCAATTCTGACTTCTTTTTCTCACAAGTATGACGTCTTTTCTCAAAACTGTGAGATATAAACTCACAATTGTAAGTTATAAAGTCCAATTCTGAGTAAAAAAATACTATTTTCTTATAATTGCAAGTTTATATCTCACAATTCTGACTTTATAACTATCAAAGCAATTCTCGCAATTCTGAGAAAAAAAGTCAGAACTGTGAGATTTAAAAAAAATCACAATTACCTTTTTTATTTTTTACTCAGTGACGGAAACAGGCTTCCATACTTTAATGCATCCTTGCCGAATAAAAATCTTTACTGTTTTACAAAAAACAACAACAAAAACAATCTTACTGACCCCAAACTTTCGAAAGGTAAAATCGATCTATTCTGCATCTATTGCCCTAGCAACTCACCCGACTGATCTTCGGTGGTGTCCGCCTCATGGATCTGATTGTCGAACCACATGTGGGCGACAGTCATGCGGTTCTGCGTCAGGGTGCCGGTTTTATCAGAGCAGATGGTGGAGGTGGATCCCAGTGTCTCCACAGCCTCCAGATTCTTCACCAGGCAGTTCTTACGAGCCATGCGCTTGGCCGTGAGCGTCAGACACACCTGAGAGACGCAAACAGAACGACAGAAAGAGAGAAACAGAAACAGAGGAGCAGAAAAATGGAACAAAAGGAAGTGTGAGGCAGAAGTTGAAAGGAAAAGGAGGTGGAGAGAAAGAGAAGCAAACAGAATTTTAGTGACATTACGCTGTTGGTAATGTGGCAAAATGCAGCATCGTGCAGTAAGAGAACCGTGTGAAATCAAAAAGAGGCTCTGAGGAGCAAAGCCAAGCACAGCGAGAAGCAGAGAGGTCAGAAACATACTCTACACAATGTCTGTCTTTTGTTATTGACATCAAAAGACGAGCCAATCAAAATATAAGGTATATTTGCACAAATTCATCTGTCACTTGGTAGGAGCGAGTCAAATTACAGATGCCAAAATGAACAGTTGTGACATGCCCTTATCATCCAAACCCCCCTAAAATACGACACAAGATATAAAAATAAATAACCCAGAATATGTTAAATAAAAACAACAACTTTTGTGTAGACCATAATTTTTCTCAGGTGAATTATTGGCTACTAAGAACATGCAAAATGCAGGTATTACACATGTACTTTTTTCAAATTTTAGTCATGACTGAAATAATAAGTCTTTTAGACCACGATCTGTCTTGTGACAGACTACAACTATAATTTATACAACTATAATCAGATTTAGAGAAAACTCATTCATATAAAAATCATTCAAAATTTCAAAATTTAATTTAAAAAATCGTTTTACCAGTTTCAAACATTTGCACTTTGCATAAAACCAGATTTAAAAATCAAAATTTCTCTATCTCACATTAATAATTGTTATCCATATTGTTTTTGTTTACTTTTGTGCTTTTTTTAATGTCCAGTATCACACCCTTATGGCAATGTTGAGATGCTTTTTTTAATCAATGAAACATATGCAAGTTATAAAGGGTAGTACAACTGTTTTCAACATTACTTGTGCAGCAAATCAGCATTTTAGAATGATTTCTGAAGGATCATGTGACACTGAAGTCTGGAGTAATGATGCTGAAAATTCAGCTTTGCATCACAGGAATAAATTCTATTTTAAAGTATATTCAAATACAAACCAATTATTTTAAATTATAATATTATTTCACAATATTACTGTTTTCACTGTATTTTTGTTCAAATAAATGCAGCCTAACAGACTTTTAAAAACAGGAGACACAGTTGTGTCTATAAGCTACAGCACAAATTATAAGGGTTTGAGAAACATATTATTGTAGTATCTTACAAAAGCTTTCACTTTTTATTATTTATAAGCACTGAAGATTGCAAAACGTTTTCAGAATCTACAAGAAATCCAGGTAGTGGTGTTAAGTGTCAAATTATTATTATTATTTTTTTTACAGTCAGGAAATTTAGCTAAAATATAAAGAAAATAAAATAATAATTAAATTTAATACCCTTGGTTTTCTTCTATTAATGAAACAAAATGATGTATTTTAATTTAAAAGAATAATTAACATTTTCTGTACATATAGAATTTATAATATATAAATCGATACATATATATGACATATAATTTGCCAGTTTGGTTCAAAAAGCATTAGCAAACGTACAGTCAAATAATATTTGTAAAAAGTCTCAATGTTGGTGTATTTAGCATGCATTGTCAGCATGCATATTTGCTTTGCATTATGAATTACACATTTCTGAATGCAGTGATTCACAAAACCGAGCTCGATGTCTACGTAGAGTATGTTTGAGGCCTAGTTGTGCACAGCAGCCAGAGGCACAGGCCAGCCCCAATGCACAGCCCAGCACAGCACTTTGTGGCAGCCACTAGCTCACACAGGCAACTAGAGATACCACAGAGTTATACTTTTTCAGATTTTCATATTGGCCTAGGCTTTCAACAGTGAGTCTGTAAAAGAATACAGGAAAGGAAAGAGAGGAACAGACAGAGAGAAAGAGAGAGAGACAGCGATAGAGTCACGAAGAGTCACAGATATGAAGGATTAGAGAGAGGGAATACAGTTCAAGAACACACACGATGATATTCAACATTACTGGAGCATTCACTGACACCACATAACCACAGACCAGAAGCCACAACACTCACTAACACTGTCAAGAGTTACACCGAAGAAGAAATGAACCAGAGACGAAAAAGGACAGACAACAGATACACACAGAGTAAAGTGTCCAAATATAATCTCATGGAATATGTTCAGAATGGCACACTTCTACAATACTTGAACTAGAGAACTGTGGTAGTAGTAGAAAATTAAGCCTGACTTTCCTATAACCTGACCCCACCTGACTAGAACTGTAAAATTAAAAGAAAGAAACTAAACCAAAATTCACTCACTCACTTTCTTATTTTTTTTATCTACCTACTACTGAACGTACAAAAACAAAAAAAAAAGCTATATTTCCCCTGTGATGAATAAATGAAATATCAAACATGATTTTGCATAAACATTTTATTGTATTTATGTTTTTGTCTAATTACTAGTTTGGAATGCCAATATGTTTTATTTATTTTATTATTATTATTATTATTATTTTTACTACTTTTTTTTTTTTTTTTTTAACAAAATACACTGTCGTTTAAAGGTTTGGGGTCAGTAAGATTTCTAATGTTTTTGAAAGAAGTCTCTCACTTAATTATGCATTAAATTAAGTCCAAAGTGACATTTAAAGATATTTGACTTGCTGAATAAAATGATTAATTTCTTTTTAAAAAAATCTTTTGAACGATAGTGTCAATTTATTTACTGACATATGTGACCCTGGACCACAAAACCAGTCATAAGGGTCAATTTTTCTAAATTGATATTCATACATCAGCTGAATAAATAAGCTTTTCGTTGATATATGGTTTGTTAGGATTGGACAATATTCGGCTGAGATACAACTATTTGAAAATCTGAAATCTGAGGGTGCAAAAAAATCAAAATACTGAGAAAATCGCATATAAATTTGTCCAAATGAAGTTCTTAGCAATACATATTACAAATCAAAAATTAAGTTTTGATATATTTACATGGAACATGATCTTTACTTAATGTCCTAATGATTTCTGGCATAAAAGAAAAATCCATAATTTTGACCCATACAATGTATTTTTGTCTATTGCTATAAATATACCCCAGCGACTTAAGACTGGTTTTGTGGTCCAGGGTCACATATCATTGCCCCTTGTGAATTAACATAGCGAATATAATCTAGCACACTACTGTATTAAATGTTTATCGTTGCATATGGCGATAATAATATAATAATTTTTCACATACTCAGTAGGCAGTCTGCAGTACATTCTATGCAGTATGTAGTACGTACTGTGAAATACATAGTACATACTGTGAAATATGTTAATATGTTGTGTGTCCATTCCAAACAAAGCCATGAACAAAAGAAAAAGAAACAAAAAAGACGACAAACAGACACATTAAGTCACAAATTATACTGAAAAATAACAATAAAAAAAAACATGTACGTGTCACAAAAAGACACTTAAACACTTGCAGGGACACCAATAGACACTACAAAATTCCGAAACTGAGAAAGAGAGGGAGAAAGCAGGAGTCCTCACAGTGACGGTGGCCAGCAGTCCCTCGGGCACGTTAGCGACGATGATGCCGATGAGGAAGATGACGGCCTCCAGCCAGCTGTAGCCCAGGATGATTGACAGGATGAAGAAGGAAACGCCCAGGAAGACGGCCACGCCGGTGATGATTTGGATGAAGTGTTCGATCTCCTTGGCGATGGGGGTCTTTCCGGTCTCCAGGCCGGAGGTCAGAGTGGCAATGCGCCCCATGACAGTTCGGTCACCGGTGCACACCACAATCCCACGAGCGGTACCTGACAGGAGAAGAGAACAGAGAACTAAGCTGATATTATTTTATTATATGAGAAGAAAGAGTGATAAAATGTGTGACTTTTGCTATCTTAATCTTCAATATTTAGTAGTAGTATTTCTAGTTGTACATAAATTATACAACATTTAGTTATAAGTTTTGCATTAAAAGCTATTACTGGGCAAATGAAATCACTTATTTTGCCTTACGAATTATAAAATAACACAAATGATATATAATATATAAACCACTGTTCAAAAGTTCGGTGTTGGTAAGAATTTTTTTTAATGTTTTTGAAATATTTTGAAGTCTCTCATGCTTATCAAGGTTGCATTTATTTGATAAACAATACAGCAAAAAAGGTAATATTGTGAAATATTATTACAATTTAAAATAACTGTTCTATTTAATAGATTTTAAAACAGAATTTATTCCTGTGAGTCAAAGCTGAATTTTCGGCATCATTACTCCAGTCTTCAGTGTCGCATGATCCTTCAGAAATCATTCTAATATTCTGATTTGCTTCTCAAGAAACATTTCTTATTATTATCAATGTTGAAAACACTTGTGCTGCTTGGTTTTTTGTGAAACCCGTTTTTTTTTTTTTTTTCGGGATTCTTTGATAAATTTAAAATAGAAATATTTTGTAACATTATAAATGTCTTTACTGTTAATTTTGATGAATTTAAAGCTTTCTTGCTGAATAAACACATTAATTTATTTAAAAAATATAAAAAATTAAATGTGTAAATCATTTTTATTTAACTACCACAACTGCAGAATGTTATTTGAATTGGTTATTTGACCTAATAAAGCTCTTTAAAAAATAATAATAATAACTAATGTCTTACATTAGCCATTTTGTTTTTTATTTAGCCTTTTAATATCTCAGACCACGAGTAAAAAAAAAAAAAAAATCTAGTATGACAGTGATTTGATGTCTTGTTTTGGAATGATTTAATTTCAATTGAGTTCTGTGCCACATTCTAGAAGCCTCATAATGATGTTGTGTAAATCCACCACACGGTGGCAGGAGAGCGTCACCCTGGAGCTGAGTCTGAATCTGAAGGAAGGACATTGTCTGAGATCAGGAAACACTGACATCCTGCTGACAGCACACAGCAGTGTGCATATGCGACATCTCCTGACCTATCAAAACAACAGCATTACACAACTGACAAGAGCTGCAGACACATTAATACTGCACTAACACTGACTGAGAGGGAAATCAGTCATCTCTGAGAGAACTATACATGTAATTGCTTTTATTAAAGCAGTCGGATTTGTTATAACGAATATTAATCATCATTCACAGGTAGAAAACCTCCAGAAAGACTGGATGTGCAAATGATGAAACCTCATTTGGAATTCAGCAGTGATAGTGACAGTGAAAATGTCATTAGCTCCTGCAGTACTATTCATTTATTCAGTCAGATCTGAATTGATTAGTGTTTATCATCAAAACGAAGCGAAACGTGTGGAAAAACAGAGTGAAAAATGAGGGTGTGAGCAATCGCGTGGGCAGCAGACGAGTGGCAAGACGGGGCGCAGAAGTGAGAGGTTGTTGTCATGACAACATCTTTCCTCTGCGGCTGTTCTTGGCGAAAAACGACCAGGAAAAAATAGAGAGATTGGAAAAAGGGTGAAATGAAAAAGCAGAAATCGATCGGAGAAGATGAGTTCATAAAGAACAGGAAATGAAAAAAAAAAAACAATAGAGAAAGCGAGAGAGAGACAGCTTTGAGGAGAATAAGGAGCAGTGATGCAGCTGCTATGGCAACCGTACCCTCAACGCAGTTGGTGGAGAAGAAGGCGATGTTACGGGTTTCCAGAGGGTTGTCATGGGTGCAGTCAGGTGACCTGGTCTGAGGCTCTGATTCGCCCGTCAGGGAGGAGTTATCAACCTTGAAGAATAAAAAATATATACATGTGTAACAAAGTAGTGTCGATTTAATGGAGCCTTGTCCAAACGCTTATATGTGTTTTAAAGGGCACCTATTATGCAAACTGGACTTTTACATGTTGTTTGAACATAAATGTGTTGGCAGTGTGTATGCACAACCACCCTATGACCACCAGCTCCTTTTTTTTTTTTTTTTAAATCCCCATAAATCATAAGCAGTGTCTCAGAACAAGCCGTTTGCGGAATTTGTAAAATGTGGACGTCACATTTTACAAGCCCTGCCCATGACTGTTGACGGACACTGCCGTATTAGCAGAGACCCCGCCCTGAGTGAGCCGCACACAATCCGCCATGTTTATCTTCAAGCTAGAGCATTTAAAAGCAGCATTCAAGTAAGAAATGTCCTCTTATTAGAGCTACAGAAGTTATTCAGACCAGAGCAGTGAGTGATTTTCTGCTTTTATTTCATTGTTTGGGTCATATTAACAGCTTAGACATCAGTATAGGTACTGCATATTACGCTGCTGTCACTTTATACACAGATCTAATATAAACATGCGATTTCTTTCCCAGCTGTTTACCTTCACAGACATAACCGACTATGTTTATGTAACTTATGTGTGTATTTGACAGTTTAAGCACAATAAGACATGAAACAGAACTTAGTTTAGTACTCACATGCCGTGTGACAGCCGCTTTCTGTGCGCGTGCTCATTTGCATTTAAAGATACATGCACGAAAACAGTGTGTTTCTGCTTCCACTCAAAATAGGCATTTTCAAAATGATATAATAAATGATCTGTGGGGTATTTTGAGCTGAAATTTCACAGACACATTCTAGGGACACCTGAGACTTATATTACATCTTGTAAAAAGGGGCATAATAGGTGCCCTTTAAAATAATACAGTTTTCAGGCCTTACAGTCTGGCAGACAGACAGACAGACAGACAGATAGGCTGTTCTTATACATAAAAAAATTAAGGTTTTAACATTTTTACACCCTGATATTAGAACATAACCTCAATATTTATATAAAATATTAATGCAATATCTATATCTATAGACTACATATAGGTGCAAGAGAAAGATTGTATGTGTTCACTGGGGATGGGAAGATTCCCCGATTCGCTCGGTGCATCGGCATAAAAAGTTAACGATGCGATGCATCGGTTTAAAAAGTGTGCATCGGCTACAAGTTGTCATTTATATCGCGATGCATCGTTTCTAACATATCTGCATTGGTAAAAAACGATTTATTTATATATAATTACTAGTGTAAGCGCTATACTTTTATTATTTAGAAAGTGACCAATAACCTGTGACCAATATTTTATATGTAGATTGATTTCTCCTCTCTAAACTGTGTCTCAAGCGCGTTCTCTCATCACCGCTGCTGCGTGAATATGATGAATCACAACACCACAGAGACCCGAGGAAAAATGGGGATTAAAGTCCAAAACCTGCCTTGAAATAACCTAACAAATCAATCGGGGCTAAAGTGGTTCCATAAACGACAAATTAAATTCACACAATCTCACTAATTTGTGCACACTTATCCTTAAGCAGCCCTTAATGTCGATCATGGATCAAATCGATCCACCATGGCAAACAGCGAATATATCTGTGCTGTTTAATGCATTTGAGACATTGTGTTTTCCTCAGTTCATAACTGACATGTCACAGGTATATTTTTCATCTGTAAATGTTAGAAAGTCATGCAAACATATCTATTTTGCTGCCAGGAGTGGACGAGGCTGACACGAGAGCAACGAGTGCTGCTGCGCGCTAAACAGACAGAGCACAATCGAATAGGAGCGCAATAATTCTGAGTAAAATATACATTTTGCTAAAATATTTGTTGTTGGACAGAAATGTGTCTTTTGTGGAATTTTAAACCTACATATAAGTGTATTTTTATGATAGCAGTAACTGTAAAGGGACTATTGTAAAGGGTAGCCTAAATCAAATGTTAGCTATTATAGTCCTCATTACGAAGCTCAGATGAGTTCATTTGTGTTTCTTATAGCAGTTAAAATAGCCATTTTCTTTATTTTTTATTTTAATTTTTAATTCAGTGATTTTAACTTTTAATTTAGTTATTTTAATGCTTTAAAGAGCAATTTTAGATTGTAATGTTCTAATGTTCTGCTATCTATTCTACAAACTATAAAAGGTACAGCTGTCATAAACCAGAAAGGCTGCATGGCTAGAAACTGTAAAAAAATAAAATAAAATAAATAAAAAGGCAAATAATACTATGTGAGACAGTGGCAATATCATTGTGTTCCTGTTGATCAGTGTTAGAGGAGCTCAGCTTAGCCTGACAGTTAACCTGCTTTAGACCAGGTTAGTTTCCCAGCATAAGTTGCCACAGTGACTAAGCTTGATCTAGGTCTATGTTAAATTTGCTTTATGGAACCAAATCATTTGACAATGACTAACTGAAATAACCCTGGCTAATTTGGTAAACTTGTTTTATGAAACAGTCCTCGAGGCATTAAACGTGATCTCCACTGCATCGAATCGCAGTAAGCAGGTGAATTGGTAATAGGTCAAGGTATCATATTTGGGTATAAAAGGAGCATCTCAGTCTTTGCCAGTAAAGATGGGTCATGGCTCATCACTTTGTGCCAAATTTCACGAGAGAAGTGTCAAACAAATCAAAAATCACATTTCGCAATGATCATGAAAAGGAGAATCAGACAACAACAAACACAGACTGCTGAGCATCTGAAGTCTTGTATCAAGCCAGATTGGACAAAAATTTTGCTTGCAGAACTTTAACAATTAGTATCCTCAATTCCTAAACAATTAAACATTGTAATTAAAAGGGCCGTTGATGTGAGACGGTGTTAAACATGCCTCTGTCCCAAATTTTTTTGGAGTGTGTTGCAGCCATCAAAATTTAAATTTGTTCATATTTACAAAATACATTTACGCTGGTCAGTGAAAACTTTGGAAATCTTTTCTTTGTGCTTTTGTCAACTGAATAAAAGTTAAAGAGAAGAGAAACAAAATCACAGATTCTTGATTTTATTGCATTTTACAAAATGTCCCAAATTTTCTGGAATTGGGGTTGTAATAGATATTTCCAGCCATGTTTTTGTTTAGATACTGTACCTTGCAGCCATGAGCAGAGATGATCCTGAGGTCAGCAGGGATCCTGTCTCCTCCCTTCACCTCCACCAGATCACCAGCCACCACCTCCTCAGCATTAATCTGGAGCTTCTCACCTTCACGGATCACTAGAGCTTGCTGTGGACAACACACACACACACACACATTAATTTTAGCCTCTAACGACTTTAAGGCCAAAGTAGAGATTAGAGGAGCATTAATTCAGTCTGGAGGCTTCAGAGACTCAGTGCAGGGAGATAATAATTAGGATTTTGACCAGAGAGGAAAACATTGGATTAAGATGTATTGGTTATTTGAGTTTTCCTTTTGATCCACTCAAACTATTATTGAGTTGAGGAGCACAGCTAGAAATATGCACTGAAAATTTTTGTCACTTTTGAATTATAATTTGGCTGAAGCAGGATTAGGAATCAGAACTGAGGATATTAAAGAACTTTTATTTTGTGTACCTGGGGAACCATGTTCTTGAAAGACTCCATGATCTTTGAGCTCTTGGCCTCCTGGAAGTAGGAGAAGCAGCCAGTGATGATGACCACAGCAGACAGCACAATCCCCAGATACAACTGTGGAGCAGAGAGAGAGAGAGAGAGAGAGAGAAGGACAGGTTATCAAATTAACGTGGAGAAAATCCTCAGGAGGTCACTGACCTTGATTTCTCTGATTCACCTTGTTTGTCTTGTTTAGCCCCCAAACCAAAATGGAAAGCATTATGGTCAAATTCTCCATTACAGCACACCAGAAATCATTCGGCTGAAGCCAACCATGAATGATTATGATATCAAGGTAGATTTTTCTCTACACTTTGCATACCATCATCATGCTTTTTTCCCTGTTTCTCTTGTTGCAGTGTCTATTCTAGTACAGTTCATAGCAGTACAGCAGGCAACGCCTTTGAATGATTACAAACTGGGAATAATCTTAATTTTGTTGTTATTTTGTTATTCTAAAAGAGTCGCTGACATTATAGTGTTTTAATTGAGGTATAAAAACCAGAAGATGCCACATACTGAAAAAGTGAGAAATGTTTATTTATATTACTCAAATTGCTCATTTTTGTAACATAAGTCACTTGGGATGAAAGTGTATGCTAAATATATAAACGACTGTAAATGTAGTAAT
Organism: Spinibarbus caldwelli; assembly: GCA_039654775.1. Classification (NCBI taxonomy): domain Eukaryota; kingdom Metazoa; phylum Chordata; class Actinopteri; order Cypriniformes; family Cyprinidae; genus Spinibarbus; species Spinibarbus caldwelli. The sequence continues at coordinate 5,667,988 of CM077244.1, read as the reverse complement.
GAAATGCACTATCGTTTAAAAGTGTGGAGTATGTTTTTTTTTTTTAAAGAAATGAATACTTACATTAATCAAAAGTGACAGCAAATACATTTATAATTTTAGAATTATTTATATATATATATATATATATATATATATATATATATATATATATATATATATATATATATATATATATATAGGTATTTGTTGTCAATATGAATTTATGAATTTAATGTTTCCTTTTATCAAAATAAAAATGCTTTTAAATATGAACTTTCTATTCAAAAAAATTCCACAAAAATATGAAGCAGCCCAACTGTTTTCAACACTGATAATAAAGAGAAAAATTTCCTGAGCAGCAAATCAGCATATTAGAATGATTTCAGAAGGATCATGTGACACTGAACACTGGATTAATGATGCTGGAAATTCAGCTTTGCATCACAGGAATAAATTACATTTTAAAATATATTCAAATAGAAAAGAGTTATTTTAAATTGTAATAATATTTCACAATATTTCTATTTTTACTGTACTTTTGATCAAATAAATGCAATCTTGGTAAGCATAAGAGACTTCTTTCAAAAATATTTAATGTATGCTTTTGTGCACGTGTGAGTTCTCACATTGTCTCCAGCAGGCTCGTCCTCCGTGGCGGCCTGGATGGCGTAGGCCAGGAAGCAGAGGATGGCTCCGATCCACAGCAGGATGGAGAATCCTCCGAAGAGCTGTCGGCAGAATTTGACCCACTCCGGGGTGGTCGGGGGTGGGGTGAGAGCGTTGGGACCATCCCGAGCAAGGTACTCTGCAGCCTTGGCATTAGTCAGACCCTTCAGGGGACAAGAGAGTGTGAGAAGAAATCTGACTCATGAGTCAAACACTACTGCACTGCCACTAGAGGGCGATGGTGGCGATGTGTTTTAGGAGATTTGTTGATATCACAGATCCTACTCTAAAATGTTAGTACTTCAGATAAGCTCATTAAGGTGAAATTAGTTCTCTGTTAAAGGGATAGTTTACCTGGGTAAACAAACAGTTCTCCATTGTATTTTTTTTTTTTTATACATATTATAGAATTCAATGGGGACCATTAACTGTCTGGTTACCAAATTTTTCAATATAGCTTCTTTTTTTTTGTTCAACAGAAGAAAGAAACTCATACAGGATTGGAACAACTTGAGGGTGAGTAAATGGTGACATTTTTGGGTGGGCTGTCCCTTTAAATTGCTTTGGATGAGGAGAAACTGTCAAAGAGCAAGTTAACTGGCAAGTTAACAAGTCTTACATTTGAAATAATAATCAGAAAAATCTATTTTTATTTATTTATTAATTATTATTATTATTTAAATAGAACAGTTCACTGATGCTTTAGACAAAATATTTTAAAACATCAAAATAAAAAAGTTGGCAGACTTTTTTTTGTGAGTATCATACTTGATATATCAGGCTTTTATGGCTCATATAATATACTATAGGAGAATATAGAGCACATAGTTGAGGAGGGAAAAAAAATATTATTCAGAGGCCCAAACTGAGCAAAATATGCAATTTTCTGCATGTGCTGATATTTATATGACCAGTAAGATGAAATTCTGATAGCTTGTTGTAATGTAAATCCATGAGAAGCCTATCAGTATCAATCAACAGTATATCATACAAAAATACATCTAAATATCAGTTGTCACTTTAAATCTTCTAATAATATGTTTTAGTAAGATGATATTTAAATGCTTAGTTTTTATTGTGGGGCAAAACATATACAAGCAAATAAATGTTAATCAAGGATGAACAAAAGCAATAATCAAAAGCCTGATGCATCATATTTGATACTCACAATTTAATGATTTTTTATTTCAATTTTTAATCATTTTCCTTAAAACAATATTACGGATAATCAAGGATCTTGTTATATTACTAATACTGTAAAAATCATTTTTGTTAACTTAATAAAAATAACAGCAAAGAGACACATGAACCACAACCTGATACTAAAAGACCTTTAACTTGAAAAAAAGTACAAACTATAAATCAGACAACAGATGGCATGTAGTAGATTGTTTCTAATTATCAACAAGAGGCCTTAGAAATTTGAGTATCAAATATAATATAGGGTTAATACAAGCTATACCTTTTTTGCAGTACATAATGACTGTTTTAGTGCCACATAAAAAATAAAAATAAAACACTTTATGAAGCAAGTAATAACATTGTACAATTACAATAATTAATTTATTTAAATTTGACAATACAGACTTAATTTTACAAGATTAAAGAGAGTCAGGACAGCTCAATTTTTTAAACCTAAATGGGGGTAAAATAAAACTCTCCACTGACTCACATTGTATGTAATAAACACACACAGAGACATTTTTCAAAATATCTTCTTTTGCATTCCACAGAAGAAAGTCATACAGGTTTGGAACGACATAAGGGTGAACAAATGATGACTGCATTTTCATTTTTGGGTGAAATAACCCAAAAACCAGGATACAGAAGATATAATATTATGTGATTAAAGCAGAAAACTTTTGAGGGGGAAAAAAAAAATTCACAATATAGGCAGTTATAGGAATAGGGCACCAGAGTAGCCTCACCAGTGAGGAAATAGAGGATTTAGTTCAATTAAACTTCAGCAAAAGATTCACCAAGACAGAAATCCTTGGTCTTTTGGTACATCAGCATCGAGTTATCTTTAGCATCCAGACACATCTGCAGTTATGAAGGAAATTGAATTTATTCAGGAGAAAGAACCAGACAGACAGTCAGGAAATTGCCTCTTTTCTGCAATCTTAAATGACAACCAGTGTTCAACTCCACTTTACTTTGATGTTTCCTTCCATAAGATTCTCAGAATATTACTACTTTAATCTCAGAATTCTTTGATATCATTCTCAAAATTTTAATTTTATTCCCTAAATATTACTACTTTAATCTCTAAATGTTATGACTTTTATCATCAAAACCACGCCTTTATTCTAGTAAAAAGCCTTTTGTGAGATTATTTTTAAAATATTTATTCTTGTAATACTATTTTTGAATTTTAAGATTTATTTTAATGTTGCTCTACAGTGCCACCATATGAACTAGTTTACTTGATTTAATTGGTTTTAATTGTTCGTTACTGACAGGCCTGTAGCCAGCTATGAGGTCACTGAGGTCCAGCCCTCTGTAAATTTTTCATGTTCAAAAATAAAATTTGTTCTCTGAATGACTGATCTGCTGTTAAACTCCTCGTATGAAAGTCTGCATTGACATGTATAATTCAGTTTAGACCGTTTGCAAGAATGTTTAGTGTCTGTGGAATGAAAATGATCGCTGCGAGACGCGGGCGGAGTGAACGATGCTTGAGAGAGTTGAGAGTGAGGTGCACAGCCTCCATGTTACCAGATCCAGCTATTATAAGCGTTTTTGGACTTGTCTTTTCCACTTAATTTGACACTTTAGAAAGTTAATAAAGTAGGACGATGCAGTTTAGGGTCACCAATATCTTTATCTTATCTTAATTGCAAAAGATTTGAAATAATTTCAGTTTATTTTTATTTATTTAGCCTATCGTTTTTTGTTTGTTTTAATAGCAATATCTGGCAACAGTGCATCGCTGTCACTTAAACTGACAGTAAACAAATGAACAGGTTATTGCTGACAGGATAGCACGTTCGGTAAGGGAAACGCAAAAAAATATCATGATATTATCTGTCAGAAACATTATCAATGCCGTCAAAAACAGTAGCATTTAACACTAGTACACAGATCTGTAGAACAAGTAGGTTACAGAATGAAATGAAATGCACAAACACTAGCTATGAAGAAGTCTATGCTATGTCATTCATTATAGTATATAATTTTCACAAATCATGCTAAAAACATTTATAAGAGCACTAGACAAAGTTATCAGCTATATAGCAATGGTTATTAATAAAAACTATAACAGTAATATGTATTGTTGCATGAATAATAAACAGCTGATAAAATCCACCCATAACTATAGTAAAGTATTAACAAATTTTGATGCAATAAATAGGTTTTAAAAATGATCATCCCTCCAAAACAGAGAAAACATCTTTCACAAACATCTACAAGTCTGTCTCTTTTGAAGTGTTTTATTGTATATTTGTATTTGTTGAGGTTATTAGCACAATTCTTTAACCCCACCCCCCGGACCTCACTAATTTTCAAAGCCTGGCTACGCCCATGATTACTGATGTGAGAAACTCACCTGTACAATGTCAGTGTTGTATTTTCGGCATACTTCTTCAATTGACATCCTATGCTCTGTCTGGGGGGAAAAACAAGAGAGTTTAAATCTGCACAAAGAAAGGATGAGTTGCTATAGAAAGCAACCGACCACAGTGACAACCTTGCTACATTTGATTTATTTGAAAATCAATACAGTATGGTGTACTTAAATTCATTTATGAGGCACTGAACTACTTATCCAATGAGCACTGTGGCAATAGCCAAACATAGCCAAATCAGTACAATATGAAATTATTCACTATAGGTCACTGATTGGAAGTATAAAATATTTAGTATCATACAAGAACATGAAGATGTATGATATGTGTCGATGTGTCTTACCAGCGGTACTTCCTTCTTCAGGTCATCCAGGTCTTTCCCACCCTTTCCCTTTTTAGGAGACTCTTTCTCATCTTTGTCCTGCGTGGTCGCCACACGGTAGCTGTCCGACCGTCCATACTGGAGGAGAAATTGGGGAGGGTTATTTGCACAGTGGTTAACCAGAAAAATTAAAAATGGCACTTCATGCCCAAAAGGTTGCCGACCCCTGTTGTAAAGTGTTACCGTAATTTCCATATATGAAATATATTGTCATATGAAGTAAAAATATATTAGAAATGGGGACAATTTCATATATTATCTAGCCCATACAAATATATGTGGTATGTATGTGTAATACATTTTTGGACATATATGTCATGTACATATATATATCCATCCTAACGCCCATCAATACATGTTGATATTGTATTAGTAAATATAAAAGATAGACATGTATTTTGAAAAATGATTACAAAAACATACATAAAATACAGATTTTTATTTGTATGTTGTTTTAATAAAGTTGCATAAACAAAATATATATTGCTAACATATATAGTTGCTACATATAATACCACATACACAATTATCAAAAAGATAGTATTTTAACATATGTACATAAAGTTTACTATGGAGATTTTATATATGTTATAAACTTCATCTACCAAAAAAAAAGTATGCATGTGAAAACTATCTATCGCCTAACAGGTAACATGGCAATTTCCCTCTTGATATAGGGCAATGTGTCATATATTAAATTTCCATATACAAAACAAAAACTTTTTATTTTTATTTTTAACACATAAGCAAGGCAGTATGAACTTTCATAAAAAGCTACAATTGGTCAACTGTTTTAATTTTTCAAATAAAAATTTATTCTATCATACAGTATATACTGACATCAATTATGACTGTAAAACTAAGACGTTTTAAAAAAAGAATAAAAAAACAATGGCTATATATTTTAAATGCTGGTAAAATGGAATTCACAACCTTTTTGAGGCACAAATAGTAGCCGGACTTTTCCCACAAATGACACAAACCGATTCAACTTCATAAATCAGAGAACTTTAACGAAATGTGTCCCAGCTGAAACTGCGATAATAACGAGCACACATATGGGCTCATATTTAAGCATATGTTGCACTGCGAGAGACACATGATCCAGGAACAGAGGAACTGATGACTGAAGATGAGAAGGGAAATGCCATCCAGATAATGCTTCAGCCACTATCCTGCTTATCTTTGAAACCGTGAAGCTTTTAACAGGAACCCCGTGCGGGATATGGGGGGAGGTGTGAGCGCGGGGGCCGTTGAGGGTGGTCTAGTGCACTTCAATCCACATTAGGGCTTTTCATTGATGTGGCATCCCCTGATTTGCCATGTGTGCTTCTGTGACCTATTTTAGCTTGCATGCACAACCAGACGGCATTACTGTCAAATCCACCATTACAGCACACCAGCATGCTTTCATGATAATGTGCAATGCTTAAAATGCTTCCATAAATTAATCTAATGTTGGTTGATAATATTACAAACAAACAAAAAATAATAATAATAATAAAAAAAAGATGTTTAAACAGACTAAATTTATTGGCAGTCTCTAATCTAAAATGAATTATTTCTGTTTATTATAAGGCTTAACTTAAATTAAACAAAAACTATTAAAATTAAAAAATAAATAAATAAATAAATAAATTAATCATCCCTCAAAATATTGATTGACCCAATTGTAGCTTTTATATTAGCAACTATTATTTGTTATTTGAAACAAATTATGTTCATCATAGGATTAACCCAAAATATTCAGGAACTATTAAATTGAATTATTAAAACTATACACAGAGGAAACAAATCAAACAATCCCTAAAAACGACTTTAAAAATACTGAAAATATTAAATGATGATAAACTCTATATTTTAGTAGCAGCTTGTTTTAAATGAACTATGTTCCAGGGTTATTATAGTTAACTAAAACTATAACCATAAAAAAATGTATATATATATATATATATATATATATATATATATATATATATATATATTATTACTTGAAATAAATTTCAACTGAAATAAAATACAATATTAAAAAACTTATTTCATTTGGTTTCCAAGGTAACATTTGTAATTTTCAAAAAAAATAACTTTATGTACTAAATTAACTAAAACTGAAATAAAAATTAATAAAAACTATACAGACATATTTAAAAACTAACATGAAAGCAGAAAACATAAAAATAAAATATAATTCAAAATATTAACAAAAATGATAAGAGTATCTCAGAGATACTCAAGTAACCCTGCTATGTTCAGCATAATGCTCAACAGACAGTATTTCTTTTGTTTGAAAAAAAAACAAAATAAAAAAAAATCAAGAAATCCCCCAAAACCCCCAAAACACTACAAAACACAAAAAGGGCAAGATTGTAGCATCCTTGTGGCCGTGTGTCTATACAGTTTGACCATCTGTCAAGGGGTTTTTCCTCTTTCTATCCTCTGGGTGAGATGGCAGTGCAGGATTAAGACTGTTTACTACAGTCTGGATTACCCTACTGAATAACCGTAATCCTGCTCCTGCTTTTCTCTTACTCATACATTCAATTGCTCGTATGCTTTGAGATACATACTATTTTTATATTTATTTTGTCTTAACTCATCTACTTGCTTTGTTTATAGTTTGCTGTCTAATGTAGTCTAACCATCTTGATAGCACAGCCATACACTGGTACATTGTGTTCTCGCCGTATCGTCATTCATGAAACATCATCCATTTGACTGTCTGCGGTTCTCTCTCCATCGCTCACGCACATGTGCATCACAGTTACAGACTCAGTCGTGACCCTGAGATCAGACGTGGCACACGTGCACATTCATGTCCATGCCCATCAGCCTCTGTGCTGTAGGATGTGTGGAGAACTGGACTAAAACTACAACTTAAATAAAATGTAATAACAACTGCATAGACATATTTATAAAACATCTGAAGCTTAAAAAAAAGACCAGAACACACAACAAAACTACTAAAACTTGAACTAAAATTAAAATGAACCAATATAAAAATAAAATTCAAAACATTAACAAAAACCATAATAGCATCTCAGTTATACTGAAATAACTCTGGACTACACTGTAAAAAAAATAATCTTTCATAAAATATTTTTGGAACATAAAGATTATTTAAATACTTTTTACAAGAAAATCCTATTTTAGTTTCTCTACTTAAAATTTTCACATTTATTCAAAAGGTTGTTTGCAGATTTTATGTAATTATTTGTGAAATTTACTAGCAATTCCTGAAAATTGTTTTGAAGTAAATCTTACACAGTTTTTTTTTTTTTTTTATATATATATACAAAAGGGGATGTTTTGAAGTATGTTCACTTTTAAAAGACAATTAAAGTGAATGGTGATTGTGGATATCAAACTCTAAAAGAATTCAAGAATTAATGTAGTCCATTTGACTTGTGTTCCATATTACAAGCCTTTTGTTGTTAAATTATTCACAGAAAAAAAAAAAAAAAAAAAAAAAAAGATTTGTCGAAGTTGTAAATAAAACAAAGATTACCAGAATATGATTTACCAGAAAATACAATTCTTACCAGAAAATACAGTCCATTGATTCAAAATTTCACATTTAATTTTTCAGTATAGATTTATGTGAGGGAAACAAATCTCATGTGTGTTATGTGAATATGCGAATATTCAATTCTGACATTTCACAACCAGTTACAAGACGCACGAGAACCAAAAAACATTCGGTATCATTGATATCAAAGCTTGCATAACACATCGGTGAATAATGATTTACATTCTGGTTTGTTCCTCAAACAAAGCTGGAGACTTGCATGAATCATATGGACCACTTTTTAATGCTTTTTGCCATTTGTTTGGAGTTTCACAGCCTTTGCTCCAAATTTACTTTCAACTGCGAGTAAAATAGAAATGTGAACATTCTGCCTAAAATCTCCTTTCTTGTTTCACACAAGAAAGCCGTACAGGATTAGAACAACATGAGGCTGAATAAATTATTCATTTCATGAATTCATCTCTGGAAGAACTAATAATAAGAGCTAGCGAAGATCAAAAAATAAATCACAAAATTGGTTCCAGATGAAACATGGCCGACATTGTGTCTCATCTCTCTCTATCTCTGTCCAAGGCTTCATCTAATGAGCTTGAGGACATGGAAACACACTGTGTACTGTACACACAGTAATGGATTACACCCTAAAGAAACCTTGCTACTGGATAACTACACATAAGACACCAATAAAACAAACCTCATATGAAAGCTGAGGTTAAATGACTTAAATAATTAAATGTTAGAGCTATCCATTATGTAGCAGCAGAAAAGCTAAAATCATGTAAGAGAGTGATGGGTGTTTAATTTAAGTGTAGTCAGTCACATCCAAAAATGAAGCATATTGTTCATGCATTCAATGCAGCCAAAGGCGAAATTAGTATATTAGAGTGCAATGGATTCCTAAAGCATGGGTGTGAATTAAAATGTCTCTGTTCTGTATGTGAAATATTACTTTAGTAAGACAGTGTTTGATAAGAAATGTGATGTACACTGTAAAAAAATGTTTTTTTTTTTGTAAATAAAAACAAAGATTATTAGAGTATGTTTTGCATGAAAATACTATTTAAGCTTTTCTACTTCAAAATTTCAATAATTCAATGTGTTACTTGCCATTTCTTTTTGTGAAATATTTGTGAACTGTTTGTGAAATTTACTAGCAGTTTCTCTGTGAAAATGTTTTTGACACCAAATTTTTCAGTGTACGTGACAACTTTGCTTAGGTGTTAGTATTTTATACAAATGATAAATTAAAATATTGGGTTAAACATCATTCTAATCATAATCACAAAATCAAAGCAAATTAAGTTTTTCTTCGAGAGAGTTAAATATATTTTTATGACCATTGCGTTTTTTTGTATTGTGACATTATTTTCGTGAGAACTAAACATAGCTCTCCCCTAAATTTCTTATTACCACAATGCAAAAAAACATAATTTTCACATAAATAAATGAATATAAATAAATGAGCACAAATATGCTCATTTGAATAAAAATCTTTACATATGTTTTACAGTCATGCAATAAAAATTACTGTAATAAAGTAATGGGAATTAATGAAAATTTTCATTGAGAATAATAATAAATGTGGTTAATTGCTTGAAAATAGTACAAATGCAATAAATGGTCCTAAAATAGGCTTAGTTTTCAACTATAATTTAAATACATATATATATTTTTTTCATTTAATTTTAGAGTCAAATGAGAAATGTTTTCTATAAGATGCTAAATAAATGCCATTCACTAGCTCATTTGAATATATGAAGTGTGAAATTCTACAAATAAACCTTGATGTAAACTTGAAAAAAAAATTACTTGTGTTTGTTATATTTTTATTCCATACATGTTTTACAACTTCCTTGTGGCTAAAAATACCATAATTCTTTTCGCTACTAAAATTTTTAAGTAATTAGAATTTAAATGCATAATAATTTTAAAGTGAATTCATTTTAGCACACACCAGACTGTTGATGCAGTCGTTGTCACTGTGGTTTGCTAAATATACAGGACAGCAACCTTGGCATGGAACAAACTGATTAGAACCCGCTATTGACATTTGAGGGCCAATCAAATAAGATTGCTGGCTGACCTTGAAGGTCCCACAGGATATGACATCATGTCGGCGTCTGGCAAATCGACTGATAGTGTATCTGCTAGCTTTGCTTCATATGACCCCGGGCTTCGACACGAAATAAGGCTTGATTATGTGCTTTAGTGGAAAGTACACGCACACATACATATCCAGAATCACTCAATGACAATGAGCTATTGAACGGCGTCCATTACACAACCATCTATTGTAAGACTTTTCACCACCAGTCTGTTTCTCATTTACAGATACACAATTATCAGTCATGCAACATAAAAAGTTATGTACACAGATATTTGAACTCCATTGTTGCCATTTTACTTAAACAACAAAGTGATTTATTATCAAAACAAAATGGTGGCAAACAACATAGTGAAATTTTAGGAAACTAAAACCAAAAGAAACCACTTTACAAACCTGATTTCACACTAGCAGATGACATTCCTGCTATTCTAAACATTCTAATCACCTGCAGTGCCCTTGAAGCCTTCAGACAGGATTGTGTCTTTGGATGCATGTCCCAAGGGCATCGCAGTGTCACCCTCCAAGAAACATTCACGTCACACTAATTGCCTACAACCCCGAGCACCTGAGCCCCTACAACTGCCTCACTGCTGTTCTCAAGGTGAGGCCAGGTAACCGCCTGCTGTTACCCCATCGTTCACCTTTCCTGCCCTGCTCACCTTATACCCTTACTGTATCAGCCCATCTGTGATATCATTTCAAAGCTCAAAACCTTGGCTATAGTGGAATATTATCATGCTGTACAGCTTATACTGTATACTGCATACTATATATAAAAACTAGCATGTGAAACAGAACACATTATGCAACTATACACATATCATTCACTACGTCGCATGATTAATTTAGGGAGTAATCATAAATGTAATTTAATTTAATTTTGATATAATTCAATTATAATTTCTGAAATAAAAGTAGTTTACCTATTAATTGTAAAAATGTATACTATGCTTTAAGAAATTTGGTGTAGGATCAATTTTCACGCAGAAATTGCTAGCAAATTTCATAGTTAATTACAAAGACACCGCAAGTAACATTGAATTAAATTTTGAAATTTCGAAGTACACCGAGAAAAAAAAAAAAAGATTTTTCAAAGTTGTACAGTAAATAAAACACTAAAAACTACTGAAGTACATTTTACAAGAAAATACTATTTCAGTTTTTTTTTCTACCTCATTACTTGCTGTTTTTCTGTAATTGTTTGTGAAATTTACTAGCAATTTCTGAGTGAAAATCGTTTATACACAAAATGAATATATATATATATATTTTTATTTTGGCTCATAGCTGTGCATTGAATTGTGGGATACTACATCTTGCACACTGGTGCTGCTATGTCTGAAATCACTCAATTGTTCACTCATTCACTATTCCCTACATAGTGAATGCCATTTAGTTCTGTATGAACAAAAATTAGTAAATATAGGCCTATTTCTTACCAAACTACATAGAGATAGTAATCAATATTCACTCATCCAGGTGTTTTGATCACAATGATTGAACAATGGTAATACAACCAACTGCCAAAAAGTATTATATGAACAACGATATATTATTATAATAATTGTATATTATAAGAATAAATGAATACTGTGCACACATTATACTGAACACACTACATACTGCACACTGTAAAAATAATTTTTCGAGGTTGTAAATAAAACAGTTTTTTGGAGTACATTTTACAAATGCTACTTGTAAAAAAAAATGCTATTTTAGTAAAAAAATGCTATTTCAAACTTTCATGCTTAATTCAATGTGTTTGGCCTACTTGTTTCTTTGTTAATTTAAAAATTACAACGACGTAACGTGTAGGCCAAGTATGGTAACCCATACTCAGAATTTGTGCTCTGCATTTCAACCATCCAAGTGCACACACACACACACACACACACACACACACACACACACATCAGTGAGTAGTGAACACACACACACACGGAGCAGCCCGGGAAGCAACTGGGGATTCAGTGCCTTACTCAAGGGCATCTCAGCTGTGTGGATATTGAAGGTGGAAGAGAACACTGTTTTTTCACTCCCCCACCTACATTTCCTTCTGGTGCTGAGAACTGAACCCACAACCTTTGGGTTACAAGTCTGACTCTCTAACCACAACCACAACTGCCCCGGTTGTCTGCACAAGTTATTTGTAAAATTTACTGAGTGAAAATAGTATCATTTCAAAGTAGCCTATGTGCCAATATTCCACATCTAAAAATGTTTTCAGTGTAGAAACTGTTATTCTATTCTAGTTAGTCTCCAAGAGACATTCACCTCATACAAATTGCCAACAACCACAAGCACCTGAGCCTCCTAAAATGACTCACTGCCTCTCTCAAGGTAACACCCTCCTGTAAACCTATCATTCACTTTCCATGCTCATTTTATTCTCCCCTTGTATTAGTCCATCCCCACCACCCTCTCAATCCCCAAACCTTCATTTTGGCCCAGCGCATCTTGAATCCTACCTATTGTTTGATTGGCTCAAGACCAATTAATCACAGCGCCTGCGAATATGACCCCGCCCTCCAGTCGCTACACAGACCAATCGCGGTACTTGTTCGGGAATTTCCACTCTCATTGATCAGCCTCCACTTTGACGCAGTCACCGACCGCCGAGCCCGGTTACCCCGCCGGGCATCACGACCGATATCAGAATATCAAAACGACACAGAAGCCGAGAACCTCGCGTGCGATGGAAAAGGTATCGTTTGAAAAAGAAAATGGTCTTTGCGTCACAACATCATTTAATTTCAGATCGAAAATTTCTAGATCGAACGATTGTTTCTTTAATATAAATTTTAGATGACCAGTTCTGGTTATTGCAGGGTCGCAAAATAACAAGCTAGAAGCGCTTGGTGTGACAGATGAGTCCGATATATCGCGTGAATCAGCAGCCGTCCATATCGACGCAGATATCTGCGCTCTACTGACCAGTTGGACTCGCTTTGGATTTAATTCTGCTCATAAATGTGATAAGATGTTGTATAGTCGGCTGTGAAACGACTGAAACGGGTCAGTCCAGATGCACTCATCCCATATCCATACGCGCCCCCCACCCCATCTGTGGTTAACGCCTTTCATTTAGGAGACGGCAGAATTTCCCTCAGACTTCTGAATTTACAAATCACTACTAACAAAAATGATCACTTTATGGCAATGTAGTTTTCTTATGTCATGTTAAAAACAGACGTAATCCCGAATTGCTAACCTGCGTTCGTCGACGTTATTTTCCTGACGCGCTGTTATGGCACGTTTAACAGAACGAACAGAGGCGCAAACAGAAAACGTTATAATCATAAAGTGCTTCTGCATATGTGTTATTATGATATCTTACCGGTATGCATTTGAAACATATTAGTTATCAATATATCATTTTTGCGTTTGCATCAGTGCGCCTCTTTGCATCGAACGAGAGTAGCGTCTATATATTACATTTCTAGCTTCTATGCCAAACGACTTAGATTATATTGTGTATATAACTAATATGCCAATATGTGCATATAAATTCACTAGTATTCTTCATATGTGCCCTTTAACTGCATCATGACGCATCGGACTGGTTGCAAAAATGAAGCATCCGATTTGACGCAATTGCCAAACGATCGAGCAGCGTTATTTCACAATGTCAATGATGTTAAACCCGCAGTCTAAGGTTAAAACGCCCACAGTATAACTGATAAATGTTTGCTTAACATTTATAATGTTTACAATGTAAGCAATACGTTAATTGAGAGATAAATGCACCTGTTTAATGCAATGATTTGACAAAATACATACAGACACGTTACCATCCAAATCTCATAACCCCGAATTATTATGAAGATGCATAGCATTCCAAAATGTGGAAGCATTTAAAATAGATTCTTACCCCCATTTTGGAGCCGTCAGTCGCTGTCTTCAGTCAGTCAAACTGCGTTTGGTTTCAGTCAAGCGGGAGAGAAGACAAATGAAGCTCTTGAACGGATAACGTCAGGCAGCGTTTGAAACGACCCTCTGTCTATGAATTAAATCTATATATTCTTGAAGATACCATGCATAGTAATGTATTAGGCTACAGGGGGTCTACATGAAGAAAAACTTAAAGAATGGCCCAAGCTGCATTGGTTTCTAAAAGCACATGTAGCAGCCTTTGATATAATGATAGAAGAGCATATGCAGCGCAGAGGATTATGAAGCGTCTCTGGGTGGGAATGATGCTGATGAGAAGAAGCCGACGCGCTCACTTTGCCTCTCTGTGTTCATCCGCCGCAAGTGCTTCGAGCCGCGGCACGCACTTCTTATCCATCCGCGAGTGACAGTAGCCCTTTAACGCCTCTATGTACAGACATGACAATGAGATAATGTTACAGAAGAATCCGGTTATATTAAGAAAATTTTACAAATGTGCATCTCCAATGAAAAATATCAGCAGACACTTGTTCATTTGCCTACCTGATTCTAAAATGGATTATTATGCTGAATCATGGCTGAACCACTGGACAGCTTGGACATACTATTTCACAAACAACTAGTACCCTTGTGCTATACAGGGATGCTTTTGGCACGTGCATGGTATTAATTGAAATACTTTGAAATTCTTTGAGTGCAAATGCCATGGTAGAAGAATGTGGTAAGTTTGTGGAGTCCATAAACTAACAAAACACATCCTAAGTGTTCCCATTGTCAAGGACTGCCATTATTTATACCGAGATGCTGCTGAGATACATTCAAAATCACATTTTTTGTTGGATCTATGGTTTCATGAAGAACCTTAAACATCCATGGAAACTTTCCATTACAAAAAAGGTTCTTTACAGTGGATAAAGTTTCTTTAGATTATTAAAATGTTCTTCACAGTAAAGCCAGGCTCACACTAAATCCTAACCGATTATGAAATCTGTTGCAGCACACACATAAGGAGAATCTTTGCAGATTATCTTCCCTCAAATATTAAACATGCACACACTACAAGATTTGAAAATCGTGGGCACATCACACACTACAAGATATTATTAACGCAGCAGAGTTATTGATATTTCAGTGATGTTTAAATATGTTAGCTAGGGTGCTAGCAGCTTTCTGCACTCACCCGGTACATTAAAAACTGAGGCGATTTCACCCCAGCACTTATGGATGTGATATGTTTTCGACACATTATACAGACAGTCGTGTTACTACAAAACGTCAAGAAGCAGTTTCCTCCGTCTCCAACAGAGCCATACAGCAGCTGTTTTGCGGTCGTGCATTGGCTGTTGGGAAAGTATTGACGTAATCATAAATCATCTGATTAAATCATCCCGACTTAAATCCTAAATATCAAACATGTTTGATATGATTGGGGTGGCCCCGATTTGTGTGCGAGCAGATCGGGAGGTGCAAGATTCGATCTGTGAACGCCTCACATTACCAGATAATCTGTGCTGAACATTGGAACCGATCGAGGTGGTCGACAAGATTTTTGCTCCGATTCTCGGGAGGGGAAAATCGGGGCTAAAAATCCTGTAGTGTGAGCCAGGCTTAAGAAAAAAAAAAAAATGGTTATTTTAAGAACCGTTCACAGAAAGCTTCCTTGGGGAACCAAAAATGGTTCTTCTATGGCATTGCTGTGGAAACCTTTTGGAACCTTTTTCACATAGTATTATAAATCTGTTCAACAAATGATCAAAAGATCATTTAATGGATGGCACTGTTGTCTATGACCAATGCACCAATAAGCCCTGTTAGGCTTCTCAAACTTATTTTGATTCTCAGCACGTTCCAGAAGATCAGCCAATTTAACGGCATTATCTGATCCCCGAAATGGACTGAATCTCAAAGCTGTGGGTGTATTACAGATAGAGAAAGACAGAATGAAACAGAGAGAAAATGAATAATAACATTTCAAAAATATAATAATGGACTGAAAACAATCAATTTGATGAACTAAAGGTTTTTTAAGGCAGTGCTGGTTGTGTGAGCGAATGTTTCTTGCAGTGAAAAGGTGACAATGCTATCATAAAGTCATAAAGACTGGATATTTGTGATTGTGTGTATGAGGGGGGATGACAGATAAGGGCAAACAGATACAGCGATCAGGTATTTTTAAATGCAGCGAGAAAAAGTGAGTCAAACGCAGGGAATGAGAGAGTTATAAATGAGCTGTAGAGACAGAATGAGTCAGCATTCTAAGAGTCTGGATCAAGAGAGAGGAAATAAACATAAAAGAGATGTATAGACAGAATAAAACGGATGAAACGAGTGCAGGATGACAGGAGATTTCAAGCGTTTCACCATGCAGGTGCTAAGAATAGATTAATGAGGCCTAAAACAATCAGGGTCACACCATTTATCTGAGAATCACATTTCCAGGATGGATCTTGAAAACTTCTCTACAGCAGCATCATTTATCTCCATCAGTGATATCAAATAATTTTTAGTAATATTTATATTTATTTAAACACTCATTTACTTAAGTCAGTAACCTATGGAATACTGTTTCTGCCACTAAATAAAAAAAGGTAATTGAAACTTTTTTCCTGTAATTGCGAGTTTATATCTCACAATTCTGACTTTATAACACACAGTTGCAACTTCATATGACGCAATTCTGACTTTATAACTCACATCTGCAAATTTTCTCACAGATCTGAGAAAATAAGTCAGAATTGAGAAATGCAGAATCACAACTGCGCAAAAAAGTCAGAACTTTGAAATAAAAAGTCGCATTACTTTTCTTATTTTTATTCAGTGGAGGAAACAAGCTTCCATAGCAAACCTCACAATGTGATAGATGTAAAGTAAATCATTTTATAATTTTGGTTAAACTTACCTGATCTTACCTTTTACTTAATGCTTAGATGAACATATTCTCTTCAGAAAATATAAGTAGTGCTAGTGGTGGTCAATCTGTATTTACATAAGATTAACCGAAAGATACTGTGCAATCCATAACATTACTTTCCAACTGTGTTCTCGAGGCCACATGAGAACCCACAGTGCTGCAAATCAATAAATCTTTTACAGTTGTTTTTAGCAACCCGAGCTTGCCATTCACATCATCTGTTTATGTCCCATTGAGTCTGGTAAACAAAGTTCTTCTTTTTCAGAGAACAAATTAGCTGACAGCATCCAAACCACGCTATACTTAACCTCTTTTTCATTTCATCCTCCATCATGTCCCCATAGCAACGGCTGCTAAGTAACCTTGCCCCCAATCAAGCTGGTAAGATATTGAGAAAATGATATGTGGCTGTGCAGTCGGGGGGCTGAAGGACATGTTTAATTAACCTCTCCAAACCAAAACTTCTAATTTAAGCAAATACTTCTGAATTTTGATTGCTGTAGACGTTTCAGGTAATGAGGCTAATCATTCAGTTTAGCATGAAAGTGCAGTTAAAAACAGTCTCTGTTCATATTCCTTTGGCTGAAGTGCACTCATTCCGTTGCCTAAGACTACTGGCTCACATTATTCTCCTTTTCCTTACTTCTTTTGCCACTCTGTAAAACCCTGCAGCTAGTGGCACATTATATATTTATGCAATAGATAAATGCTTTATCGATCCCTGAGATGAAATGTAATGGTCATTAACTTCATTAGAGATAAGAGTTCAGTTACACACTATCATGAACCAAAGTGTTCCTTATCCACACTCAACTAACATCTTTGTCATTGCTACATCTATATCTGTCTCTGTCTACATATCCATTCAAGACTGTCAAAACCTCTAGTTTGTAGAACTTTATATGTAATGGGTACAGTGGTGGTGTCTCAATTTGTAGATGACTAAACATCTTGTCATTTATCCAGTTGGATTCCACCTGGTGTTTTATATGCAGCATCTTGCATTCTTAATTTAATTACACATTGCAACTGTGCAATAATGTATTGACCACATATGTCAATCTTTATAAGCATGGCTCAGGTTTTTTTTATCTACCACAGGGGTCACCAAACTTGTTCCTGGATGGCCGGTGTCCTGCAGAGTTTAGCTCTAACCCTAATCAAACACACCTGAACTAGCTAATCAAGGTCTTGCTATACTTGAAACCTCAAGGCAGGTGTGTTGAGGCAAGTTGGAGCTAAACTCTGCAGGACACCGGCCCTCCAGGAATGAGTCTGGTGACCCCTGATCTACCAAAATGTCATAAATGTAGTAAAAGTAAATGCATACTCAAGGCATCCTCTGGGGTTCATCAGACTGGTGAAACTCTGGAAGAGTGGATCTCAACTGGTTTGGTTGCAACCCAAGAATGAGCAAGAATCCTATATTGGATCTAGGAAAGTAGGGAAAAAACAATGATAAATGCAAATAATACAACGCAAATAACCATCCATATACTCACAGTTAACATAACATATATTCACCAGGCTCAATTTGTGAAAGACTGACCACCACAGAGTTCATTTTTGTTGGTACCTCCTTAAGCTTTTATTATATTGTGATGTTGCATGACATTGCCGAAACAATGTCACAACTAATGCACAACATTTCTTTCCATCAAGAGCTGCATTAATTTTTGGTTGAGATCTTGTATGACAATGGGAGAGTTGACCCACTCTGTAAAGGCAACTCCAGCACATTCTAAAGACTGTCAATGGGGTTAAGGTCAGGGCTCTGTGGTGGCCAGTTCTTATATGAAAATGATTCCTCATGCTCACTGAACCAATGGTTCACAATTTGAGCCTGAAGAATCTTGACATTGTCATCCTGGAATATAGACATGGGTACATTTTGTTGTTTAAGAAATGAAAAGCTACGCACTGTATCAGTTAGGGTTAAAAGAATTGTTGCAAAGCATACAATATGCCAGCATTAAATCCAAATGGTGACTTTTTTTGGCCAGGCAGTGTGTGTAAACAATGTTGATCACAATTGTTTCTGCACATTGCAAATTGTTTTGTGTGGTGAGAACATATTTTGACACCGAATCATCAATTTTCCTTGTCAGACTATTGAGAGCATATTGTTGGGCATGTGCAATCCTTAGTAATTTAAATGCATTTCAGTCTTCATTTTAAGGATTTTTGAAATTAAGAATTCTGTTGGGTTCTGAAGCAAAACCAGCAAAACCAACTTCTGCTGTAAGTACAAACAGTGCAGCTCCCTGAATAACTTATAAAGCTTTCTGAAGACCAATTTCATGGTGGCTACAAGAAATTGGAGCTGAAGCTAAGTGCTTGATGGCTCCCATACTAGAACATTAAAGGCCTATGACTGCTCATCCACATGTTAGGAAGAAGTTTTTGAGGCATTTGAAATATTTATTGAAGTTGAGAACACAACAGAATATTTCAAGCACCTTTAGTTCTACAGTGGAGCCAAATCTAAAACAACATGAGGAGTACTGTGCTATTAACAGACTTACAGAAAGCAGTTTTTTTTAATAAAACAAATTTTGGTCAATCTTTACGAGATTTGTGTTTCAGAACTGCAGATATACTTAGTTGTTTTCATATTTACTCTTTAATTATAAGGATACATTTTCATGCAAGCATGGTAAGCGTTGAAATGATGTCAACTAATGACGCAGCACCATTCTCAACAGCTCAAGACAGCAACAGCTCTCTGGTGCTAATCAGTCAGCTTGGGTGTCTGACTGTGACTTGAAACAGCAAATTAGTAGTGTAGTATGAGTTCGGTAGAGCCTTGAACCACCACCACCACCCTACTCACGAGTTAGACTGATGAGGTGTGCATTTGCATGTTGTCATGAGTGTAAGTCAAATAAATTGGGCCACATTTTTTCATTAAATTCAGCATGAAACAGAAGTTGCAATCAGCTTTTCTTCCCTATTGTGGCATATAACCAAGTGAAATGGCTTCTCAAATGAGAAAAAATGTGGACTATTGCTTGCAATTACCGTGATGTCATGTAAGTGACAATTTGCTGGAGGGGAGAGGTTATTGTCTTGCCCTGGCACTGGTGAACATGTTATCAGAGAAGAGATGTCGTTGCAAGGGGGAGGAAAGTTATTTTGATTAAAGATTATGAGGGCACATGACTTTAAAAAAAAAAAAGATGAGCATGGATAAATCATTTATAATAAACAGTATTTCATTAAAACAAGAATTTGATGGTGACCAAAAAATGCATCCCAACACACATGCATTCACCTTATTTACACAAAGTAAACATCAAACTGACCCATAAGGAGGAAATGTTTGGTTCTTTAAAGCCCAATCTTTCACATAAATACATTACATACATCAATTAATGAATAAATAAATGAGTGAATGCTTACGGCCTAAAAAACGGATTTATACATGTAAGATCATATGTAAAAGAGAAAATACCTGTTTCTTTAATTTTTTTTAAACTGCAGCTAAATATATTTGAACAATACTAAACAAAATTGAATATAATAATCATAAAAAATCAATTAATTATGTAATGTAATCTCTGTTTTTTGGTTATGAAATAAAAGATATGCATTGTCTCTTTTTATCTTTTGAATATGATTTAATAAATATTTAGGTTTCATTGAAAAAGTCATTTATGTAAATGCACCATGAATACCACATCAATCAAATGATTGATGGTTTTCTATCATCTACAGTACCTTTAAATGTATCCCTCAAAAATAAAAACATTTTGTGCATTTTCAGGTTTTCATTAAAACATTTAATAAACAGTATGTGCATTAGCATTTTCCTCATGGGGGCCATTGGCTGGTCCACAGAACGGGTTATTTCAGATTTTACTATTCTTGTGAGGACCACTGCAATCAAAACCCGCCCACCCCCGCACCTGCTGTTACATAACCCACCAGTGAGGGCTGGGCGCTGTTTGTATGACCAGACCAGAATCTAACCACATGCATCTGACCAAACGTCTTATGATGTCTGAATATTCATATTGATAAGACCCATTAAGCCTTCATGTAATTTTATGCATCCAGAGAGACAAAACTGTTGTTCTTCCCCTGCTAATATTAATGCTGGAACTATTCCACAAGTGTAAGAGGTTCACACTTCCTCTGACATGAACATGACTAGGTTGCTAATGTCTCTCATTCTCTCTCTCTCGTTTTTCTGGATCCCCTAATCTGCCTTCAAGCTGTTTTTATTTTTTTTGTTACCCTCCTCTTCTCTTTCTTGCTAAGCACCTCTTCTTGCTCTCCTTCCTCCCCTCCACTCATTTTGTCTGGAACGCTTCCTCTAAAGCAATTGAAAAAAAGAATTAACACAGATTATTTGCATGTTCTCTTTTCGCAAGTTGACAAATGATGAACAGAAGATGACTGTAGTACATGTTACCAGATCAACTCAGACAATCAAAGCACGCAGGAGGATAGTGCCGTTTTGCAGAGGAAAATGTCATTGGAAAAAAAAAAAATACTCTTTTCAGAAGGTTGAACTGCACATCTAGCCATATTCTGATGGCAGGAATGAAATGTCAAAACATTCAGCAATCATATACATGAAGACCTAATTTGCATGGAATGCAGGAAATCCAAAACAAATGCAATTGCATTTCTGTCCAACCAGGATAGATTCATGTATGTGGCAAGGTTAAATTGAATCTGGAGGTTTGAGTTGCATGCCAAAACGTACAGTATGTATACATATGTATGTATGTGTGTGTGCAGTAGCCAAAGAGACTGTCTCCTCTTTCTCAGACTGTCTCTGACTCCCTCCTTCATTATTCCTCTGGGTTTGCTAAGCTGATATATCTAGCACAAAATGTGTAAGCTTAAGTTTCTCCATAAAAACCACTGATTCTGTGCAAATCGTGTGAAAAAGCACAGTGTTTCCCCCGTTATCGTATTTCAAGCCATTACTATGAAACCTAGACCTTATTCCTGAGCGAACTTCCTTTTTAATTCACATAAGAGATCACATAACTTATCTTTTCTAGCTTTCACCATCTTTTTTATTTTTTCTAGATTTCACCATCTTTTTCTTCTTCTGTACATCTGCAAAAGACACGATCAGGTCACAGTAATGCACAATTCTCCTCATGATCAATACTGTAGTCTGCTTGTGAATGCAAAATCTTTATAACCTTGTCTTGTCCTTTGACTGTTTCAGATATGCTGAAATCTCTTGAAAATGGCCATCCTGCATTATGATGCATGTTATGCAGCTTTTGTTGTTAAAGAAGAAACACAGCATGATCTTTCAATTGCTTCTGATCATTTTGGGTTCAGGTTTAATTATTTTCATCAAAAATCTAAATGTTTGCTCTGTGAAAGACTAAGGATCCAAGATGGCTGGCATTTTTAATCGCTCTTGTCTCTTTAAGCCCCAGCCGGCGACTCAGCCAATCAGAGAGGAGATGCTGTGAACGTCCTTGCCGACGACCTTGAGGAAGAGGGAACAGGATGACTGAAAACAAGGCTTTATGAAAGGCAGTGATAAATGGGTTTCAGCAGAGAGGAAAAGGAAGAGACGAGGAGCAGGGGTAAGATTGATGGCGGCATGTTGATCAGGAAACACACCAATCCTCCGGCGGACGGCGACTGTGCTCGGCATCCCCCATCCTCTCCTCCACGTCCCTCCATCGCACCTCCTCCCCCTCACGCTCACTACATCCATGTGCGTAAATGTTTCATAATCTCTGCATTTGTAGTTGAGAGCTTGAGGCTGGAAAAGAAAAAAAAAAAAAGAAAAAAAACACATCAATGAACGCTCACTTCACTCCCTCTTCTTATCTCTCTTCCTCTCTCTCACCTCCACTCCTTGTTTTACACATGGATGGGTCTGACAGGTGGTCTTCCGGAGCAATAACACATTATTACTTGCAAGTTTAGGTAGGACAAACACACATACGCGTACACAGGATGCCCAGCCTGCATTATACGCCACCTCATTTAACAGCAAATGCGTTTTGTGGAAAGCAGGAATGGAAGCAGACTTCAACATATTTCCCCGATGCAATAAAAAGTTGCACTTGCTCGTACTTAGGGAAAACATACACAAACTCATACGCAAACACCATAGCATTGCAAGCATGCAATCCTGATGAACATACATATTTTATGTTCTTCTGTTGCAATGATGGCAACAAACTACAGGGGGCGATAGAGATACCTTCAAAATGTCTTAAACCAAATACAATCTAAACCTAATGTGTTTTTAAGCAGATGGCTGTAGCACTTCAACTTTAAATCATTTGCTCAGCAAACCTCCATCATGACACAAAGAGAAAACTGCCTGTAGAAAAAGAGTTTCCACTAATGTGCCTGCTTTAGTGCCTCTCCTGGCAATGCTGAGAATGCAATGTCCTATTAAAAAGGGACACTACCATTAATTTTTTCCCCAAAAGTTACACTATCGTTAATTACAGTTACATTTTTTTTTAAAGAAATTAATACCTAGACATACAGCATGTACAGATATACAGACTGGATTAAATTTATCAAAAGTTCATTTCAAATAAAATTTCAAAAGCTTCCTATTCATCCAAGAATCCTGAAAAAAAAAATTAAGCAGCACAACTGTTTTCAACATTGATATTAATAAGAAATGTTTCTTGAGCAGCAAATCAGCATATTAGAATAATTATAATAAAATATCAAATATATTAAAATAGAAAATAATTATTTTAAATTGTAATAATATTTAGCAATATTAATATTTTTACTGTATTTTTTATCACATAAATGCATCCTTGGTGAACATGAGAGACTTCAAAAGAAAAAAGAAAAAAAAAGTAAAAAAAAATCTTACCGACCCCAAACTTTTCAAAGGCAGTTTCAAAAGTCCCAGGAGTTAATTTTTATTGATTTATTTTTTCTATTAGTCATATAAAGGTTTTATTCCAAAAACATTCAAAATGTAATTTCCATCATAGTCATTTTCACTACAGAATTTTCTAAACATAATAAAACTTGGAAATGGACATGACACAGAAAGAAAATTCAGATTTCTCCTATGAGGCATGCATGTATGTCCAGTTTTGGATATTGTTTGTGGACAAATTAAACTAGTGAGAGTGTAACTGTATGTTTTGGAACAGTTGGGTTTTCCAAATGTCCACAGGATCAAAAAGGAAAGTACCCACACTTGCAACACCCATGGTAATACCTACTTGCATTGAGATATGAATTGCGTTCTGACAAATTTCAAAATGCACAGATACATAAAATCAAGCTTAGCGAGAAACATTTGTGCAACACCCTAACAGCTAGCTTAACATCCTAGCAACCTCATAGCAACACTAAAAACTGCTCAGCAGCTGCATAATAAAGCTGAAAAACACTCAGAAATCTAGTTTAGCATAAAACTGTTACTTATCAACAGATTCTTTGTTGGCATTAAATTGCATTTAACCATCCTACATGTCCGTTACATACTGCCTTTTAAGAAATAAAAATCAATCCAGTTGCAAATGAAAGGGGGAAGTGGCAAGCTAAGAAGCCTATCTTTTGTCATTGCAGGAGGTCAATCAATCAGGCTATGTGCCACAAGCCACCACAAGCAACAGCAGCGATGGCGAACCTCCCATCATTATAAACCAATCAACATCTTCCCACAAATAACAAAGGCCTCTAATTACACCCTTACAGTCTTTCACACCCCACTGGGTCCTAGTGCTCGGTTTTAAAAAATCCTATCTAAAATGGTTCCATGCCAGTGATCACACTAATGAAGAGAACAACCGCAATCAGTTTCATCAGGCAGAAAATACACTGATGCACAGAATCGTCCCACACTATTTGTGAATGATACTTCAAATCATTCAGATTTTTGAAAGCCGAACTATTATTTTAGGTCAGGGGACTAACAGTTCCGCCGTTGTGAGCATCCGTATCTGGTTTCGTCAGGTTTCATGTTGTTAAAGTGTGCTTCTGTGTTTCCTGTACACGAGTATAGTGCAAACAGTGCGAGCCGTGATGTCTGAATCGCAAACAAATGACTTTTATGAACCGGATCCTTTCAGTTAGTGAGAAAGATTCATGAAACAGCCTCTCACCAAGGACAAAAACTCTACATGTAATTTAACTATAACTGTACAAGTCCAATAGGGAAGTTCATAACACAACTATAACGATAGTAACACAGAGGAACGATATTGATTAAATCACTTTCAGAACGATTTCCAACTGAAGAACGATACAAACATTAGCCGCTTTTCCATTACCCTTCAAATTGCACAAATTGAAACTGAGAAATGAAAATACATCTAATGGAAACACGTCAATAGCTGGGGTTCCATTACAGATTTGTGCAAAACATTTGCGATATTTTATAAATGCTGATAAAAAAAAATGAATTGACAGTGTGAATTGACAGTGTTTCCATTAACGGATGTTATGTGACTAAAACAATGTGTTCCTCTTGCGATAAGTCATGGCGACGGATGTTTGTAGATTTACGTATATTGCAGCTACCACACTAGCCATTATTTTTAATTGAAGGAGACGTATGCATGTATCTTTAATGAAGCAGTGTGGAGAGTCGCTTCTGGGATGTTTTTGAAATGTGCTGTAAAGCGGCTGGTATAAACACAAGCATTGACTAGAGTGGCCGCGATCAGCTTCGGTAGCTGTGTTGGAGCTGAAACGCGCTGCAGACATGTGAAGTGTAAATAAGGGGTTATCCAAGCAATAATGGCAAGAAATGCCCCTTATACTTGAAAGTGGCCACATATAAGGTGTTTCTTGGAGGTTATAATACATTAATGAATGATCATGTGACTTTTACATATGCCAGATGACCTGTAAACGTGAAAAAAAAAAAGTGTTTCCATTGCAGTTTTGCGATATATTCCTTTTTCGAATAGCCTGAAAAACCACCTCATGTCATTTTTTGCTTTTGCGATATATGGGAGTTTTTGCAAAATTGACGTGTTTCTATTGGGCGTATTTTCAATTCGCAATTTTAATTTGCGCAATTTGAAGGGTAATGGAAACCCAGCTAATTTCATAAAAACTCTCATACATCGCAAAACTGTTTTCATGCTCCCATGAGGTGGATTTTCAGAAAAAGGAATATATCGCAAAACTGCAATGCAAACTTTTTTTTTTTTTTGCATTTACAGGTCACCCAACGTACATAAGTCACATGATCATTCTTTAACGTGCTATAAATTCCAAGAAACACCTCAACCATGGCTCTTAATTATAAAGGGCTTTCCTTGCCATGAATGCTTGGACAACCCTAGTCTCGCATAGCCAGACCTTCAGACTGAAGGTCTGGAATCCATGACAGCTTTCAATGGCCAAAGCCCGCCCATGAGGCCGTTTAACCGATATGTCAAACAACCAATCACAGTTCGTTTCGTTCAGCGTCACGTTTCGGGGCGTGGAAATGTCGCCACAATAACAGTGTGTAAAACTTTAGTATTTTAAAGATTCTATGCCGCGAACTTTGAATATTTCACATACTTTTGAAAATTCAGCGTTTAGTTGATCCTGATAAGCACTCATCGTCACAGTTGTAAACACAAAGGCTTTCTTCTTTCGTGAGGGGGTTTGGCATCACGGCATCTTTGTTTCCAGGCGGAACGTTAAAGAACGCGACACACACGTCTCCCGGAAATCCTGTATAATTCAACCAATCTGACGACTTCGAAACTTCTGAAGCGTTTCCACTTTTGTGTACCATATGCATCTGACGTTCAGCCAACAGTCTGTGGGTGTTACATCTGAGGCTGAGACTAGGACAACCCCTTATTTATACTGCACACATCTGTGGTGCATCAGCCACTCTAGTCATTGCTTGTGTTTATACCAGCTCCGCTGTGGCACGTTTCAAAAGCATCCCAGAAACGGCTGCTTTGCTAAAAAATACACGCATACACCTCCTTCGATTAAAAATAATGGCTAGTGCGGTGGCTGCAATATATGTAAACCTACCAACATCGGTTTCAGTGACTTAACACGAGAGAAAAAAAATTAATTACATTTTAGGTGTATAACTTCAGTTAATGGAAATTCCGTCATCGACATCTATAAAATATTGCAAAAGTTTTTTGCAAATTCTGCTTTAAAGAGTGGGAGCATTTAAAGCGCCATATGACAAAACTTCAGCGTGCGATTCTAATAAAAAGAATGTTATTTTATATTAGTGTGAATGCTACATAGTTATAGTATACTCATGTTCTTAGTGTGAAAAGGCCTTAACTCATCCATGAGTAAGCAATCTACATCAGACTCGCTCAGTCAGTAAATGTTAAAAAACAGCATTCGGTTCACAACTGGCTCCCTCATTCACTACATAGTTTTGTTGTAATAAATTAATGATACTTTTCAAAAAACAAATATTGGTTATTGTTTAAAAGTCCAGTTGTCGTGCTGAATCGACAGGAAACCTTTGTTTTGGTGACATGTCAGAAGCATAAGCAACATTTTCAGTATAATATATAAGTAGTAATATAGAAAATATATTATATATGACAAAAATACACTCAGGATCTAACTAAATTAAAATCACTATACTGTGTCTTCATCACAGCAGAGAGCAGCATGTCATTGCTTTAAAGTATGAAGCTATGAACTCAATGAACTGGAGTGAAGAACAACCATCTTTTTATCAAGCGATTCTGTAATTTGTCAAAAAATCATGTCTTGCCGCATAGTGACACCCTGACACTAGTTAAAAAATTGCTCACATTTTCATCCAAACATATAAAAAAAAAAAAATACATTAAAAAAAAAACACATCTTTGCCCTCTAATGCACCTTGTGTTCTTCTTGGCACCCCTGCTTCATTTATCTTCTCACTCCCATCTTCAGCGTTATGAATGAAGCTTGCAGAGGGAGGGTGTGTGTGTATGCAAAGAAAAGACTAGATAGATTCGTAATGGGGGGGATGGCTGGGGTGATGTCGTGAGAGATGGTTTAATTTTAGCAAACGAGAAGTTCCCCCACCACTTATCCATCAGATCTATAAATAACCACATTCCTGGATGGCTCACTCGATCCAGTCCACTCCCACGCATATACACACACACACACACACACACACACGGCCTCCAGAGTCACAGAATCCAGCAAGGGATGGATGGAGAGGGGACCGAAGGGAGGGGGAGGGGAGGAGGTTGCTAGGAGACCACTGGCAGGCAGGTCACGTGACTGGAGATGACTGGCACTGGTATAGAATGGAGTCTCACGACACAACACACACACACACCCATCACATACAGTTTTATATGGTGTAATTTCACCACAAGGGGTAATAAATCTATAGATCTCCTTGTGTTTGACATGATCAATGCGTGTTGATACAGTTAGAATGACTGGGTCACTTTACACCCCCACATGAAAAAATACTATAGTAATTTAAAGTAAATACTATAGTGTTTTTGAACCATACTATAGTAAAGTACTTGAATTAACTTGTTGTGGTAATTCTATAGATGCTGTGGTAATATAACAACTATAGTAATATAAACAAATTACTTTACCCAATACTGTACCAAGTTTTCTACAACTATAGAGTATATTATACTACAATACACTACAGATTTTACTAGTAAAAACTAAAGTATACTACAGTATTTATTGCAGTTTATCAATTCACTATAGTTAATACTGCAGTATGCTGTAGCATTCATTAAAAAAAAGCGTTGTAAATACTATAATATATACAGTATAATACACTTTACTATAGTATGGTTCAAAAACACTATAGTATTTACTATAAATTACTATAGTATTTTTTCATGTGGGCCAGCTCAAATCGGCGCACACAAACAGGGATGGCAATACAATCTTTGGCCAACACAGTGTGAATAATGAAAACACTAATCACACACAGACACAAATTCATCAGTGTTAAAACAATTAATTTTGCTCCACATCAGAGTAAAGCAAAAGGGATACTGAGCAACACAGAGCATGACTGAATTGCTGTTGATTGAATGACTGCACTGTTTATAGACGTGTAAACAATCACAAAGCTTCTGCTTGTCGGTGTTTAAAGGTCATTGCAGGAGCGACGACTTTAGCAGTTCATTAAACCTTGCAACTGGACTGGATGTGGGTTGCATTATGTCATCTGTTCAGTCTTCACAGCAGACGCATCTAAAAATGACACACTCTAAAAATGGCACATCTTCTGTGAACTACTTGCTTTGAGTTTAGTGATATGCATTAATATTATTTGAGACCTTGATTATATATTTGTCATTAGGTTATTGTATTTGTAACAGCAATTAAAAGGAGATCTACAGTGGGGCCCAAAAGTTGCATTACACTGAAAATCTGGGATTCAGCATTTAATCTAATCCTGGAAATTTATCACCTACTCTTTTCACTTGTTATAATAATGTATTGCTATATATATATATTGCTGTTAAATGAAATTAATTTGGGTTTCAAAATGTTTTTAATAAATTAAATTAATTTGGGATTCAAATTTCAATTGCTATATTGCTATTAAATTAAAATTTGGGATTTTATTCATTTATATATATATATACACAAGTGACTATGTAAAAACAAGTAACTATGTAAATTTTATCCTTTGTGTTACATTGCCTTTCAAAAACACAGCTATAATCAATAGAAATAGAAACAAATTTGTCTTCAGGTTTATATGTAACATTGCTCTAATAGTGGGTAGAAGACACCTAAAAATACAAACTCATAATTTTCCAGATAATATTTTATATTTTGATTTGGCTTTAGTACACTAAGAATCTAATATATATTATGAGAATTAAAATCAAAATCAATATAAAATTATGCTGTTCTTCAAATGTGGTCTCCCATCACTATTATATCAGAAAGCAACTCTACCAAGCTAACGTACATCAGGCCTCCATGCAACACGTACAGCTTTAAATCCAACACTGACATATATAAAAAAAGAGGTATTACATTTCTTTGCATCCAGATTATTCAGAAGCAGAGGAAGAACGAGACAGAGATTGAGTGGAAGAAATATGTGGTGATGCTTGCTGCTAAATATACCAGAAAATCAGTGCTCACGCCTCCCTGAGCATTCACCTTGAGCTCAGCAGCCCACCACCACCATTGGAGGAGAAACCGAGACACCTCACGCTCTCATTGGCCATGAGGGGCCAGCCTGTTGCTGGGCTGTTTCCATGGAGATTGCTTATCGAAGGTGCCACTGCAGCCATCACAGGGGAAATAGATGGGGCAAAGATGGTTAATGAGAAAAAGTGAGGATTGTGTGCGTGTGTGTGTGAAAGAGGGAGAGAGACAAAATGGATTGAGGGTAATGATGCAAAAAAGGGATGGATGAATAAAGAAACAGGTTGGTTAAGTGTTTGCTGCTGGTGAATGTGTATGAATCACATTAACATGTATGAATGAACTTTAAAACTTGATGTTTAAAGACGAGGAAAGGCAGGTGCGAGACCTTGAAAGAAATGTCCTCCAGCAGTACTGAGGCATTCTGATGTTAAAAAATTGAACAAAATATCTGATCAATAAGCTGCTACAGCCAAATCCCTCTATATTTTAACATCCACTGCTGTTGTTGCATGAAGAAATGTGTTGTAGTGAATTGACGAAAACCGAACATGAGGTTTTGACTGAGTGAACTAGCCAGAAAGAGCAGAAGGTACACTAAACTTCACACTTAATGGAAGAGTTCACCCAAAAAATGAAACTTTAAACAATCGCCTCTGGCCAAAATACCATAATCCATAATAACGCTTCCTCCAGTGAAAAAGTTTATGCCTGTTGTCCTCTCACATAAAAATCCACCAAAACGTTTGTTTTTAGAACTCTTTTGGACTGTTTACAGTGTAAACACGGCTTGATCTGTGCAGATTTCTTTCCTGATTCAGATGAGAAGACTTTTTCACTGTAAAAAAACAATATTATAGAGAACTTGTATTTTAGCCAGAAGCAATGGTTTAAAGTTGAACTTCTTAATGATGAATTTGTTTTTTTTTACAATCACACAGCTTTTCACTTCATACGATGTTACAGTTTTTTTTCAACTGCTTATATTGTCAAAATTTTCTCAAAACTTTACATACAAATCCAAGAATTGCACACACAAAATGCCTCACATCTCTTGCAAAATGAAGCACTGCATTCAAAATATCACAAGCACATCTCAATAGCAAACATTTGCAAACACCTTTGCCATAATATTAATTCTTGTTATATTTGTGTGTGTTACATAAAGAATTTTGCAAAAAGTGCTTTATGAAATTGAAAACTGAGTCAAAGGCTGAGAATTAGTGTATAGTTTTGCAGATTTGGTGTGTGGTTCTGGTGTTTGAGTGTCAGGTTTCAGAAATTGTGTGACAATTAAAGATTTTGTGTGTAAGCAGTTGAAAAAAAAACTGTAATTGATAGACTGGAGTTGTGCCGATTTGTGGATTATTGTGATGTTTTTATCCCATGAAGAAACAAACTCAGTGAGTGGGTTTTCATTTTGGGGTGAACTGTTCCTTTAATTCATCTGTTTATAGTTTATACAAAGAATCTGCTGAGAGGCTGATAAAGTAATCCTACAGGAAAAAATGGAAACTGAGAAATACAATGAGAAAAATGTAGTTTTTATTTTGCTTTTCTGAATAATAAAGATGTTTACTTGCCTTGCCAACAGAGGGAATAAACAGACATGTATATGATCAGCTAATATAAGACGCACTGACAGTTGACATTTCTGTAATTTGGCTTAAAATGCTCTCGCTCCATCATCAGGCCTTCCTGATATTATCGTAAGACATATGATTAAATTTTGCATAATAAATTTGAATTTTTCTGCATTGTTTTATGTGATATTAAAAAATAATAACATACCTTTAAAATAAAATACATTTCACTAGAATACAAAATAAAGATTCTGATTACAAATTATTTTTGCAGTGCTTTGAACGCATTTTTTTTTTTGTGTGTGTGTCCCGGGGGAAAAAAAAAAAATCAGAGAGAAAAAAAATATTTAAATCTTATAGAAAGAAGCTTAGTATTTAGGATGCCATTGAATAAATGAGAATAAGATCATGTGTATCTGTATCACACAGCAGGTGCTAGTGTAGATGCTGTGGGCTCAGTATCAGCAGAATGTGACTTTACTACAAATAAGCCAATAGAATCATTCAGCTGATGTTTGTACAGCCTCCGTTATCCTCAGTGTCCAGTGACCTTCAAATGCATTTCCTATATCAATCATTCTGAGACATACTGAGGGATTCGCCATGGAGACCAACCTCTACTCATGCAGCACTGAAGCACATAATTAACTGTGATCAGAGCCAGTGGCTTTAATAATCGGAGATGTGTTGAGCAACGCGATTCTGATTCATTAAAAATCTAGGGATGACTGTAATCACTCCATTTGAGCAGCATTTGATTTTAAGGGTCTTAAGGATTTAAATGTAATGTACGTGATTAAAATGACATAAGTCAGTCTTTGGGCAGTAATTATTTTATAAATTTGAGAGAGAATCACATTGATGAATTATTAATCTAACACCAGCTGGACACATCTTCATTTCTCTGCATTATCTGACAAAATACTATTGAGAAGTTGACATGCATGGCAGTTTGACGTGATATAATGCTAAAACTACTTAAAAACAGCATTTTGTTAATTCTTTTAGATTTATTATTTAGTGTTTATGACCTCATACTAATTTTGAGAAAATTTAAAATTTTGAGATTCGAAGGAATATTTGTACGATTTGTGAATTTAAAATTATGAAAGAATAAAAAAGGCAACCAGTTACAGTAGCTAAAGTATACACTTTTCTTTATATTTTTCATATTTATATTAATTTTAGGTGTATTTATTATATTTTATATGTATTTTAACATAACTTGCAAATTGCTTAAAATACGGTGGAATTAAAATTATACATTAAAAATATAGAATATATAGGCCTGTACGTTCCTTGAATACACACCATAAGATCTGAGGCACTTACAAATGATTTTACAATTTTTTCATAGTACAATAACCTATTTCAATTTAATATCTTATGATAAAAGCTCAAACTCGTCTCATATTATAATGCACAACAAACAAAAATGACAGGAGACAGAGAAAACACCAAGCCCAGTGCATATCTCTAATTTAATTAAGTATTCACTGGGGACTCTGAAG
This sequence comes from Spinibarbus caldwelli, assembly GCA_039654775.1. Lineage (NCBI taxonomy): Eukaryota > Metazoa > Chordata > Actinopteri > Cypriniformes > Cyprinidae > Spinibarbus > Spinibarbus caldwelli. The sequence continues at coordinate 5,634,813 of CM077244.1, read as the reverse complement.
CAGCCTCAGCTGTATCTCATCCCAATCACTCTGAACATGGAGCTAAATGACACGGATTGATTTTGAATGGACAGAGACAATTCAATTTAATTGAAGCAAAGCCAATAAAAGAGATGCAACGAAATCCTCGAATTTACAAGCATAAGCATATAACAATATAAATGCAGATGAATGACCTTGACGGTCCGTTCCTGGACAAGGCCTGCGAAATACGAATAAATTATTCGAGAATGAAGTGTTGCAGAGATTGAGCTCACTTCCGTGAAAGTTAATGTGAGGAACTGCGCCCTCTGCTGTTTATAGAGAATAATACACCGTTCCTGATCATCTGTAGGCCTAGTGTTAATCTCGTTGTAATGGCTGGAGTGTCTTATTAGCAAACAGTTTTCTAGATATATATGTGATATACCAAACGTTGATTATAAATTCCGTTATACATGACTAAGATTATTGAGTTTATCGGCAAGAGATGTGGCGACATCTCGTGGCCGAATGACAACATAAAATCTCCTCAAATCGGTGCATTTTGCATATGCGTTTAGCCTTTAAAAATCATATCGAACATAAAGAATGAAACTTTAAGGCGATAATAATCACATTTTTTAACGTTGAAATGCCTAGATGTATAAATACGAATACACTTCAGTAATGCCACTCACCTGAAAAACAATTGGCGACAAATTGATGTTTCTCCCTGAGGGCCATTTGATGATCCTTAGAAAAATACCATTCTTCGTTATTGGACTTTTTTAAACTCTCTCCATGAATGTGTGTTTCCTCAAGTAACTCAAAATACCAATTTCTACCGCGTTATCTTTAAAAAAAAAATCGAGTAAAAAGAAACACAACGTCCATTAAAAAACATTAAATTTGCAAGTTGGCAGTTGAAACGCTGTGATCGTGACGTGTAAGTTCAAAAGCCAAAAGCCCGCCAAAGTAATAGAGATCCACCAATCACCGCCTTCACATGGAAACTGGAACTGACGCAAGCATTTTGTAATGACTATTACAAAAATAACGACAATGAAAACAATAATATAACAATGATAATAATATACTGTAGATATAGATAATTACTAAACTTTTAATAAATTAACTTCATGAGGCTCCCAAAAAGAGGGTAAACAATATCTTATTGCTGAGTTTATAATAACTAGTTTGACTGTACACTAACAATAAAAGATATTCTTTTAATTTGGGAGAAAAAACAAACAAACAAACAAACAAACAAACAAAAACAAAACATTTTCTTTACAAAATCATGGTTAAGCTAATCATTTCTCCCAAGGTATAAAAGTCTCAGCATGCATACACCCATATTTAATTTTGTGATTTTAGAGGACACAGTTAGCTATGTGCATGGTTAATTTTGTAGTTACTATGATTTTACTTCAAAAACATAGTTATGATTACTGTATAGTAAAACCATGATTAATTTTGTTGTTACCATGGTTTTACTGCAAATGTTATGGTAAAACCATGGTTAATTCTGTGGTTACAAGTAAAACCATGGTTAATTTTCGTAAGGGATTATCTTAAAGACAACAGATTTATAAGTTAAAATGATAGATAAGGATGGAAACGCAACTTAACTGGAGCTACAAAATAATAAACTGACATTTTACGTAAATAAACCAAAGTCAGGGATGCGGCATGTTTAATTTTTGACAGATAAAAATGATCTGTGAGGGATACAATGGTTCAATGGATTGTACGTTTTTTTTGTTTGTTTTTTTTGTTTTTGTTTTTTTTTAACAACATATCAATTGTTCAGCTGACGAAATATTTATGTAGACAAAAACTTCATAAAACAGTTTTGGAAAAATGTTATAGGCAGTGCCGGCCCGTCCAACTGGCGGTACAGGCGGTCGCCTGGGGCCCCGCCTTAAAACGGAGGGCCCCGCGGCAGCGAGGTTGTCAATTAAATTTCAAAGTGTGTTCGACTTGAAGCACACTGACAAATCGGTGTTTGACATCGAAGTACCGCGAGAGCTATATACTAATGGACAGCTCTGCATGCTTTCCTATCCTATTGCAGTACTGATGTCAAACACCGATCGATCTGCAGCACCCCTTTAAGTGCGTTTAAAAACATTTATTGACGTTTTTGCTCCAAATTCATTTCATAACATCAGTCGAGTGTTTTAAATAACTTCCTTTTGTGATCTGACATGGTTTCATATCACATAGCTAATGAGGCAAAATCATTTTATAATATTCTATACAGTGATATGTCGATTAGCATTGCATTATAAATATACATTATGCAAATAAAAATACCCGAGATGGCTTGAGATAAACCATTTAGTCACAATCGTATGTTTATTGTCTTCATTCTTCATCAGTTAATACGTCCTATCTGCATTTTATTCAGCTACTGCAGCGATAGCACATGCTTTTGTCCATATTAGGGATTTCCTCCAACGATTTTTGTGAGTTTTCATTTTATGATTTTTTCTCTTATGGTTTTACTCACGAGGGCGCCCTCTGGCTACCAGTGTGAATGAAACAGCTACAGCTACTCACTAGCCTACACCTTATTTTGGGTAAAAATAGGGAAAATAATACTTCTAAGTTTTTCTCCAGTGTAGAGGAGTTTGCTGCCTGTTTGTAGATCTGCACAATTTGGCCAAAAAAAAAAAAGTGTAGTTTTTATATATCAATATGACTACTAATAATTCTGATTATAGTTATAACTAAATAAAACATTAAACAAAGTAATAATTATTGATAATGATTATTATTAATATATTTTACAGAAAACTGCAGCATGACCTGTTAACATGCAGGAGGCCTATAACTATAATTGTTTAGAAAGGTCTAAGGATTTAAGCTATTATAAATGATTATGATTAAAAATCATTAACAGTAATTTCATAATTTTTGTCAGGAAATTTATGCATCCACTGAGAAAGAAAAAACAAACTTAGTGTTCTTTATAATTTCTGGCAAATCAAGAAAAAGTTTATCTGAAAACATTTATAGTTACAGTTCAGATTTTGTGTGCAGATTTTTTGGTTCAGATTTTGGAATTGAAATGAAAGAACGATGGAGAGATTAAATTGAAATTGTAGTAGAAATGGAATCCAAATGGTATGCCTATCTTTATGGAGCCAGAAAAAAAAAGGATGTTCTGACTGCTATACATAGCCTAATATTTATTGCTGTAGTATTAGTATTTGTTTTATAAATGCAATGATGCCCACGATCACAGACAGACTTGTCATATGTTTAAATTGCTATGACAATTTTTACACTAGTGGGGCCTATTTTCATTATCTTGCCTAGGGCCCCACAACCCTATGGGCCGGCACTGGTTATAGGACCTTGATACAGTAAGTGTCATTATAAAGGCAAGTCTAAATCCCTCTGTAGCCTTGTTTTCATCTGCATTAAATTCAGGCTGGCCAGATTAAGGTATTTTGTGATTAGTTCTATTTGTTGTATTTTTCTCACCCGTTTGATTATCAATTGATTACAGTGTCCTTAAAAGGTCTGCATGCCAGAATCACCAACCAACAAAATCCCAAATTAATCCAACCATAATTGTCATCAAAATACCATACCCTGTTATAAAATCCAACTTAAGCTATAGCTTTGCTTAGAATAGTAGTTGGTTCACAGCATGTCACTAGGTGGTGCACGCAGGTAGATTACCATGAAATGGCAACAAACCAGCAACCAGGTCAGAAGTTATATGACCCTAAGTGGTCCAGCAGGTTTTTGGAATATGGTTGGCGGGCCATTGAGCTAATGATCACCTTGCACTAGCTAATGAACAGCTTAGTTCAGCTAGCTCTATTTCAAAATACAATAACTGCTGTATAGGATTTTTTTGCAGACAACTTTCTAATTTGCCTTTCTCATATATTGTGTTTTATGTACAATTTCCCTGTCTCATAAAAAAAAAAAAATAATAATAATAATCAGTAGAAATAAGTAGCTAATATGAGATCAAATTAATGCAATACCCTTTATCTATCAATTGCACCATTGTTTTTATTTTATCTAGTTTATTTATCTAATGATCTAATTTCCATTTTTTGATTGAGCCTTATTTTCTTATTTAAAAGTTTCTCTGTTTTCTACTGTCTGTGAAATTTCTGATGTGGTTTAAACCCATTGTAACATCTGGTAATAGTTATGTAACACTAACTGGTGCAACATGTTGTAATATAATACTTCCATGGGTGAAATTCCCAAGTTGCTGCTGTGTAATATTTCTCTCCCCCACACAGGCACTGGCAAATCCAAATTTTTTTCCATTTTTTATTTATTTTATTTTTTTTCATTTGTGTAACCTATTTTCATTGTTTTTCCAAGTAGTTATCATTTGATGTCTGGCCAGAACAACTGAGAATACACTGATTGCATGGATAGTCCCTCCGCTGTGACCCAGAGGTTATGTGCTTCGCTCAAGGGCACAATGGTGATAAAACAGGAATGTGATCTTAACTCACCAGTTTCTAGGACGACCACATTGGGATTGAAACTTGCATTCCTTGTGCTGGCAGCCATGGTACTTAACTACTAGACTGCCTAAACTTTTCTTAAAGGGCTCACATACTTTATTTATTTATTTATTTATTTATTTATTTTTTAATAATTGTTAATTTCCCCCTGAAGTCCACTTATAATGGTAGTCTAGTTCTAATTTTTGTTCGCATTAAGTTTTTTATGTGCCAGATTAGTTCTTAACTCTCTCAAATGAAAGTACACTAAAAGTTTGGGCTTGGTAAGATTTTTTTTTTAATTTTTTTTTTATGCTCACCAAGACTGCATTTATTTGAAAAAATCCAGTAACAATTAGTAATATTGTGAAATATTATTTAAATTTAAAATAACTGATTTCTATCGGAACATATTGTAAAAAGGAATTTATTCTGCCTAGATTTTCAGCATCATTACCCAAGTTTTCAGTGTCACATGATCCTTCAGAAGTCATTTGCTGCTCAAGAAACATTTATTATTATTATCAATGTTGAAAAACACTGTGCTGCTTTTTTGTTTGTGTGTGTGTGTATGTGTGCGTGTGTGTGCGGAAACTGTGATACATTTTGTAACATCATAAATGTCTTACTGTCACTTTTGATGGATCCCTTGGTGAATAAAAGTATTATAATTTATTTATTTATTTATTTAAAGTAGGAAGGGCCCTGTGTACCACATAGGTACTATATTCTCAATCAGTTAATAAAAGACAATAAAAATGGTGAGCAGTGAATAAATATTAGCATTTTGCTTATGAACATCTGTAGCCATAAGGAAAGCACCACAAATAACGTTGCACACAGCTTCTGGTTTCTACTTGTGGTAGGAGGCCTATTATCACTAACTGATTGCAGATATTTCTCACAGCTGGGCTGTTTTTAATGAAGGACTGGTTTAGTGGTCTGATGCAATATTGTTTTACCGCATGTGGCCTACATTAATTGGATAAAACATCTGGGAAATGACATTTCATTTTTAGATTTACATATGCTGTGAACTATCACCTTAAGTAAAGAGAAAGTGCTCACTACTTCAGTAGTGAGCACACTGTGTTGTTAAAATTGTTCCAGTTTACTTTTAAACTGTAACACATTTCCCAGAACGCACCATAAACCCCAGTGAGCATTAGGTGCTTGCTATATTCACTGTCATTATGTTTTCTTTAGTCGTTATAAATGAAGAACGAGGGCATATTTCATTATGCCGCTGTACTTTTTAAACAGCTATAATGAAGAGCACAAGAAATAAATCAAATGACACCAGAAGGATATTAGACATTGCCTGTGTTACACAGTGAAGCTTTTGATAAATACCAGCTACATTTTAATGCGTGACCTTATAATTGTGTCACATCGGTAACTGAGTCATCACTTTCCAAATGTTTTGTGAATCAAGACCTTTGTTAGTGCCCAATTCATGTTTACAATATACAAGGGAGAAGAATGAGACAGCCTAAAATACTAGTATACTATTTTCATTTTCAATTTTCCAGAACATGTCCTGGTTGCTAAATTGCCCAAAATGTCTGTGTTTTGGCTTTGTTTTTATATTTGCTGAAGGTTATAACTGAAAAATAGTTTGACCAACAGCGTGCAGGCATTGTACATAATCGAACAATCATGGTGTGTGAGAAGGTGGGATTTACAGAAAACTGTCAAAGCAATACAAATATGTGTACATATAATATATGAGGAATGTATAAATGTCAATAGGTAAACAACGCCACAAACCAGACATTTTAGGCAACTTAGAAATCACTAACTTACCATACTGACCACTATTTATTACAAATATGCAATATTTGGTCAATCCTACATTTCTGTCATATGACCTTACTATATTGCATATTTAATTTAACAAGTGCCATTATCTCAGAAATACTGTATGGTTATTTAAAGCTTCAGTCAGTAAGTTTTGCCTCTTTGTCGCCATCTCTGTTTGAAAACCTAAAATTGCAGTTACTTGCAGAATTATCTTCCGTGCGTGGGGTTGTGGACCGGCACGGCTCCAGCGCGGATTAATCTAATGTTTTGAGGTGAATGTGTAGCTGTCAGTCACTGCACCGGTGTGGATGTTTACTGCAGGGGCGAGGCCAGAAATGTTTAAGTGCGTGGGCCTACATAAAACTAGGTGCGCCAAGTGTAGTGTAGCCTATAAAAACTGCATATAAAATTCCCCAACAGAAAATACAGCACAATGGATCAATACACATACTTATAAAGCATTGATTAAAGCAATAAGCCCCATGAAGCTGTGGTTTATTGCTTTTATAAAATGGTTATTACATATACTTAGTAAGGTTTCACAAAATAAAACAGAGCAAATAAGTGCAATGATATTAATAAAAACAGTATTCTTCCACCAAACAATGTAGTTCCTCAGAAACAGTTGTGGTTGGAACCTATGGTTGGAACAAAGTGGTTGCCAAGCAACACACGAAGTAAACAAAGGTGTAGGTTTGTAGTGTAGTTTACAACAGCTTCAAACACGGCTCAACCAATCAGAATCAAGGACCGGAACTATCCGTTTGATAATTAAAGTATAGTATCTCTTAACTTTCGTACCTGAGCTAACACAGATAACAGTGAACAGATGTATTTGTACTAACATTATCAAACATAATTAATATTGTAACAAATGTTTTGCTCACTTTTAATGTTATTTGATGGATTAACTAACATTTACTAAATGAAGTTTACTGTAAAGCATTACCTCCGTCTGAGACAACGGGGCTGCAGATGATCTCGTAATCAGGTGTCTCTGTCAGTTCGCGTTCAAAGGAGAGTAAATGTGCCAGCTGCAAATATGCGGTTTGTTGTGAAGAAGAGTATCTAGCACAGCGTTGCTTTCCACAAAGAACGCATCTGATTAGAGGAGCGAACACTGTACGCTAATATGACGTTTCAAACACGCTATGCTCAGAGGTTTCCGATCGGTAAATCCATCACCCGCAGGTGGTCTGGCTTCATTTGTAGGTGGTCCGGATTCATTGCTAAGACTTAAGTTTCATTTGAGTTATCCAAAATAACTGTACTTCACAATCACAGATTCTAGCCTGCGTCTTGGAATATAAGACCCAAATAAGAATTTTCACCGTATATTGCCATCTGAACAAGTAAGTAACAAGTCTGCCACGTTTGTTCTGACCAACTGAGGAAAAAAGCATTACAATAAATCGTACCACCAATGGTGATTAAATCTAACGATCGGTTAGCTCATATCACATCAAACCGTGCAAATTATTATTATTGTTATACTTTATTCTCAAATTATTAATGTTAACAACATCAGCATTGAGTGACTATGAGTATAGTGTGTATTAACGTGTAGATTTCAATTTCTGTACAGTCTAATCTAATTGTCATGCCATTCGAATTTCATATTAAGAAATTCTTCTAACCCAAAAAGCAAACTATGCTCCCTTCAAACTGGGTTTCTTTAAAATACAAATCTTGTGTAATCCCAGGCTATCTGTAATCAGCAAGGCCGGATTTACCTCTTATCGTGACATAGGCAAAACAATTTATTGGGCCCCCCTTCCTTATTAATAGGCCTATATAATATTACCACCCCAGCAAACAAAAATATTTCGTAATCAGTGGAAACCGTCAGTGTTTTCTATCGCAATAAGCGCTTGCGTTCAGTCAATAAAAATCAAATGACAGTTCCATTAATAGGCAGCGTCGTGGCCACATTACCACTTCGGGAGTGCATTATTTCTCTAATAATTTTAACGGCCTGGAGTCACATCCACACCTCAAGACATTGTTCAGATTAATTATATTAAGACATTTGTCATGTTTCTGTCCTGAAATCTTGTGTGTGTTGAGCTAATTTCTTGCGCACCTCTTAAACCTTGCATTGCAAATTTCAAAACGTCATTTTAGAGCTAACAACAGAGACTTGGGCCATGGATATACAGGCTAATGCAGTTATTAATGCAGTTTAACGTAGTTATTAGAGAGAGGGAGAGAGAGATTAAGCTGTCTGTGCGTCTCTCAGCAGTGTTCAGCGTCTCTACATAATAACGAATCTTTAAGTTGAACTGCTTCAAGAACCTCGCTACTGAGAAATGTCATGTAGCTTTTCAGCTGCGGAACTATTTTACTGATAAATTCGCGGGGCAGCGCTGACAACAAGTTTCTGTCTGCATCTCTGCGTGTGTATATTAAGACATTAAGTCTGAGAACGGGAGAAATCGTGATTTCCGTCCATAAAAAAGGTGGAAAACATGGAAACAGTTTGTCATATTTTACCATATTGTTTGCTATATTTATTTGCTCAATGTCTTCAGGTGTTTTGGATATTTTACTCGTGTAGATAGCCCATAGTAGGCTATAACAAAAAAATATTAGCCTATATATCTTCATTGTGTTTGGGCCCCCCTGGAAGAGCGAGCATAGGCACGTGCCTAGAATCCCTATGCATAAATCCAGCCCTGGTAATCAGAAACACATTTAAAACTGGAATATAATTTAATTTCATTCACATGTGTTTCATAAACACATAATCCTTTCTGGATTACAATCTGCCATCAAAATGATACATTTAATTATTCTAGCTGCTGTGCGAAAAGGCTAAACAATCTGCAGGATCCTCATGTGCAATAGCCTAGTAGCCGGGACAACTTCTTTATGTTTATAGACGTGACATAATGACGCAGTGCCATGCTCGAATTTCCCGCGAAAACCTACCCGTACCACTCAAATTAGAAAACATTATTATAAGCTAACCATTGTGAATCGGGCTAAAGTAAAGTGATAGTTTTTAACACTGGCTGGTTATCTACTTTCTCAAATATTAATTTCGGATAATTTTTGACCAAAAAAAGTTATGGACTGCAGCATTATATATCAGAATTTTTGACATGCCGCTAAAATAATCAAGAAGGTTATTTATGTACTATTATAGTATTTATTAATATTTCAATTAGCATTTATTTTTATATTTAAGTTTTAATTTGAGTAATTCTGCTATGTGTTTTTCCCCATTTTTATTGTTTTTTGTATTTTTAAATACTTATAGCTTTAATTAATGTTTACCCAAAAAGTAAATTTTTAGTTGCCAAGGCAATTTTTTTTTAATTTTAAAGTTTTTCATTTAACATTTATATTTTGTGTGCTTTTTTTAATGTCGTCTTTTTTTTTAATTAGACTGAAAAATTATTTTCCTAAATAAAAGAAATTGTTCATAAAACAGATTATTGGAGTATGTTTTACAAGAAAATAGTTCAGAATTTTGTTTAATTCAGTGTGTTACTTAAGGTTTCTTTGTAGCCTAGTTAATTGGCCATTTCCGAGTGAAAATTGTTTCTACACCATTTTTCAGTGCCATTTTAGATTTAGTTTTAGTTAACAGTAATAACTTTGGTCCTTAATAAAAAAAAGTGCGGTTTCTCTTATTTAAAAGAAAAAAAAATCCCTTATGTAAATATGAAGAATTCAGATGCAAAGGCCTCTAAGTGCCGTCTAATAATTTTCTTCTAAAATGAGCAATTTTCTTAGGCTCCTATGTTTATGTTTAGTTATTTAAATTTAATAGCAATGAAAAGAACCTATTCATTGCCATTAATGTGAAATTACTGAACATACACATAGGAGCCTGATAAAAATGCATTTTTGATGAAAAAATTCTTCATTTTTGAAGAAAATTATTAGACGGCACTTAGAGGCTTTTGCATCTGAACTCTTCATATATAAATATTCAGAATGAATGTCGTTAAACAGCTAGAGTCACTGCGATTTTTTTTTTTAGTTATGTGCTGTCTCTTTTATGAGGCTCGTAGCAGTATAATGTCCACCTGGTGGTGCTGTCTCCTTTTTTTCCTCCGTTCGTCCTCCACCAGCCTCTGCATTTCCATTCCTCTCTCTGCATGTGCAACTTCTCCAGTGTATCGCACCTTATTCGCGCTTTCTTTCCCAGCCACTGCGTCAGCTCTTTAGACACAACAGAGGTCAAAGGCTGAGTAAACACGATTGAAGAGCAGAACTAATGGCTCGCAGGCACTGCGCCTTCATGTATTTTCCCCCTCCTTTTACCTCACAGACAGTACATTGTATTTGCATTATTCCCGTCGTTCTGTCTCCCTCTCTCTTCAGCTCGCAGTCTCGGCAGTCAGAGGTTAAACCGAGCATTAGCCGTCAGCGAATGGCCCGTTTTTAATCGCTGATTGCACATCATTGCTATCAACATTTAATCATGGCCCCAGTCGCATCCCCGCACGCCCACAGCTGACTTAACAGGCTCTGACACGGAACAGTCGCCACACTCAGCTTGCATCTCATCAGGGACAGAGCCTTGAGATCCAACTCATTAAGGAAAGGGCTAACGAATGCGGGGTGACAGGTGCTTAAGGAGGCTACGTCGTTTAAAAAAAGTCGCAAGTCGCGAACCGAGCTGGAACTGCCTCATTACGACGCCGGTGCGGTACGCGAGCGCTTGAGAGGATAAATTAGCGATGCATTCATTGTGTTCTCGTGAAAGCGATGTCAAGTCGTCGCGCGCAAGTGTTGAGGCCAGTTGGGTTTCAATTACAGAGAATGCTATGAAGAGTTAATGGGTATTAACACAGAGTACGTGCTGCTAATGAATCAGGCAGCCTTTTGATGGGCAACAAATGGCAAACAGTGTCTGACTCAAGCAGCCTACAATCGCCTGCTTCTTCGGGGCGTCGTGAGGCATACAAATGATCCGAACGGCAGAACGCAATAGTTGATGTCTTTGCAATGGAATTAACATATTAATCAAAGACAACAGGGGACTAGCTCTCATTGAGGTAATTGCATTCTCTATGGTGAATGGTTTTAAATTTCATTAAGCTACCTGGCCTGGGTCTTTCTTGTGATGATCAAAAGTTGGGCTGTTGGAAAGACCCAGGCAATTTTCCTCGAGAACTCGCACATACTGTAACTACAGTCTTCCTGATATCTTACAAATGGGCCAAAACACTAGGCTGCCACTTCATGATATAAAATTATTTTAAAAAAGTATTACAAAAGTGATTGCAAATTACAAATACTGTTACTAATAATATATGATTTTCATATTTCATATATTTTTATATATGTTGTTTCATTTTTAAGTTTTGCAATCACTCCTAATTCTTTTGCCACAATTATTTTAATTGGAAAAAAGGATATTAAATGAATGTATATTTGATAAATGGTGCATGATTGCTGTACTGTAGGTTAAAAAGATGTTAAAATAAAACAATGCACATATATACACTGTATGTATATATATATTTTTTATACAATTTATACATATTTTTAATACATTTTAATTTTTAAAACGTTTTGTCATCCTCTTTATTTCTTTTATTTAATCATATTTCTTTTATATGTAGCACTTCTATCATTTTATCGTTATATAATTTTTTATTTTTATACATTGATTTTTTTTATTTTTTTTTTAAGTGTTGTGGTCACCCCTATAATTATATTCATTATATTCTAATTATAATATATATATATATATATATGGGCTAGTGAATAAGTGGATTTTAAATAAATATATTCCAATAATATTTGTGTCTGATTATTAGGTTAAAAATGGTGTTGGTATAAAAGAATGCAGAAATCGCATGGTTTGGTCCAGTGAAGTCACGCCTTGTACAGATCATTTGCTTTTAACTGAAAATTTGCTCTCTGGAAATGTCACTCAAAACGGGTTTGCCTTTTTCCCTGTGAAACACAAAAGGAGTTATTATCAAAATGTCAAAGTTGTTTTCCATACAATGGAAATGCATGGTGATCACTAGCAGTGAAGTTCAGCTCCAATTTTTCTTTATTTAAACAACAACAAAAACTCCCAAGTAATATCCTTGCTTTAATATTTCAGAATACTTTTTATCCATTTTATGGTACAAATTATTTTAGCTGTCAGGTATAATGACTTTAAACCTAAAGTCTAAATGGGTCCATATAATTACCGATTTAAACTCTTTTTAAGTTAAGAGCAGCCTTAGGCAAAATACCTCAATGAAATAATGTTCATTGCCTGTTTTAAATATTCAAGTCATTCAGTTTTTATTTATTACTTGTGTTACGATTGCCTCCAACCTCACAGCCATGAAAAGATCTTACATAGCAGCAAAAGTATTACCATCTGTCATTTGTTAACTTTTATCCGACAACTTTTGCACAGATACGTAAAGTGTACATTCAAAGGCATCAAAGCTTTTGAGCGCAAATAATCATTTGCAGGGAGTTTGATTGACAGGCTATCTGACCAATCAGAACGCCGAATCCGCTATTATGTCAGAAAACAAACCACACAGGAGTGTTAATAGATTAATGTCGGTGGACTTAAAATTGAAAAATGGTGTGTACTGATGTATTTTCGCGGTTGAAACAACATATCTTCTGATGTTCAGTCATGTATATTCCGTGCTATAAATAGCAGTAAAGATGAAGAGAGGATCGGTTCACGTGCCGCTTGGACTGAAGCCTTACATCACGACACATGGAAGAGACACAAAACGTCTCAGGTTATGCATGTAACCATGGTTCCCCAAGAGGGAACGAGACGCTGCTCCCCCTAGGGGGCACTATGGGGAATGCAGTCTATATGACTGGTGTCTGAAGCACGTGTGAAACAACGCCAATCTATTGGCCCACATGGCCCATGACATCATAGGCAGGGTGCCCGGAAGTATAAGAGGGCACCTGCTGAATACGTCATCCACTTAGATGTCTGAAGGAGATGTAGACAGGCAGGCCGAAGGCATGGCAAGGGGGCACAGCGTCTCGTTCCCTCTCAGGGAACCATGGTTACATGCGTAACCTGAGACGTTCCCCTTCTAGGGAACGCCACGCTGCGCCCCCTAGGGGGCACTATGGGGAACGAAATCCAACCACGCCGTGCCGAGGTGCATGCCTGTCCTGATGGGAGAGCACCAAGGAAGCGACATACATACACCTAAGCCTAGCCTTAGAAAGGGGCCATGCCACTGATGCCACAGGCCGCTCACACAAGTTGACAGAAATGGGGGAACCTGAATAGATCAAGTGGAACATCCCACCCAAGTTAAGACCACAGCTATCCTCAGATAGCTATGCTATGTGAGCAGAACTAGCCTGGATACACAAGACCACTGAAGAGTCTAACTAGAAAGCCTCAGAGGAGCTCAAGAGATCGCTACTTAAATCCCAGGTAAAGAGAGTAGCTACTGAGCTAGAACACAGCTATCCTCAGATCAGATCAGGTCTTATGAAGGCTTGTGGACCAGAATAACATAGCTGATATAGCCTTCCTACAGAGCTGCCTAGACCACAGAGAGTGGGCCATCTATTTACAACCCTAGCAGGGGAGATAGCATTGTATAGGCAAAGGCTCAAAGACACCGCTACTTAAAGACCCTAAGAAGGGGAGCAGTCACTGAGCTAGCACATAAATATCCTCAGATAGCTATGTTCCTAGGAAGGGCTACCGGAAGGTGGACTGACTGAAACTACCCAGACCACAGAGAGTGGGTCATCTACTTACAACCCTAGCAGGGGAGATAGCATTGTATAGGCAAAGGCTCAAGGACACCGCTACTTAAAGACCCTAAGAAGGGGAGCAGTCACTGAGCTAGCACATAGATATCCTCAGATAGCTATGTTCCTAGGAAGGGCTACCGGAAGGGGAACTGACTGAAACTACCCAGACCACAAAGAGTGGGCTGTCTACTTACGACCCAAGAGGTGAGACAGCATTGTGTAGGTAAGGGCTCAAGAGACAGCTACTTAAAACCCTAAACAGGGGAACAATCACTGAGCTAGCACATAGCTATCCTCAGATAGCTAGGCTCTAGGAAAGGGGACCACTCTATAAGAGGGCTCACTGCAACTGCAGTAGAAGGCAGCTAACCACAGATAGCTGTATTCAGGTAAGCCCGTCCTGCCATAACAATGGCTGGAATATAATCACCTACAGATGGCTATACCAATGAGGACCCCTGTTTAGGGTTTTAAGTGTATGTATTTCTTACTGCGTGTAAACATGCGTGAGAGTGTCATGGCTAACTAAGGGGGCGGGTCTTTGTGAAGGGTGAATTAAATAGATACTTTTACCCCCAGTTTCACAGACAAGGCTTATGCCTAGTCCTAGACTAAAATGCAAGTCTGGGATGTTTCAGCTGAAATAAACTTGCACTGACTGATCTTAAAATATATCAGTGCCTTTGTTTTGTCTCAAGATGCACCCCAGTAATGTTTTTTTTTTTTTTTTCTAAGCATGTTTATAAAAATTACTTAACTGACCTAATTGAACTATGGCCTAATCCTGGCTTAGTCTAAGCCCTGTCTGTGAAACCGGGCCCAAAATTCGTTCAAAGTCACATATATTTTCTGAGAACATCCCGAGCTTTTACTTTAGTTTGTTTGTGACTAAAAAAAAGTGTATTACATTATGTATGATTTATAATGCACAGTCTACCGGACATATTAACAGAATGAGAGGCTCTAAAATCATCTAAATTTGTATTTACCTAAAGTCCTGCTCTTAAAGTTTAGACAGCAGGATGATGTTTGTCTTCAGAGTCTGACATTTTCACAGTTCAGGAGTTAAACCAGATCTTGTGAAGGTCTCTCAGATGGTAAATCAATAAGCGGATGCCAAACACTTTTTTTGGCATTTGGTAATATCCCACAAACCGCAGTATATTACACTGGGATTTCAGAACAATAATAGCTCTATGATATAGAAGACGCATCACAACATGAGATTTGGCTTATAGTTTATTAGACATCACAATGAACCATAAACATAGAACAAGTTGCTTATGCATATAAAATAATCCCAGTCGGTAAAGAAATTAGATGCAAAAATGAACATTTGAAATAAAAAGAGTCACAATTCTCCCCTTTGGGCAGTCTATACAGTCGATGATTTCCTCAGGCAAAACAAATCTGTCAGTAAAATGACTCAAAACAAAGTAACAAAGGCACATCTGGCTTGACGATGACAGGGCAGCGCGCAAGCGAACACGTGGCAGATGACTTTGAAACTGTCTCTGATATGATTTGTGATAATGAAGTATAGACATATGGCAAATAAAGTGTGTTTGTTTTGCTGGAGAGTACATTTGATGAATGACAAGAGTTGTTCAGTAACCAAAGACTAATTTTAGAGGGCCTCTATTTTGTTAAAGAGATCGTTCATTGGAAAATGGAAATTCTGCCTTCATTTATTCGCCCTTATGTTGTACTAGACATGCATGAATGATTTCTTCTGATGTTTTGGACTGCACTGGCTTTTCATTGTATGGACAAAAACAGCTGAAACTTTCAAAATATCATCTTTTTATATTTTACAGAAGAAAAATGGCAAGTTTGAACATCACAAGGGTGAGTAAAAGATGACAGAAATGTCATTTTTGGCTAAACAATCCATTTAACGTTCCAGACTCCTTTGATTGTCTTTAAAAATTCAAAATGGCATTAAAACTTTAATATTATTTAAAACTATACATAATGCATACAGTATGTAATGTGTATATAAGACAGAAACATTTGAAAATCATTAGAAAATACTGAAACTTAAATAAAACATTTAAAAAAATGAAATCACAGTTTAAAACACAAAAACCCTTATGGTTGAATGTATAACATACAGTGATTGTCTAATACTGCACCATTTTAGCGAATGACGGTTGCGTGAAGACGGCCCGTTTGCATGTGAGAACATAAGCGAACCCCAAATCTCATGCAGCATGCAGACGTACATTCCCTTTATCAGAAACAGTGACGAGACCACAACTCAGCTAAACCGAGACGACAGGTGAAAGATTGTCGTGTCATGTCGAGAATAAACGTTTTGCGAGAATCTGTAATTTTCTGCAATGTCCAACAGGCCAGAAGATCAGGCGGTGAATGTGATCGATGGTTAATCAAGAACGAGGAGGGCTTGTTAATTCATCTAGGTGAACTGTACCGTCCATCCATCGATCAGTCTGTGTTTGTCATGGTGCCTGCACACCTATTCATCCATTTGCCCATCTAAAGATCCTGCATTTTATGTGCTTTGTGAATGTGCAGGCTTCCGCTCCAGGTGACCATTAAAAAAGCTGTTCGTTCGTTCTGTTTATCACTTCTGTAACCTGTTGGCGAGTCTTTAGTTCATTGCATCACTATGGTTTTGAAATGAGTTCTTTGGCACAATTACAACAATGTATTCAGACACTATGACACGATGATCTATCGACAGCTTTAAGTGGATGTGCAAAGATTACATTCAAGAGTGAAAGACATGAACAGTGATGGAATTAGTTGCCATGCCATCCAAGAACCAGCGAAAAGGCCAGTGAAAAAAAGAAAAAGACGACCATTTCATAAACTACTCCTGTTTCTCATCTGTCTCTTAAAGGAACAGCTCATCCAAAAATAAACTCACTCTTATGTCTTTCAAATGTCATATGACTTTCTTTGTCCGTGGAACACAAAAGCACGTTTATAGCTGTTCTTTTCCATACAGTGAAAGTAAACAGTGACAAAACCAGCAGGATTTTCAGTGAATATTTATTACAGTTCAGTCTGTCAGTAAAGAATGAACATCCTTCAAAACATCTCCTTTTGTATTCCACAAACTAAATCATTTGGATTTGGAACAATATAAATGAGTTTTGAGTGAACTGTTCTTTTAAGAAGGAGGTGTGAATTTTCTCCAGTTCTTACAGTCAAAACTAACACTTCTTTTCGAGAAAAACTATAGGAATAAGAGAGCAATAATGATAATGTTTGGCTAAACAGACATGACTGAAGCGCTGTGGCCAAGAAGAAATCAGTGATACACAGTGCATTTGAATATTATTAAAGACCACGTAGAATCAAAATCAGATTTTTCTGGCTTTCAATTCATCCCTGTTGACTTTGAAACTAATATATACATTAGCGGCTAAAAGTTTGGAGTAATTATGATTATTAAAATATTTTTGACAAATCTCTTATCTTCAGCAAGGCTCCATTTATTTTAATTTTTTATCAAAAATACAGTGAAAATAGGAATACTGTGAAATATTATTACAATGTCAAATAACTGTTTCCGGTTGTAATATATTTTAAAATGTAATTTATTCCTGTGATGTAAGGCTGAATTTTCAGCATCATTACTACAGTCTTCAGTGTCACGATGCTGATTTGCTGCTTAATTATTATTGGTGCTCAATTATTAATAACAGTTCTTATTATAATAAATGTTGAAAAAAGTATTTGCTGCTTAATAGTTTTGTGGAAACCATCATACATTTTTTTCAGGATTATTTAATAAATAGAAAGTTCACTGAATAGCATTTATTTGAAATACATACTTTTTTGTAACATTTTTAAATCTTTAGAATGGTAATTTATTACAGTTTCTGTAAAAAAAAAAAAAAAATAAAAAAAAATATATATTTTTTTTTAGCATAGAATGTTTTCTAAAGGATCATGTGACACTAAAGACTGGAGTAATGATGCTGAAAATTCAGTTTTGCGTCACAGGAATAAATGACATGTTAGTCTATATTAAAATAGGAAACTTACTTTAAATTGTAATAATATTCCACAATATTACTGGTTTACTGCACTAAAAAGTTTTGAATGAGAATGTCCTGCCCACAATAAAACCAGCCTGGACTAGTAACAATTCATGTAATGTAACTAAAGCCCACTGACTATTTTAAAATGGACTTGATCTTATGTTTTTGACCTTCTAAAATGAAGTTTCAATAGGAAATATGTCAATACAGAAGAAAACTGCATGTTGAGAGATTTCACAAGGTCTTTTAACATGAACGTTTAGCATCAGAAGGCAGAAAATGAAACTCTTGCCAAACATCCTATCCTCTTCAACATCTCTATATGCATATTGTGCTTTTCATGGCCAGAAAATAGGGGAGCGAGGAAAGGTTGCGACAGGTGCCCACTGTTTTTAGGAAAGCAACCAATCATGCCATGCAGATTATACAGTAACAAAATCCACACGAATCAATAAGTAAAACATCAGCATAAGACTTTAGTAATACCCGTTAAAAGAAAGTTTCAGAAAGTGTACACGTTTTCATTTTGCACCCCACTGGAATTTTTGGATTTCTTTGCATTTTTCCTTTTTTGTTTTGTTTTATATATATTTTAACGCATATTAGACTGGCTATATATATTATTTCCTTATATTATTTACAGAACTTATTTGGTACTTTTCAAAAACAATGAACACACCAAACAACCAAAGAAACAAAAATAAGAAAATAATGCATACATCTGTTTTTAGGTGATATAATCGATCAAAATGACATCAAATATAAAATATAAAAATACATTTTTGCTGTATGTAAAATACATTGCATATACCACAAGACTTTTTCCCTCATCACAGAAGTTAACTCACGAAACCGACGAAAGCTAAAGCTTAAAAGAGCACTACACCGAGATCGCAAAATAAAAAATACAGATCATAAAACATAAGCAACATTTGACAGTATATGCAGTGTATTTTAAAATACTGAAAGCAAATTCTTATATTTAGACCTTTCAGGAAAATTAAATGTTTTCTGACTGTGTTTGCTGTGTATGTTTTTCACGTAATCAGGATTAAAATATATGTAACATGGTAGCCTAAAAGTGAATAATGACCAGTTCTCATGGTTTTGTTTTACCATTAATTGCTAATCAAAGTTTGCTTGATTAAAGTACTAAGAACTTCTTGTCATACATTATCAAATGTCCAAAATCCGATCTGGTCCAAAAGGTATAAATGTTTTATGGACCATCCACAAAACCATGAGAATAGGTTAAAAGGTCAGTTAGCCACGTGTGAAAGAAATGTCACAGGCTGTGTGATTTTGAATGTGTTTGTGCCCGAGCCGTGGACTATAGCCGGCTGTGCTGTAACGGGCGTCCGCAGCTGGGCAGGACGGTGGCAGTGCAAACCGCAGGCACAGCCTACGTCTTTAGACCAACATGGCCTTGGACACAAAACTTTCTTCACGGGCTACGTTAGCGTAGTTAGGTTCGACGTCATTCTGGTCAGCTGGTTCGTACGGTGGAAGGGTCTCGTCGGTCGTGTCGTCCTTTTCGGGAGGGTGTCCTGAGCCGTCCCAGACAGTGGGGGTACCGCCGTTAGCCGGAGGGCCGGTGTTGTCATCATCTAGATCCTGAAGCACACACAAATCAAAGCATGATTTGAGCTCAATTAAATTCAGAGACCTGTGAGTGTAGATTTTAGGAAAAAATTTCAGTATGAATTACCAATAAATGTGCACATATGTATTTCTATATCTTAATTTGTAAATAAATAAATAAATAGTGTATATAATATAAAACATTATTATAACATAATATATTTTTTATTAAAATAAAAATTGATAAAAACTATGGATAATTCATATTTATGAATAAATAAAAAACATTTTAATATTAAACAATGTTACAAGATTCTTATAGAATAAGCGAGTATATATCGTTAATAATATTATAAGATTATTATAAATAAATACAAATACATTTTGCATGAGTTCAAATCTAATCAAATACATAATTCATATTTATAAATACTAAAATATATATTAGTAATATTTAATAATAATAATAATAAATAGTTTTTTAAACAGTTTTTTTTTTATAAATAAATGTTGAATTATTTGGAATCCGTAAAGTTTAAAGTATGATACATAATTCATATTTATAAATACAAATAATAAAATATATTTTAATATTATATAAAAACATTAAAGGGGGTCATATGACGTGATTTCATGTTTTCCTTTGTCTTTGGTGCTACAAGCTGTAAATCATTGTGACTTTATAAGATCTATAAAGTCACAAGGATTAAAGTCTCAAACCCAAAGAGATATTCTTTCTAAAAGTTAAGACTCATCCACGCCTTCCTAAAATGCCTCATTTAAACACGCCCCCACAAATCTACGTCACTGTGTTGGACGATTTGCATAACACCGCCCAAATGTAAACGCAAAGAAAGAAGGTGTAACTTTTATTCTCGCCATGTCGTGGAGACGCAGTGCGTTTCCAAATATGGTATAAATATGGCGTAACATTTCAGTCACATGCTTCAGGTATTCGGCCAATCACAACGCACTGGATAGCTGGCCAATCAGAGCACGCTGCGCTTTTCAGAGCGATGAGCTTTGTAAAAATCAACGTTGCATTACACAAAATAATGTTCTTTTAGCAACGTCATATGACCTCTTTAATGTAATAATATTAAACTTAATGTTATACATAATTCATACATAATAAATAAATATATGTTTAATAATATTAAAATATAAGATTCATATTTATAAATAAATAATGTTGCATTTGTTCAAATCTGTACAGTGTAAAGTTATTTAAATGCATAATACTTAGAAAATAAGGATAATGAATGAACGAATTAAAACCAATGAATCACATTTCCCATAAATTAATTTCAGACAGCTCCTCTGATCATAACAGCAGTGATGTAGTTTTGTCACGACACACACGTCCAGTTCAGACACATGTAACAAGCTGCACGTACACACATTCACAATTCATTACAATCACTGAGGTGCTACTAATGCTAATTTAATAGTTCCTCAATCGGTCATTAAGCATCAGTATAATAGCTGAAGAACAGAAGCGCGCATTCTTATTTATTAGAGTTAATTGATACCGAATGAAGATTCAGCAGATAAAACGGTTTGATAGAACACTTCACCTCCTGACTCACAGTGAGCCCAAATTTAATTTAAAAGTGCTAATATAGTGTGATGTTTATCTCGTGTGTGTGTGTGTGTGATGAAGTGATGAAGCAAAAGTTGGTTTCTAATTATGTGAGGCGAATGTTCTTTTTTATTTCTCAGTTATAGGGTGATGCCAGTTTCAGCCCCGGTCATTTAACCTTTTTATATAGGTCTGGACAAAGAAAGGGCTTTATTTTTCTTAGTGATGGTCTTACAAAGAAGGTAATTTCAATTTCACCGATCTAATAGATCTAATAGTCATTCCAGCGAATTTCCCAGCCTTTAGTTGGGCTATCAGGGATGTGTGCTATTCAGAATGGAAATGATTTACCTGTAAAATTCTTGAATGTAACTTGTGAGGGAATTTTAAATTTTTTAGTAATACATTTAATTTTTCAGTATGAATTACCCATAAATATGTGATCATACTATATAGGATTTCTAAATAAATAAAAGTTTGTAGATTTTTATGTAATGAAAACTATATTAATATGACCCTATTAAAATAAAAACATTTTATCATTCATATTTATAAATAAATTTATAATATTATAAGGGAATATTATACTTAACATTTATAAATAAAACTATAATACAACATTTTAATATTAAATCTCATAATTCTTATTTATAAATAAATATAATAAAATATGAAAAAATATTATACACAATTCATATTTATGAATATATAAAAACAATAAAACATTTAATAATATTAAATATGACTATTTATAAATAACGATCAATAACAGAAATACTTCATTAAGTAAATTTAACAATATTAAAACATTATATTAAACATAATTCATATGATAAATAATACGGAACTTTTATTGTGTGGACCATGTTACAAATACACTATTTCCAGCACAGTATAGAAAATTAAGTCTGTATATATATGTGAATAAATATATTACTGATATGATTACATATCAGGGAAACAATAATCATGATTAATGACATGAATGATGCACACAAAGCACACGATTATTCCTCTTTTGTGTGCCTGTGTGTAATTTTATTGAAATGAAATAAAATCACTAAATTCTTCCTGTCATTCCAGAACAACTTCCTTTTGGGGTGTGGCCAACTCAATTTAAATTCACAAATTAAACAGAGCCAATTCTTAAATGCTGATAATGCCTGCTGCTGCAGGCTAAATCACCTAAAACAATAAATGCAGGTACTGTTTGAAAGCCCAAACAGAGTCCCCTGGGGATTTGATCACAAAGGTACGTGTCTCAGTCTGGCCTTCATACACAGACCCGCTGTAGTAATTGGCTTTACGGTTATCATAGTTGATGAAATAACCAGCTCATCATATTAATCCACATAAAAGACCCTTTGGCAGTGTTAGCACATGCCTCACATCGCTATGAGTCACTAGCTTTCGCCGTTAGCATACGCATATAAACCGCCTGCTGCAAGACGGGGGTCTTTACTACCCACTGTGATATCAGTACACTGGCATAAATGAGCAATATCACACGAGTAGACTTGAGATATGGCTGTATATCAGCATGGCTGTGATTCGGTCGTAGGCAGTGGTGTAATGGTGTATAATACTTCGTTACAGTACTTAAGTATTTTTTGGGAGTATCTGTACTTTCCTTGAGTTTTTATATTTCAGCCAACTTTTACTCCACTACATTTCCTATTTAAAATGTATACTTTTACTCCGATATATTTCCCCGAAGCATATTCGTTACTTACTACAAAATAGTCAGAAGAACACAGACCGCAAGCAAGCAGGGTTGACGAATCAATGGTCTGGCGTTTGCAAGTTAAACTCCTAAAAACACCTTTGCTCATGTGCAACAAGTGCGCGCACAACCGCAGATGATTTCATTTTCCACTCAAGTCGAGTCTGGGGTGTGCAATACAGCATCGTGTGCGATAATATGGTAAGTGTTGTTGTAATGATGTGCGATCTGACATTTTCAAGTAGACTAAATCACCAAATCACACACAGTCTGCATGCACGTTGATTTGTAATTCTATTAAAATTCAAAATTCCAGGCATTCTAAATTGTAGATGGCAAAAATGCTTCTGTATGCTTTTTATATTTATATAATTTAATACAGTTAACTTCTATATCTATCTGTATCACACAAAGAGTACCGTTTTTCTGCAGATATCATGAACACATTAAATAATCATTTTATACAAGTTCAGTAAAGCAATAAGTGACTTACATTTTAGACATAATATTGCTTGTTTTTGCTCAATTTTGCCAACGAAAAGAGTTCCAAACAAAGATCACAGCACTGTTTTGTGTCTCTGAGCAATGGACGGTGTTTACTTATTGGTATGAATCAGCTTTTTGAACGAATCAGTTGAATAAATGATTCAGTGATTCACTCATTAACACAGTCTATTGCTGCGTCCCAATGTGCCTACTTATACTACGCCCTTAAAGTATGTACTCTTTTGGTGAAGATAAAGTACACACTTTTGAGTGTGTAGTAGAAGAGTAGGCAAGCTTTGGGACATACTATCACGTCACACAACTGCGTCTTTAACGGAGCGCTCTGTCGCACCTGTTACACGCACCCTGTCACTGTAAACTGGCCTGTCAATCATCTTGTCAAAGTTAACATCCTCCACATTTAATTTAATTTAACTTCCTACCATATTGGAGAGAAAAGAAGTAGCTCATTGATCTTCCAATCGCGGGTCTTTCATGCAGAGAACTCTGCTCATATTTTCTATATAATGATGCATTTAAAAGTTAACGACCAAATGGATGTTTATAAAAGTTCACATTGCTGTTGCAGATGAAATATAACACAGATAACAATAAATAAATATATATATTTTTTACCAGGTTAAATGTTGATTATTAGTAACTCAAACCCCTTTTTGTAAACCTCTCTACCTAACCGCCGGTCTCGCATGTCCGCCACGTTTGTAGTTTTAATGCGTTTTATTCGTGTTTGTAGTTCTGGACCAAATCCCTCGCCAAAGCGCAATGGATTGTGGGCAATTTTAGCCATTAGAGTGTGCACGGAGCCACACTTCAAAAATCGACCTAAAATAGTAGACCATCCGGGGACTTTTGGCATACACTTTTCAACATACTATGCTTTGGGACGTACTTATTCTAATCTCACATACCATTTAGGATGAATAGTATGAACATTGGGACGCAGGGAAATGCTTTGTCTCCGAATGAATCAGTCGTTTGAATGAATTGGTTGAATCTCAATGACTCACTCATTAACAGTCACTTGCTGTCACCTACTGGTGGTTTTAATTTCACATTTCAACTTTTTTCATGTTTTAAATTATTTCAAATATCAGTATTCAACGTTTTATGTTAAAAACCAAAAATTAGGCCTATTTATGCATCTGTAACTGCAGTTTAAATGCATCCATGTCCCCTCTGAGATGCAGTGAGTGTTACTACAGTAAATCCATGGTAAATGATGCCGATGTGTAGACTGAAAAGCCTTCTGACTGTCTTGTTGCACAGAGTGTTTCTCTTATTTGGCTTTAAACTAGTTTAAATCACAGAGTCGTTTGTGTTCATCGCTGAATTCAAGCGCTTCACACTGGATCTCACAGCGCTGTTTAGTGCTCGCGTGACTCTCAACAGCGAGTAAATACATCTGCTCTAGTGTGCTGTGCTCGTGCCGCGTGGCACTTTGAACTTTGATCCGAGCGGAGAAACGGTCTGTGTGGCGCGCTTCAAATGAGTCGCTCTGTTTCATTCCACTTATAGCGCATAAACATTATATCGAACATTTATCGAACTCTTCATATCGTTTTATCGAGGAAAATTATATCGCGATAATTATCGTTATCGAATTATCGCCCAGCCCTAGTTGTAGGTAATCACAGTGTGCCAATATACAGCCATATCTCACGTCTACTCGTGTGATATTGCAATTTATACAACAGTTCGATAGCACGAGTGTATAAATACATAAAAAATAACAACGGAGTGTCTTTAAAAGCCCTCTTTTGTGTAGAACTACTTCCTTCCACCACGGATTCATCTAAAGTTGACAGTTTAACAGCTGAGCCCAAGCCTCCGTTACTAATTCCAAAACGTCACTTTAGAACTAGTAACGAAGGAACGTCGAGTTGCTTCATTAAAAGCTGATTGTATTACTGTATTAAAAGCAGTGTATGATGTATAATATTATGATAGAGAGATTAAGCGATCATGATTACCTGCATCTGATACAGCATTCATTCTTCAGATCAATCTCATATTCTCCTGATTCCTGATGACAGCATCTTGTCTTGTTCAAAAAACTTGTTCAAAACTGCGCTTTAGTATTTTTTCAATTTAAAAGTTTTGTCAAGTATTTTCGAAACATTTTGTTATATATATATATATTATATATATATATATATATATTATAAAATCAACTAAAAATGTATGGATAGTTCATTTTGACATCTATGTTTAAAAGGGACCGGATTCAGGAACAGGATTCACAGCTCTTCAAAGTAATGTTTACTCAGCATTGCGCATCAAAGTCTGGGAAGGGGGATCTTCTTACCGTAACAGGCTCGGCAGAGTTGGTTTCGTAGTAGCTTGTCTCATAGTTGCTGAGCAGCTGAGTTTCTGTGATGGTTGTGGTCTTGTCTTGTGGTTTATTCAGCTGTGAGAAACAAACACATGAAATGATGATTTCAACATGCACACTTTAGGAGTTGGTTGTGGATCAGAGGAATATTTCTTGCCGTTAAGGGATTTTTTGTCATTTACTTATCCTTAAGTCATTCCAAAGACTTTTTATCTTCTGCAGAACACAAAAGAAGGTATTTTGATGAACAATGGGAAAAAAAATAACATCAAACCTTCATTGTTTGGGCAAAAACTCTAAAATATCTTATGTATTCCACAGAGGAAAGTCAGCCACACAAGTTTGATGGAGTTGAGTAAATGACAGAAATATCAAGTGTTTGAAATTTCAAAAGTTAGAATCTTGTTCAACTACCAACTTTTTAAAATAAACTAAGTCTTTTCTGCTCACCACGGCTGCATTTATCTGATTAAAAGATACAATAAAAAACAGTAATATTATTAAATTTTAAAATAACAGTTTTCTATTTTAAAATATTATAAAATAATTTATTTCTGTGATGCAAAGCTGAACTTTCAGCATCATTACTCCAGTCTTCAGTGTCACATGATCCTTCAGAAATCATTCTAATATCCTGATTTGATGCTCAAGAAACATTTCTTATTATTATTATTATCAGTGACAAAAACAGTTGTGCAGCTTAATATTTGTGTAAACAGTGATTTTTATTTTTTTTATTAGGATTTTGATTAATAAAACATTCAAAAGAATGATTATTGGAAACATTACAAATGTCTTAACTCTCACTTTTAATCAATTTAATGCATCCTTGCTGATAATTTAAATAAAGGAAAAATCTTTTGGATGGTTATGTATGACCATTTTCAGGAAAAGATAAAAAAAAAAAATCTAATCTAATCAATAAGTTTTTAACTTGTCAAAGGCAGTATTTAGAGTGAACCTCTTACTGCTTATAATCTTACTGCTGCTGCTATTTTCAGCAAACATGAAGAGAGATCTCATAATCACATATTTTAGGGGTGCTGACAGCTGAATTAATCACAGATTTTTAGGGCAGCCGAGATGAAAGATGCCTATGATGTACGCGTTCATTTGCCTGTGCGCGCACACACACAAACATGTATGCACACACAAATTTAGCTCCACCCACACGTTCTACATTAAGCTTCAATCAATAAACATTACCCCCATGTTAACCCTTTCTTTCTTGACTGTGGCCCGAGGGCAGCATTAGGAATTCTCATTCTCTTCGCTCTGTTTGTACTTCACAATAGAAATTTGTTTCAAATGCAGTCCAGTACCAACTGACTGAACAGGAAATAATCATTAACCAGAGAAAAATGCAATGATCCTATTCTGAGCAATACGAATTTCCTCCCCATCCCAGAACTAAGCTTGTTCTTCAAAGGTTTGAATTCAAAGATCTATTTTATGGTGGTTTATGCATATGCGTCTTTTCACCAGCTCTGTTTTAATTGCAGCGTGTAGCCTGGAGAATTGTAAGTAATCTCAACATTGTATAATGAAGAAAGCTCAATACGTCGGAGTTGAAAGAGAATGTCAGATGTGAGGGCTGAGAGGTGACTGATGGAGAAAGGTCCGCTCACCATTTCTGTTGAGCTGCCAGACTTCATCGGAGGAGGCGGCTTGTGTTTCGGGGGGCCTCTGGAAAGGAGATACAACGGTATGTTTAGCTGTAACCGTGGTGCGCATGCATGCTATACCGTGAACGCACCAATTAAGATGCATTGAGAATGAAAGGCACAAAAATAGCTTGGATGTTCCAGCCAGGAGAGAAAGAGAGAGCAGAAAATGGATTTTTGACATGAATGTGTGAATGTGTTTGTGGGTGCGTGTTCACACTCACTCTCCGTTCTCCATGCTCTGGCGGCGTTTGTGGTACATGGCCACAGCAGCGCCGATCAAACACAAGATGATTATGGCGGCAATGATTCCCCCGACAACTGGCCCCGCGCTGCTGGTTGGTGCTGGTAAAGGTTGATCTGAAACAAGCAAGAGACACATACAACCATATTTGTGGGTTTTCTGTTCTCTGAAAGTACAAACCACTTATGTGACCAGATTTATGAGAATGACGACTTGTGAAGAGTTGCATTTACCACCAATGTTTCTTTAGTTTATCTCTCTCTCTCTCTCTCTATCTATCTGTCAGCCAAGTGAGGATTTTAGACCCGATATAACTGAGAAGAATCTGTTATGAGTGTTCATATCCAGGTTGTGTGTTATTCAGAACCGAATTGAGGACTGAAATCAGGAAGTTTTGAATTGTGGTAGCGAACATGAAGAAGAATTAAAATAAACAAAACTTTTTAACTACAAAGCCAAAGTTTCTCAAGACAAACTATGAAAATTAGGATAGATAGATAGATAGATAGATAGATAGATAGATAGATAGATAGATAGATAGATGATGGAATGATAAGTAGAACGATAGATCCATACAACAACAGACAAACTGATAGAATGAACAAACGATATATAGATTTGTTTATCTCATCTGGTTATATTGATTTCAGACATCATCAGAACCACACAGAGAACTTCACAGAACTGTCCACACCCCCAGTGTTTATTTAGCTAATTGAATTTTTCTTCCAGCCACCAATAACACTCTAGTACTCTCAGCCTCATTTAACATTTGATTATGTTTAAATATGCAGATTTTCTCCCATCAAAATCAGCACAGAAAATACAAAAAAATGTGCATATCTGTGCCTGGACTGTTTACAGTGATTATACACAAAGATGTTGAGCGGGTCACACAGATGCTGGTCAGCATCACACGGATCATTTCAGTAGCACGGTTCGATCCGCTTTTCGAGCATTTGGTTTCCCAAACAGCTGGTAACTACATAAAACAGGCTGTGTGACTATGACGAAGGATTACTGTAATAGGTTTATGTTGTTTGACATGCAGAGGCAGCGGATTTTAACATTTCTAAAATAAATACATATAAAATAAAGCGTTCTTGCTCTTATCTCTCACCAATGAGGCAAACGTGCTCCCATGATTCACACACAGGCATTACCAGGTTCACTGAACACCAATGAGGATTTTAGACCCATTCTCACTATATAAAAATATAAAATCTGAATTCTGAGGAGAATCAGATAAAAGTGTTCATAGCAGGGAATGCACTATAGATTACAATTTTTCATCCTGTTTGCTACTACAGTGCAATTCAGGAACTAAATTTGAATTATGGTAGCAAACATAATGAAGAATTGCAGTTCAAATTTGAATATAAGGAAGTACAATAAAATTAATTAAAATTCAAAGTAAATCATAAAACAATTTTTTATCTAGAAAAGCAAAGTTTGTCAAGACAAAGTATATATATTAACTCGACAAAGTCTTGGTTGAAAGTAATATAGGCCTTTAGAATGAAAGATTCAGTGCTGGCATGTGCTGGTAAAGGTTGATTTGAAACAATAAGTAAGAGGCACTAAAAATAATCGTTGTGGGTTTTTTGTTCTCTAAATGTGAGTGACCAGACATATGAGAATGAAAACTTTGGTTTACACTGCAAAACCTATCATGTTTTCCCCACCTGTTCATATTTATTTAAGACATAGTCAGGCCCACACGGAGAACTTCACTGAACTGGCCCATCATGATAGATCAATAGACAGACAGATAGACAGACAGATATCCTCTGTGGAAGGACCCCTCACTTCGAAGAATGCATTACCCATGTTAAACTGTCATTCCAATTCAACTTCCTGTGGAATGTGGCCATTTCAATAAAAATTCCAACTGATGAGTTGAAATTTTGAATTTTGCACAACTCTGGTCTGGATTTAGGTTGGATGACCACATGCCAGATACCAGCTGCACTTCGTTTAAAACCACATTTGAAAGTGGCCCAAATTGGGTGTGGAAAGAGATATTTATCTTTTTTTAAAATTTTTTATTTTTTTCTCTGTTCCAACACCATTGTGATGTCCACCATTAGCGCCCTGGACCAGTAAACCCCTTTGAGAACTAATACACCAACACTCCTTATCTTTGCCTTTGCAGTTAGACATTTAAAGCTGGAGTGATAAGGTTCTTTGTAGTGCGGCTCAGTTTGATGAGGTATTCACAGGCAAAGCTTGCTAAGACTTGCTGCTGGGGTGGGTATGCTAAAATTAGTAAGTCCCACTGCTCTCAGAGCGACTGATGAGACAGAAGGGGAGAGAGAGAGAGGCGAGTGAGACGGAGAAAGATAGACGAGGGGGACTGCCATCACCAAACCTTTTTATTGAAACTTTGTCCATTGTCGTGACAAAAAAAGGGCTCTTGAAATGAGGTATGACGATTGGGAGTGATAAGAAAGGACAGGAAGATTGAGTGTGTTTGGATGGAAATGACAGTGCAGTACTGCTGCTGTCCACCAGGGCTTCCATTTCTAATGCACGTTTGATCTGCAAAGTCACAATGGTGATCTTTCTGTGAATTTCAGCTTATTTCAGAGGGATCAGATTAACTCTGTTTCCAGTGCTTGTAAAGAAACAGATGTGCTCATCGCATGCACACACACACACACACACTTCAACATGTAGTCACACATACAATTCTAATATAAAACAGATTTTTGATGAAACCGGGCAGTGAGCCACAGTAACGCATGAAAGCTCTCACACAGAGAACTCGAAGGGGGGCGAAAAACAATATTGGACACTCTTAAAAACACCAGTATTTCAACAGCAGGATTGATCTAGAGAGATCAGACGAACAAACGAAAAAAAAAAAAAAACTCTTTATTTGATAAAAGCTGATAGCCACACAGCATGAGACCTTCGGCGATCGTTTTTACCGCGCTGTGTTAAACAAGAGCATTCGTTATCAATGTTCTAGCAAGCGAGAGGGTTTTGCTCAGTGTGTGTGCATACATCAGTGGGGTTTATTGCATAGATCAGGCAACCTAAAACAAATCTAAACAAATGTGTCTAAACAAAGACATTTGTTTAGACACACATAGCTGTTGTATATCGTGCAATCCTGAAAATATATTGCAATCAGCTGCACACTGCTCCTCAAGTCGTCTGCTCACGTCTTAGACTAGATACTAATTTGTCTCTCATGTTTCCTCTATTGGTTGGTTCTTACATTTGCAGTGCATTTATTTTGCCTGGGTAAATTTTGGGTCGTAGCTTGTGCTGTGCGGCTTGTTAACTTACAATTAAATGAGAAACATCAAGGGCAGGAAGAGAAAATTAAAATCCTTGAAATTTTATTAGAATGAAGACTTTAGGAAGACAAAACAAAAAGAAATAAAGGCCAAAAAAGAAAAAAGTGCAAGCAGCAAATTTCTTGCGGAACTGCTAATTTTGAGTTTAGCTCATGCTGCTGTGTTTATTTCATTTCAGTAGTCTCTAAACAAACAACTTGCAATTTAATGTGAAATATTTACATCCATATTGCAATTTTATGTTTTTGCTGTCCCACTTTTTCTATCCGAGTAGAGTCTCTCAACAAACCATAAAATGCTGAACATGAAGGAACTTCAGAAATCCCTAAGCATATCAACTGTATTGTAATCTTGTTAGATTAATAAATAAATAAATAAATGAAACAAATAAAATGATAGAGATAACAAAATATAGGCAGAACGAAAGATAGAACAACAGACAGACAGACAGACAGACAGACAGATAGATAGATAGATAGATAGATGTTTGAAACTGCTGATTTTGATTCGTATATCTAGCTGCTGTATTTACTTTGTCTCTAAAAAGCGTCTTGTAATTAACAGGGGAACTGTGAGGGCGGGGGAGGAACTTCGGAAATCCTTGACCGAATAATCCCTATTACAATTTTATTAGAATGAAGACTCTAAGAAAAAATAGACTGCCACCAGCAAATTACTGCTGAAAGTGCTGCTCCTGCTGATGCACTCACGTCTGTTTGAGAGGAACTTGTTAAAAGTCACTGAGTGCATCATCCATATTGCAATTTTATTAGAACAAAGTCTGAGGAAAACAAACTAGACCGTGACCAGCAATAAACCAAAATTTCTTGTGAATCCATTATTATAAGAATGAGGAATGTCAGAGAGGGAGAAGATGAATAAAGCGAGACAATGGAATGACAAAAAGAAATAAGACAGGCAGACTTGGACATTTTTTAAAAGTCTGTCGATTTCCAGGAACGCAATGAGACGTACAGCACGAGAACGAACAACAACTCCGCATTGCACTGCATCACTGGAACACACAATCAACTAAACTGTCATATCTCTTCCTACTTTTCTCTTAATATCTCAAAAACTTTCAACACCTTTATGTTTCTGCTATATGGCCTTTTCCTAGCGATGTCACCCAAGGCCGGCGATCTCTGCTTGTGTAGGAGGAAATTAAAACACACACACAAGTGTAAGAGGTGGGTGGACATTTTGGAGGGACTGACAAAAGACTCATTGTTGAAATACTAATAATTATCAGCAGCAGCTTGACTTCTGATTCATCCCATTATCGCCCATATTCTTTCAGCATTCCACCACTATACTTAGCCGCCAGACTTAGAAAGAGAGAGAGAATTAGAGAGAGAGAGGTTGTGCTGTGCTGAGCTGCCCTTAAAAGCTTTATAAAGATCATGATAATTGAGACGTGCAGTCTGAAATCTGTCCACATGCAGAAAAACAGCCCTGCTCAGTCCACTGCGGCCGCTTTTTAATGCCACAAAGAGGATTACATGTACACACACACAAACACACACACACACAGACAGTGTTTTTGCTAACCCCTGCTCCTATTTTGGTGACCTGCTAGATTTCTGCCTTTGCCTCACCTTCACTTTACACCAATCCAATTTGCATACTCATCTGTGATTTGTTCCTGATCTTATAGATAATGTTTTGATTGGCTGTGGGGTTTGTGACTGGATTTGCTTAACAACTATTACAGACTGGTGTATATAAACAAATAAGGTATAAACAAAGTGAAAGAAAATGCGCTACCATCAAAAATGTTTTTGAAAGAAGCTCTGTTCACCAAGGCTGCATTTATTTGATCAAAAATACAGTAAAAATTGTAACACTTTACAATAAGGTCCTATTAGTTAATGCATTAACTAATGATGCACAGTACAATTGGGGCAGTATTTATTAATCTTATTAAAAATACAACTGATCATGTTAGCTCAGGCTGTATGATATTAACAGATACAACTTTGAATAATGTGTTAGTAAATATTGAAATTAGAACAAACTAAGATTAACAAATGCTTTAGAATTATTTTTCATTGTTAATTCATTTTTTTCAACGAATGTAGTTAACTAATGGAAACTTATTGTAAAGTGTTAATGAAAAAACAACTATTGTAAAATATCACATATTACATAGCAAGTTAATATCAGAGATATAATTTTAAATAATATTTAAAGTTTTAGTAATTCTGTTGCATGTTTTTGCATTTTTTTAAATGTCTGTATAGTATTCATTAATTTTTTATTTCAGTTTTAGTTTTTGAAATGAAAATGAGAAACAGTGAAAAAATAAGTTTGTAATATTTTATTTTATTTCATTTAAAGTTTATTTTAATTTTATGTAACAAAAATTGTTTCATGGTTTTAGGTTTTGTTTTAGTTTACTAAAACTGTTATATAACTAATTGAATGCTTAGTATTTTTATGGAATCTGTGATATTTATTTTTCAGGATTCTTTGATGAATAGAAAGTTCAAAATTTATTTAAAAAATTAATATTTTGTTACATTATAAATGTCTTTACTGTCCCTTTTGATAAATTTAATGCATCCTTGCTGAATACAAGTATTAATTTCTTTTTAAAAAATCTTACCGACCACAAACTTTTGACAGGTAGTTTGAAGTTGCTAAACAGTTTTTTACTTTACTAAGTTTGTTCCTTTAAAAAACCCTCAGATTTCCATTCGAACCTGTACATGGAATGACATACATCCTTTGGTAATAATTACTTATGTTGTTTGGAAACCTAATCCAATCCCTTACATGTCTAAAACATTTTCTTTCCCTCACTCTCTGACAGCAAGTTGAGGAACAGTCTTTTCTGAGGAGCAGCAAATTCGGCAAAAAGTGTTTGTTCAGTTCACTCCATATTTGATCCATCTGCCAGCCCTACTCAACGGATTAAAGGCACGTCTATCATGCGGCGTTTCTGCAAAACTCCCTCCGTCACTCTTTCTCTTCCTCACACTCGTAAGTGCATTTCTTTCTGTTCAAATAAAGCAGTAGGATTGATTCTTTTCCCATAATAGCCTGGGTGAAGTGAACTAACTGAATGGGGGAGAAAAAAAACCTAGTTTTTTCAGGGACAGGAGAGAACAATACTGAGCTAAAGTCAGTTTGATGCAGGCCAACAACTGGAAATTGCCGTCATTGAGTTGCCTGAATGAAAAGCATGTAGTAGAAGAACGGATTCAAACGTAACTCGTTCAGAACCCATCGCAGCCAAAAATACACTTTGTCTCACAAGGTCAGATCTGTTCGAGGATTTTGGAAGATCAGAACCATACATTAGACTTCTTTTGTTCTGCAGATGTCCTTGTGTATGTCAGGGATTTTCAAACTGAGGTGAGCTCCTAATATCTAACATACCACTAATATTGGGTAGAAAGAATTTATGTTTAAATGATAATTTTCTGGTTTTGGCTACAATGACATATTAAGGCCAAATATTTCATTTAAAAAAATGGCATGTTATTTTTAATATCACACTTACTAATTCACACTCAAAATAAATACACTAAAATGGTTTCAAAAGTTAAATTAAAAAACACGCACACACAAAAAAAAAAAAAAAAAAAAAAAAAAAAAAAAAAAAAAAAAAAATCAATTTTAAACTCTAAGAAGACCCTAACCCTAACACTACAATTTATAATTTAGGTTACAGTTATGAAAATGTATAATCGTTTTGAGACTTCCTAAAGATTACATTTAACCCTCTGTTGCTCTTCAGTAATTTTTTACCAAGACAGTTTATGTTTTTTGTTGTAGTTTTTTTTATTTTATTTTTTTTACATTTTTTACTTCTTTGGTATGTTACAAAACTTGTTAAAGGCCTTGACACTTGATATGTAAACACAGACATTAAAAAAAAATCATGGACATTATTCAAAAAGGATAAATGGGCAAGGACGAACGAACGAACGAACGAACAAACAAACAAACAAATAAATGAACACTGCATTAGAAAGGAATGGGAAACAAGTGGAAATGTTTAGTACTGTGCCTAAACTAAAGCTTACTGAAAACTCATTTTTTGTGATTTCAACCTCAACATTGGAAAGTTGGAACATAACTTTAGATTTATGCTTTGATTTTCTCACAGTTTTAGAGTAAATAGGATTTGGAATATATGTATTTCATAAAATATATATATATATATATTTTTTTTGTATTTTGTGCAATTTCATAACTATAAACAAACTTTCACTTAAGCGATAATCTCTCATAAAAAGACTAAACTTAAGTCTGTGCTTCAAAGTATTGAAGATTTACAGTATGACAGTTTAAGCTGGAAATTTCATTTTCAAATTTATGCTCAAAAAGTGGTCAGGAAATAAATGGTTTATAACTACTGCATGAATAAAATTTAGTACCATAAAAAAAAATAATAAATTAACATTTTTAATAAAAATTGAACTAAAATAAATTAATTTAATTGAAAGAAAAAAAAAACTGTAGTTTTTGATTGCCACGCGAGGACCACTAGAGAGTTAACAGTGATAGTATTTTTTTTAATTTTTTTTGTAGCAATTATTGAAATTTACTAGCAATTTCTGGATGAATGATTTTTTTTTTTTTTTTTTTTTTTTAGTGTAGGTCTTTATACATGCAGAATATACTGCAGTCATTACTTTCCTTCCATGGGGATCATCATATTTGTGTATCTTTGGCATCAAAAAGTAAAACTCTCAGGTGTTGGTCAGAGGCAACTTGAATCATTCATTTTAAAGAGTTTTCAGGCTGATTTAACATAATATTATACGTGGCTTTGTCTTTGCCTCCTGTGTGTATGTGTATGTTTGGGTCCGTCTCAGCAGTGGGACTCACTAGATAGTGTCTTACCTCCCTGATGGAGTGGTTACCTGGATACTGCATGCATAAATAATTGAGCCTGAGACAAGTGAGTAAGAGAGTGTGTGTTTGTGTTTGTGTGTGTGTGTGTGTGTGTTTGGCTGCCCAGGCTCATGTGGAGTTACAAAACACCTGCGTGGCTGGCAGCAAAACAGTCTCCCCCCACCCCCTTTTTTGCCATGAATTAATAAAACAAATGATCCTTGACTTGCACTAAGGTTCTCCTCTTGTATCTGATGCGCTCTCTGTAGGAGAAGCCAATTCTACTTCATGGCATTATTTAAGCAATTTTGGCTTGGTGGACAATAAAGAAAACAAAAAATCCATCGACTTACAGATAGAGGCAGCAGAGCCATGTCTAGGGACTAGTGCTGTCGCGATTTTCATTTCAATATATATACAAACAGGCCAAATACACACTAAATAGGGAGATAAGAGTGGCAAAGAAAAACTACTCTGTAAAGCTAAAAAAACAGCTTTCAAGCAACGGACCCTACATCAGTGTGGAAAGGCTTGAAAGCCATCACCAGCTAAAAGACCCCATCCCCCAGCACTGAGGCCAATCAACAACTGGCTGAAGACCTGAACGAGTTTTACTGCAGGTTTGAAAAGCAAAAGCATGGTCTGACACCCCACACCCGCTCTGACCGTCTCACAACACAGCCATCAACACCCTCCCCCCTACTGTTTCTCAACCTGCACTTAAGATCTGTGAAGATGATGTAAGCAAAGTCTTCAGGAGACAGAAGATAAGGAAAGCCAAAGGCCCAGATGGTGTCTCTTCAGCCTGCCTCGAAGCCTGTGCTGTCCAGCTATCATCCATCTCACATTGATCTTCAACAGATCACTGGAGCTGTGTGAAGTCCCCTCCTGCTTCAAATGCTCCACCATCATCCCTGTACCCAAGAAACCAAAAATCACAGGACTTAATGACTACAGACCTGTTGGTTTAACGTCTGTGGTGATGAAGTCATTTGAAAGTCTGGTGTTGGCCCACCTGAAGGACATTACTGGACCCTTGCTGGACCCCCTGCAGTTTGTTTACTGAGCAAACAGGCCTGTGGATGATGTAGTCAGCATGGGATTGCACTACATCCTCCAACATCTGGACAAACCAGGGACTTATGCCAAGATCCTGTTTGTGGACTTCAGCTCCGCTTTCAACACCATCATCCCGGATACCCTTCAGAATAAACTGACCCAGCTCTCTCTGTACCCACCTCCATCTGTCAGTGGATCACCAGCTTCCTGACAGACAGGCAGCAGCTAGTAAAGCTGGGAAAACTCACATCCAACACCCGCACCATCAGCACTGGAGCTCCTCAGGGTTGCGTTCTCTCCCCACTGCTTTTCTCTCTCTACACAAATGACTGCACCTCTAAAGACCCCTCTGTCAAACTCCTGAAATTTGCAGATGGCACTACAGTCATTGGCCTCATCCAGGACGGCAACGAGTCTGCTTACAGACAAGAGATTGAGCAGCTGGCTGTCTGGTGCAGTCTTAACAACCTGGAGCTGAACACGCTTAAAACCGTAGAGATGATAGTAGACTCTGCTCAGCAGAGGTTGTACTTCCTTCGTCAACTGAGAAAGTTCAACCTGCC
The DNA here is from genome assembly GCA_039654775.1 of Spinibarbus caldwelli. Taxonomy (NCBI): domain Eukaryota; kingdom Metazoa; phylum Chordata; class Actinopteri; order Cypriniformes; family Cyprinidae; genus Spinibarbus; species Spinibarbus caldwelli. Next base: position 5,597,413 of record CM077244.1, on the reverse strand, counting down.
ACAGGTGCTGATGACACAGTTTTACTCAGCTGTTGTTGAGTCGGTTCTGTGCTCTTCTAAAACTGTCTGGTTTGAGTCAGCCAGCAAATCAGATATAAGAAGAGTGCAACGGACTGTTAGGACAGCAGAAAGGATCATTGGTGTCCACCTGCCCAGCCTTCATGACTTGTACAACTCCAAAGTGAAGAAACGGGCAGGTAACATCATCACAGACCCCTCTTACCCTGGACACAACCTGTTTGCACTTCTCCCCTCAGGCAGACGCTATAGATCTCTGTGCACTAGAACATCTAGGCATAAAAACAGTTTTCCCCCCATGCCATCTCCAGTCTAAACAGCTAACACAGGAATTATTACCTGTGTTCTGTAATTCATGCCTGTAATTCATTCTCCATCTCTAATTATTGGCTCTCTCTCAAGTACTATGTAAATACGTGTGCATATTTTCTATAAAGCTGTATATATAGAGTAAATAATGCACAAATCTGTACATAAATCTTCTGTTCCAGATTCATACACATTATTATTTATTGTTAAGTCTTTAAATGTTTCTGTTCTCGTCAGATATGTATGTATATATGTATGTACGGCTGTGAAAATAAATCTGTATCAATCCTTTTGATCTTTTATTTAAAAAAAATCTACAAAAAAATCTAATCTTTCATTAGAGAATAAGAATTTAAAATGGGAGAGAAATCTCATTATGAACTAAATGTTTTTCTCTAATACACATTGGCCACAATTAATCATACCCTTTTATTCAATACTTTTTGCAACCTCCTTTTGCCAAGATAACAGCTTTAAATCTTCACCTATAATGCCTGATAAGTTTGGAGAACATCTGACAAGACATCAGAGACCATTTCTTCATCCAGAATCACTCCAGACCCTTCAGATTCACAGCTCCATGTTGGTGCTTCTTCTCTTCAGTTCACCCCACTCATTTTCTATAGGGTTCAGGTCAGAGGACTTGGTTGGTCATGGCAGAAGCTTGGTTTTGTTCTCAGTGACCCATTTTTGTTTTGTTTTTGATGTTTGTTTGTGGATCATTGTCCTGTTGGAAGATTCAACCACGGCCCATTATAAGATTTCTAGCATGGAGAGTAAGTTTTTAATTTTTTATATGTTGGTATTTAATTGAATCCATGATGCCATGTATCTAAAGATGTCCAGGACCTCCGGCAGAAAAATAGACCCACAACATTAAAGATACAGCAGTATATTTCATTGTACACATGGGGTACTTTATCCCTGTGTGCACCAAACCCATCTTGAGTGTTTGCTGCTAAAAAGCTAATTTTTTAGTTACATCTGACCATAGAAGCCAGTCCCATTTGAAGTTCCAGTCGTATCTGACAACTGAAAATGCTGGTGATTGTTTTTGGATGAGCAAGGAGAATTATTCTTGAAACCCTCCCGAACAAGATGTGCTGATATAGGGGCTGTTTGATATTTTTTTTCTAGGCTTTCTGACCCCAAGACTCAACTGATCTCTGCGGTTCTCCAACTGTGATCCTAGGAGAGTCTTTGGCCACTCAAATTCTACCCATCACCGTGTATTAGGATGATATAGACACACGTCCTCTTCCTGGCAGATTTGTAATATCTTTAGTTAATTGGAACTTCTTAATTATTACCCTGAGGGTGGAAATGGGGATTTTTAATGCTTTAGCTCTTTTCTTACAGCCACTTTCTACATTTGTTAAGTTCAACAGTCTTTTGCTGCACATCAGAAATAAATTCTTAGGTTTTACTCCTTGTGATCAATGATTAAGGGAATTTGGCCTTTGTGTTCCTCATATTTATAATCCTGTGAAACAGGAAGCCAAGGCTGGACAATTTCATGTTCCTAGTCTCCCTGGTGTGATAAAAACTGCAAATATGAATGGGAATAAACTTCAAAGATATTTTAATCATAAGAATATCTAGGGGTACCAATAATTGTGGCCATTGTGTACTAGAGAAAAATATTTATTTCCTAATGTGATTTCCCCCACTATCACTTTTTTTTTTTTTACTTCAATTAAAGGTTAGACTTTTTTGAAATTTTGAATGAAAGATCAAATGAATAAACAATGCAGACTTATTTTCACAGCCTCCTTTTATCATATTTACCAAGGGTATGAATAATTTTGAGCACAACTGTGTGTGTGTGTGTATATATATATACACACACACACACACACACACACACACACACACACACACACACACACACACACAGGTGCATCTCAAATTAGAATGTCGTGGAAAAGTTCATTTATTTCAGTAATTCAACTCAAATTGTGAAACTCGTGTATTAAATAAATTCAATGCACACAGACTGAAGTTGTTTAAGTCTTTGGTTCTTTTAATTGTGATGATTTTGGCTCACATTTAACAAAAACCCACCAATTCACTATCTCAACAAATTAGAATATGGTGACATGCCAATCAGCTAATCAACTCAAAACACCTGCAAAGGTTTCCTGAGCCTTCAAAATGGTCTCTCAGTTTTGTTCACTAGGCTACACAATCATGGGGAAGACTGCCGATCTGACAGTTGTCCAGAAGACAATCACTGACACCCTTCACAAGGAGGGTAAGCCACAAACATTCATTGCCAAAGAAGCTGGCTGTTCACAGAGTGCTGTATCCAAGTGGCAGGAAAAAGTGTGGAAGAAAAAGATGCACAACCAACCGAGAGAACCGCAGCCTTATGAGGATTGTCGAGCAAAATCGATTCAAGAATTTGGGTGAGCTTATAGCCCAAGTTGCTTGAAGTCCAGTGTTAAGTTTCCACAGTCTGTGATGATTTGGGGTGCAATGTCATCTGCTGGTGTTGGTCCATTGTGTTTTTTGAAAACCAAAGTCACTGCACCCGTTTACCAAGAAATTTTGGAGCACTTCATGCTTCCTTCTGCTGACCAGCTTTTTAAAGATGCTGATTTCATTTTCCAGCAGGATTTGGCACCTGCCCACACTGCCAAAAGCACCAAAAGTTGGTTAAATGACCATGGTGTTGGTGTGCTTGACTGGCCAGCAAACTCACCAGACCTGAACCCCATAGAGAATCTATGGGGTATTGTCAAGAGGAAAATGAGAAACATGAGACCAAAAAATGCAGATGAGCTGAAGGCCACTGTCAAAGAAACCTGGGCTTCCATACCACCTCAGCAGTGCCACAAACTGATCACCTCCATGCCACGCCGAATTGAGGCAGTAATTAAAGCAAAAGGAGCCCCTACCAAGTATTGAGTACATATACAGTAAATGAACATAAGGCCAACAATTCACTAAAAATGTTTTTTTTTATTGGTCTTATGAAGTATTCTAATTTGTTGAGATAGTGAATTGGTGGGTGTTTGTTAAATGTGAGCCAAAATCATCACAATTAAAAGAACCAAAGACAAACTACTTCAGTCTGTGTGCACTGAATTTATTTAATACACGAGTTTCACAATTTGAGTTGAATTACTGAAATAAATGAACTTTTTCACGACATTCTAATTTATTGAGATGCACGTGTATATATATATATATATATACACACTGAAAAAATTATAAACGTAACACTTTTGTTTTTGCCCCCATTTTTCATAAGCTGAACTCAAAGATCTAAGACTTTTTCTATGTACACAAAAGGCCTATTTCTCTCAAATATTGTTCACAAATCTGTCTAAATCTGTGTTAGTGAGCACTTCTCCTTTGCCGAGTTAATCCATCCACTTCACAGGTATGGCATATCAAGATGCTGATTAGACAGCATGATTATTGCACAGGTGTGCCTTAGGCTGGCCACAATAAAAGGCCACTCTAAAATGTGCAGTTTTATCACACAGCACAATGCCACAGATGTCGCAAGTTCAGCTCATGAATAATGGGGACAAAAACAACAGTGTTGCGTTTATAATTTTGTTCAGTGTGTATATATATATTATATATATACATACATACACACACACACACACACACACATATACATACACACACACACACACACACACACAAATATATACACCGTGTGCCGAATTATTAGGCAAGTTGATATTCTGGTCATAATTTTTTCCAAGAACATTTTACCAATTCCAAACTACATCAATCTTAATAACTACTATTGACTTTGTATTTAATCATTAATACTTAATCTGGCAGTACGTTTTATGAGCTCATATTAGTCAATCTCTGCAAGACAGACTTTTCAGGATAGGAGATGGACTAAAAATGAGCTCCTAAAACGTACTGCCAGATTCTGGAAGATCAATTCTTCAAACAGTGGTACAAGAGGATGTGGTGCTGGTGGTCCTTCAAGAGTCACTCAAAACTTATCTGTCCATAAAGCCTATGAAAAATCAGTCTTAATGTATTTCACAACACTTCAGCGTGCTATTCTTATTAAGTGAGGGTCAATTTTTAGGATTTTTTACTCAAGCAAACTCCCTGAGAACCTGACACATTGCACTTGTGGAGACTCCAGGAAGGTTGCAGTTCTGGAAAATGATGGCACTGGAGACTAAATGGTTCCTGATGGTTTCTCACCTAATTCCTCACCTTAATTCTTCATTCTTTTGCAGTTAACAAGTGTCTTTTCTTCTCCACCTGTTTTTTCTGACTCTGCTGACCCAATGAGCATTTCGCTGCCCAATGGTCATACCCTAACTTTTTAAATTCTATTATTGCATTAGTATTGCATCCTTCACATGGGCATTTAATAATTTTTGACTTTTAGTCTGAGTTAAATCTCTTTTTCTTTTTTGGCTCATTTTATCTGTAAAAGAAAACCTGCCTAATAATTCGGCACACCTGAATATTAGGAGTTTTTGACTTCCAGCCTTCATGGACAATTATATATCACTTATAAATGATTAAATACAAAGTCAATAGTAGTTATTAAGATTGATGTGGTTTGGAATTGGTAAAATGTTCTTGGAAAAAAAATATGACCAGAATATCAACTTGCCTAATAATTTGGCACACAGTGTATATATACCAATAACAGTAACATTTTATTAAATAAACTCATAATCCTCAGAGTAGGATTTGAAAAGCCTTTATCATGACTATTCAGTTAAAAAAGGACCTATTAAGCCTTTATAAGGATGTTTTTTAGTTTTTATCCTTCCCTGAGTGCCTTATAGACTGTAAGTGAGGATCCCTTATTCAAAGAGCAGAAATATGAATTCATTTTACACCTAAGCAACATTCCTTGCATTGGCTGAACATTTCAAAGGGATATGCTAAAGAACACAGTTAAAAGGAAAAAAAAAAAAATCATGTTATGGCCAATAATACAAATACTAAAAAGGAAAAAAAAAACATAAAATAAAAATAATTTTGAGACTTACATTAAATGGTGATTAGAAATAGAAATAATAATAGAAATCGAAACCGTTTGGAGTCAGTATGTTTTTTTTTCTTGTATTTAAAAAGAAGTTAATACTTTTATTTATCAAGGGTGTGTTAAATTGATAAAAGTGACAGTAATGACTTACACAAAAGATACATATATTTTGCAGAGATGCTGTTGTTTTAGACTTTTATTCATTAAAGAGTCCTGAAATAAGTACCACAAGTTCCAAAAAATATTAAGCAGCACAACTGTTTCTAACACTGATAATAAATCAGCATATTAGAATGATTTCTGAAGGATCATGTGACACTGAAGATGGTAGTAATGGCTGATGAAAATTCAGCTTTGCATCACAGGAATAAATTACATTTTAAAATATATTCTGATAGAAAACAGTTATTTTAAATTGTAATAATATTTCACAATATTACTGTTTTTACTGTATTTTTAATCAAAAATAATCAAAATGTGTGTGTGTGTGTATGTATATGTTTGTTTGAATATTTTTGTATCTGGAGTGTGTACTGGTGTTTGTAAGCGTAGCTGATCGTGTTCTGCTGAGTTTATAAGATAAAGCCACAGCCACCCTGAGAGCAGAAGACGCGTGTTAGGATCACAAGTGTTGAGAAAGCGTCAAAACAAGACGCTCAGTGCCTTGAGGTGTTTTCTGTATTGACAGTATGAGTGTACAGTGCTGTCTGGAGTAAGTGCTGTGTGTGTTTGTCTCCAGACTTTCGCATCATTCTGAGTCTAAGCTAATCTTCTCTGATCCTGACCTCGCACATTTGAACTGTCTGCGGATTACGGCGTATGACAGCGAGACGTCTGTCTGTCTGTCTGTCTCTGTCTGCCTGTGTTTCTCGTTGCTGTAAAGATTCCATGTCTTAACTTGAGCTGCGTGACAAATCAAATATTGAAAATGTTTCTAGCGACATGAAATGAAGCAACATCGCAAATGTTGCAATGACTTTAATGCAAACATTAAGTTTTCTAAAGCATGTCTAATTAGATTAGTCTTGAAAAGGTTTGAACTCATTCAGCACCATTTTAGTCAAAACTGTGAATCAATGATTTGTTTACAAACATACACACACATATATACATATATATATATATATATATATATATATATATATATATACACACACACACACACACACACATATATATATATATATATATATATATATATATATTACGTATGAATATGTATTGAATGGATTTGATAATAATTATTGTAATAATTATTGTTTTTGAATGAATCAGCAGTGAATGATTCAGTGACTCATTTGTATGGATGCCCATTTTCAATTCTGAGAATACAATTCTGAGAATAACAGAATTGTGAGATACAAATTCAGAATTGCAAGATATAAACCTGCAATTCTGAGGGGGGGGGAATCTGAATTGTGAGATAAAAAGTCAATTTTCTTTTCTTTTTTCATTTTATTCTGTGCCTGAAACAAAAAAAAAGAAAAAACTGAATTGAGAGATAAATTGGGAGATATAATCAAAGTTTGAAATCAAGATATAAACTCGCAATTGCTAGAAAACAAATATCAGAATTGTGAGATAAAAGTCGCTATTACTATTTTTAGTGGCAGAAACAGACTTCCTTAAATTTGTCACCACCTACTGGCATAGCAATGCAGGAGGAGTCACTGAAAAACTAAATGTATACATTTTCATATTGTAAAAGGATGACAAATATTAGATATAAATATAATTTTTAGCTATATTGCACAGCTCAGCTCTCAACTTATAAAACTCCTCTCTATGCGGTGTCAAGTCTCTCTCTCTCTGCTGTCTTCCACCCTTCTCTCTCTCTCTCTATCTGCAGGAGAACAATCTGCTCTCTGTCAGTCTGTTTCACTCTCTTTCCCGATGAGTGTCAGTGCGGCACAGCAGGGTCTCCCACTTCTCTCCATTTCTCCCCATCACTCATTCTCTAACAGACACATATATCCGGCCTTCGCTCTGCAATATCCTTGAAATCCCTCAATCATTCATTCCTCAACATATGCTGCCCTTTAATGTACATCACGCTCTGGATAAGCTCGGTATATTTGATGATGTATGATGGGTTATTCTGACCCTGCACTCTCGTTGAATACCTCTCGAGTCGATTGTAGTGTATTATGTAGAACCCATCTGAATATCTGCACACTTTGAGCATCACTATGCTATTTTATTCGTAACCATTGGATTTCAGAAGTCAAGAGCGTACCCAGGGTCGACAGTTTGTGTGAAATGACTGTTTTCTGTACTCTCAACTATTCATGAGGCGCTCCGTTCCGCCCCTTCTTATTGCATCTTGTTCTTCATTTGCACTTTTCTATATTACGCTCATCCAATGCACCTCTTTCTAATGTAGAGTGTTGTTTTTTGTTTTTTTTTGCTACATAGCTTTCAAAAGGGAGAATACATGGTAACACTTTATTTGAAGCCATTAAATATAATGCATTATTAAAGTATTTAAATGCATTAATTATGTCTTGTAATGCACCTAATAATGCATTGTATGATCTCATGAATTAATTGTAACTACAGTTATAATACATTATAATACTTATCTATTCGTTATGTTACATTTAGAAACTATAATGCATTAAAACACAAGACAGGCAAGAAATTTAAAATGTATCAAGGAATTATACTGTATATACTGTATTATAATGCATTTTAAAAGAATGGTTTACCCCAACATGAAAATATACTCACCCTCAGACCATCCAAGATGTAAATGTTTTTTTTTGTTTTGTTTTTTTTGTTTTTTTTTTAATGGGAACAGATTTAGAGAATCACTTGCTCTGTAGTGAATGGGTGCCGTCAGAATGAGAGTCCAAACAGCTGATAAAAACATCACAATAATCCACACAATTCCAGTCCATCAATTAACATCTTGTGAAGAGAAAAGCTGCGCATTTGTAAGAACTAAATCTATCAAGATGTTTTTAACTTCAAAACATTGCTTCCAGTCCTCTATCCATAATATTTCTTTCTCCTGTGGAAAAAGTCATCTCATCTGAATCAGGAGAGAAAAGTTATATGCACAGATCAAACACTGTTTACAAGCAAAAATAATCCAAAACAGTTATAAACAAATATGTTGGTGGAGTTTGATGTGAGAAGACAAACGGAATGGACTTTATTACTAGAGGAAGTGTTATTACGCATTATGGGCTCATATTTTGGCCAGAAGCAATGGTTTAAAGTTAAAATGCCTTATTGATGGATGTGTTTCTTATTGATGGATGTGTTTCTTATAAACAAGCAGCTTTTCACTTCACAAGATGTTAATTGATGGACTGGAGTGAAAGTGAAAAGTGAAAGTCGTGACCGTATCAAGTATGGTGACCATACTCGAAATTGGTGCTCTGCATTTAACCCATCTAAGTGCACACACACAGCAGTGAATAGTGAACAAATGCACACACACACCGTGAACACACACCCGGAGCAGTGGGCAGCCATTGCTCCGGGGGGTTCGGTGCCTTGCTCAAGGGCACCTCAGTCATGGTATCGAAGGCAGAGAGAGTGCTGTTCATTCACAATCCCCACCTTCAATTCCTGCCAGTGCGAGAATCGAACCAGCAACCTTCAGGTTACAAGCCCGACTCCCTAACCATTAGGCCATCTGTTCTGTTGAAGAAACAATCTCATCTACATCTCGGATGCCCTGAGAGTACATTTTCAGTCAATTTACATTTTTGGGTGAACTATTCCTTTAACTTTGGTTACAATTATTTATGAAAAGAAATGCATTACCATATACATTATGAATACCTTTATAATGCATTATACAGGCTTAAAGTAAAATCTTATCAAATATGCTTCAATGTTGACGTCAAAGGTTGTGCTTCCAATCAGACTTTACTTGGCAAAAGCTAGACACCTTTGAAAGAAATTAGGAAACAACATAAAATAAAGTTAAAATCTAGGTCCTGAAGCAAAACCACTGCTAATCAGTTTACTTTTGCGAGTACACTAGCATACAGATGAGCTCATAGCTAACGCACATGGACTAAAAGCCACAAACTCTAAATTTGATTTCATGGTTCTTTAATATCTCTCCCCACTCACCTCTGCTCCATTTCTCTTTCCATTCAGCCTATTGTTTTGGTCTTGTCACCTCAGATATAGTAACAATAGCGAGGCTGCCACCCATCAATTCCTCTCCGAGCCAAACATGCACACGGTGCAATGGTGCACCAAAACAAATGGCATAGCTTGATTGTTTTAATGTGCTTAAACTCCCACAGCACAGGCTGTGCCATGTTTTTCAATCTTTTTCTATTCCCCTCTCATTTTCTTGCTCTCTCTCTCTCTCTCCGCGGAGCTCAGCTGCACATAATAAATTCATCTGCTTTCAGTATCTGGATCTGCAACAGAGCCACAGCCGCCCCACACCAACCGAGCACTAGACAAAATGGTTGCCTGTCTCTTGTTCTTTGTTCGCTCTCCATCCACAAAATCTCTAAAATAAAGGGTTTTCTATGTTTCTCTTTTCAAGAATCATGTTTGGGCTATTCTGTGAAGCGGGTGCATTATGAAGCACTACACACAGCAGCATCACACTCCTGCCACCTGTTTATTTAGCCTTCTATTGTGTTTCTCTGCAGTATGTGTTTGCCGGGTCAAACTGACCTCAGACAGAAACAAGATTGCTGTTACAGTCTCATTTCTGAAAAGTGCTTGTGTACTGTGTGGTAAAACAGTAGGAGAAATATCATCAATTATGCCTACTGGCTTTTGATTACATTAGAGGAATCTGAAGAAAATAACAAATACATAAAACAAAACCATGAATATAAATTTTAAAATTTTTATTTTCAAGTTAAATTTGATGTTTTTTATTTTAGTTAAATTTGACTCATATATATATATATATATATATATATATATATATATATATAATTATTATTATTATAATGTATAAGTAATAATATTATTATTAATAACTACATATGAGTTTTATGTAAACTCATGCATGTTATATATATATATATATATATATGTTTTTATGTATTATTTATATTTATGTTCAGTTATTTCACTTTAATGGCAATGAAAAGAACCTATTCATTGCCATTAAAGTTAAATTACTGAATCTACATGTGGGAGCCTGAGAAAAATGGTCATTTTAGAAGAAAATTTCAGTTGGCACTTAGAGGCTTAGAGTCATCTGATATATTACATATTGTCACGAATCCAGTCCTTGGCCTTCCGCCCGATTGCCACCAGAGGTCGCCCTTCCATTACATTGACTCTCACACCACACAGACTGTTACACATCACCCTGGACTACATTTCCCATGTTCCATTGCACTGATTGCACACATACTGCTGCATCCAATCACACACTTTACATAAGCCTTGGACTTCCTCTCTCAAACTGCCGAGTATTGTTCAGCGTTTATCGCTCACCCTGTGATAGCTGCATTACGGAGCCAGTTTCTAATTCATAGTTCTAGTTTAGTCTACTAGTCTTGCCTTGCCTGTTTTCCCGTGTGAAGATCTTTGCCAGTGCATTTTGGATTGCCCTATCGTCTTGCTGTTTGGACTGTTTGCCCCTGCCTGGACTATTGTTTGTGTTTATCGGATTACCCCTTTTGTCAAGCCTTGTTGGATTATGTTCGCCGTCGATTGACCCTCGCTTGTTTTCTGGACTACTCTTGTCTCTCGCCCTTGACATACCTGTTTGCTATTGTTTGACCCTTGCTTGTTTTGTGACCACATCTTTGAATAAAAGCTCTGCACATGAATCCGCACGTCTCGTTCGCCCCGTAACACATATTATATATAGAAATTTGGGTTTTATAGGTTTAACAAAGCTCTTAAGTACCGGTTTAATTAGCCCCTAGAGTGCACATACCCATAACCCCACTATAGTACATGGATGGAATACAAACTAAAGCACTAGAAAATAAACTTATCACATCTTTAAAGTCAAAATAGCATTTACAACCCGTTTCACTACCGTATGTGTCGTATTTCCACATGAAACGGAATATTCAAGGAAAAAATTGATTGAATTTGATTCTGGAATTGATTGCATCATGAAAAGTGAATCAGAGTTGAACGTCAGTCTGCAGTGGATTGTGGAAAAATACTACCCTCCATATTATATTATATATCACATCATAAAATTGCGCTCTGTTGCATATAGTTGCATGCAGTTGCAAACCAGCCTGTCAGTCAACCCGTCACAGTTAACATCCTCCATTCACATTTTAATTAAATTTACACCACTCAAACAATTCTGAACTGAATGCCCCTCCAAACGCAATGAGTTGTAGGCGATATTAGCTGGTAAAGTGTGCAAAATGACTGAAAGGGATAGATCACCCAAAAATGAAAACTACCCAATGATTTACTAACCCTCAAGCCATATAGGTGAATATGACTTTCTTCTTTCAGATGGATACAATCGGAGTTATATTAAAAAGTGTCCTGGCTCATGCCTTATAATGGCAGTGAATGGGGGTCGAGGTTTTGAAGCCCCAAAAAAGGGAATCCATCCATCATAAAAAGTACTCCACATGGGTTAATAAAGGCCTCCTGAAGCAAAGCAATGCATCTGCTTAAGAAAAATATCCTTATTTAAATCTTTATAAACTGTAATGTACACAAACACATCGCTTCAGAAAAATGATTTTGTTTTCCCATTGAATTAAGTTTATTTTTCTGACAGCATTGTTAGGTATTTTTTCTAGTTTTAAGTGTGCTTTTTTTCAGAAAACAAGACATAACATCTCAAGTCAGTTTGCTTCTCTTACATCTTGATATAAGAATGTTTATATACTTGCACTGGAAAACAAGATGAAATACCTGAGAAAAAAATAACTTTTTTGCAGTGTGTACACAGGGGTACAGGGCATATCATGTTGCTTTTTCAAATTTGTTGAAGTTATTAATGCTAACGAGATTTCAGTTACTGTGTTAAATACTGGCAAAATTTTAGCCAACAGTTACCTACCGCATTACCTACAACAATGGCTAAGCAGCCAATATTAACTAATACCTGCAGTCTTAATGGCCCTAGCCAAAAAGGAAAGTCATTTCAGAAGCAAGCCATTACATTTTGAAGAAAAGACAAAATTTTCTTCTTCAAAATAACCTGCACTAAGAAATCACGCATAAAAAGATTAGAAAAGTCTAGCAGGAAAGTAAAAAAGGGCAATTTTGATTACATGCTGATTTAAAACACGGAAATGGTTCTCTTGTTTTACAACCATTTTAGTTCAAATATGAAGTGTGTCAGTTTTCCGTTAAAATACTTTCTTCTCTCCCAGTATTCTTTGTTCTGCGCTGTCACTGTTCATCAATATGTTTATCTTTTCATCTCCTCCTTGTTGTGGGAGGACAAGAACTTGTTTTGTTGCTGGTTCAAAGGTTGAGGCGAGGCCAGATACAGTTCCACTGAACCAAGAAACGCTTTCACAACACACCACTGACCAACAAACACACACACACACATAAATCCATCCGTCCATCAGCAAACAGCACTCGACTATGATTTCCAGCTCTTTTCTTCCCTCTTTTAGCACAACAAAACAGAACTCAAGAGGGAGCGAATCAGAAAGAGCGACAGAAACAGAGTGGAGGGACATTGGGGAAAGCCTGAAGCACACTTAACCTCTATTACTAGCTGGTGTATGCGCTCCAGCGTTGTAGTGTACAGTGGTAGAGCCACGGGCGTTGCAGAGGAGCGGGTGCGCGGGGACACGACCACTAGCACACACACAAACACACATCTCGATTTAATGGAGAGCCCGGTGGCGATGGCACGGGCAACATACTTCACTCATTTGGCCTTATCATCTTATCTTATCTAGGGGAGTTCCCACGAGGCTTCCAGTCAGAAAGCATCAAGAAAGAGAGAAATAAATAATAACAGTGGCAAGACGGAGAGAAAAACCTCATCTTTATCTCTCTGCACATATTTCTCCTCACCCTCACTGAGATCAAAGGCTCCGCAGATGCAAGCCGACTGTTTTCTTACATATTTTCTTTCTTGTTGCGAGCTAACTCAATAACCGAAAGAAAAAAAAAGCCTTTCATTAATATTCATTTCATTCAATCTGAGGCTCTATTCCATGACTATAAGAAAATCCACCATATGGTGGAGTGTGAAAAGACTTTCTTCCCTATTGTGAGAAAACGTGTTTAGGGAATGCTCACAGATGATTTTAGGAGCCGGGATCCGAACCAATCAGAAAACGTGCGATGTGAAAGGAGATACGGACAATGGAGCCCAAGTGTGAAGATGGCCTTGCTCTTTATGAGAGAGAATTGAATTTTTATCTGAAGTTAATATTAAAGTCTTAACAAAACTCATTCCGCTGGTTCTCGTACAGAAGCGAGGTGGCAGGGGAAGCTGACCTCTAGCGGTTCAAGGCTGAAAGGTTTAAAGCCAAATAAAAGACTGGCTTCAAAAAAGTTTACGCGTGCGTACGTTTGAACGTGGAGTAAAATGAAAGTGAAGATCTTCAAAAGCGTTTGTGAGAAGCTCTGCTGCTACTAGATTTGCATTGATTTTCTGCGCTGGCAAAGAAAAAGGAGAAATTGTGAGCGTTATCAAGTAGCAATGCTGAGAAATCAAGCCTGGTCGTCAAACAAGCTGCTAATTAAACCGCAGCGTAAGTTACGCTAGTAGAAATGTCTGAGAGAAAGCAAGTGTTAATTTTATAGAAGCTGCATCTTTTAGAAATGTGTCTGTTAGAAAAACAAACAGGATAACCAGGTTAAGGTGGTCAAGTTGGTCAACCGGTTTTTGAACATGGTTAACCTGATCAACCCAGTTCCTACTAGTTTTGCAGAGAGAGTTTGGACTATCAAGCTATAAATGCAGCTTATTTGGGCCAAAACTGCCCATGTAGACAAAAACAGACAGTGTGACTAGCATAAAATAACCAACAGCGTTTTGTTTCATTTTGCATGGCATACAAGGGATGGGGTAAATCAGAAATCAATGAAACTACAATAACTAACTGGTGTGGAAAAACTCAAATAATGACACAACAGAAATTGCTCGAAGCAGGTTCACTTGATGAATTTTAAATCACTGTTGAAATTCAACTGGTGCACCTGCATTTGTTCCACCAGTGAAGGGAAATCAATGTGATGATAATAGTCGACCAATATGGGGTTTTCAGTGGCACACTGTAACAAAAAAAAAAAGGGTTTATTAAAAAAAAATCCTAAAATGCAATGTTGCATTAATACTAATACAAATTTCGTTTTTGCCAATTAGAATTTCATTAATCAAACTGTAAATTCACATTCACTAATCAAGAAATAGAAAAAGATGAGTTCTTAACATTGGCACACAAAATCAGTGATGACAGCAGCAACAAGAGTAGAAATAATTTGAAAAGATTTGAAATAAAATTTGCCACACTACAGGAAGTTGAATTGTAATGACAGGGAGAGTTAACAAGTGCTGCATTCAACGCATTATAAATGTATAGGCTAAAAATATGAATATGAGATATACAAAACTACATACAAATTTCTGTCTCATCTGTCCAACCAACCAACCATCCATCTACCCATCTTTCTCTCTATCCATTCATCCCTCTCTCTCCATCCATCCATCCATCCATCCACCCACCCACCAATCTCTCTCATCCATCCCTCCACCCATCTCTCTCCATCATACATCCTTCTCTTTCCATCCATCCCACCCACTTTTTCTCTATCATTCATCATCCTCCTACCCACCCATCTCTCTCTCCATCCATCCCTCCCTCTCTATCCATCCAACTATCCATTCCTCTCCATCCATCCACCTACCCATCTCTCTCTCCACCCACCCATCTCTCTCCATCCATACAACCACCCACCCATCTCTACCCATCCCTCCATCTACCCACCCATCTCTCTCTCGCCATCCATTCCACTCCATCCATCCATCTCTCTCTCCATCCATACAACCACCCACCCATCTCTACCCATCCATCTCTCTCCATCTACCCACCATCTCTCTCCACCCACCCATTCATCCCTCTCTCTTCATCCTTCCATCCATCCATACAACCACCCACCCATATCTATCCATCCATCCATCTCTCTCCATCCATCCATCAACCCACCCATCTCTCTCTCATCTTCCATCCCTCCCTCTTTTTCTCCATCCATTCATCCTTCTATCCATCCATCTTTCCATCCCTCTCTCCACCCATTCATCCATCCATCTCTCTCTATCCATCCAACCACCCATTCATCCATCCATCTCTCTCTATCCATCCATCCTTCCCACTTATTTCTTTCCTTCTCCATCCATCCATCAAATTTGATCATATGATCTAAATTTTGAGATAGTTATCCTGGTACCATTATTCACTATATGTTCAAATGTGCGTGGATGCTTGATGAATGTTTAATTTCAAAACCAGCTTCTAGGTAAAAAACGGCTGTCGGTAGAATTTAGATCCGATGCAAGAAGCAAGTACTTGGTTAATTTGTTCATTTTCACCCGATTCAAAAGTCTTAAATCGGCCATACATTGGTCTATAATGTATCAACAATGTTGCTGTAAACCAACCGCTCCTCCTTTATCTTGCTGAGGCCAGGACTGACTGAGCCCAGAGCAGTCGCCAGAAAACAAGAGGCTAACCAGCCACTACATAAAAAGCTTCACACTACACAGTCTTTCCCACTCACTCACTCGCTTGCTTTCACACAAACACATTCAGAGCACAAAACACTCTCACTCAGAATGGACAGCATCACAAATGGACATCCCACTCAGCACTCCATTGAGCGCTAGCGGCCCTATTAGCGTCATTAGCCGCTAATATAACGTACATTATGTGGAGATGATGGACGCAGAACACTAACCTTACTGCTCCTGAGAGTAAACATTCAAGGCCCATTAACCACTGATCAGACTGCATTAAGAGAAGCAGGTTTGCGATTTTCAAGCCAGCGTCTCATTTTAACCAAGCACTCGGCCCCCACAGGACCGTTCCTAAATACATTTGAAGGAAAAGGAGGAAGAGGTGCATAATCTCTTAATTGTCGTCTTTGATGTTCAGTGGTCTAAAAGCTATCTGGAGAGTCTTTTCTACTAAATGGCACTAGAAATTTAGAAGTGTTCCTCTCTCAGCGTTTGAAGAGCCGTTGCCTTTTTTGTTTGTGACAAAGTTAAAAGAAGCTGCTGCTGCACAGAGCACAAGCAAGTCATAAACAGCACATTGATATTAATAGCAGCTAATTATATATTTTATGTGCAGTCAGGCACACGAGTACAACTACAGCCTCTGTGAACACTAACCAGCATCTTTAGTTTTGGA